>JAANDH010000020.1:381455-485264 GCA_011799765.1 Nymphaea thermarum
TTTTTTTTTTTTTTTTTTTTTTTTTTTTTTTTTTTTTTTTTTTTTTTTTTTTTTTTTTTTTTTTTTTTTTTTTTTTTTTTTTTTTTTTTTTTTTTTTTTTTTTTTTTTTTTTTTTTTTTTTTTTTTGAGTAAGGCCAATGGCCCTCTCCCCCATTCTCCAATGCTCTCGGGTTCTGGGTTGTGTTAGGGCTTGGGCGGGTGGTGGGGCCGACGTCAGCTCGATGATGCACCTTTTGCAATTTCCGGCAATAGCGCCCACACGAATCAAAGCGAGAGAATGTGCCATTTATGTGACCCGCCCCTTGAGTGCAGTGAACAAACTAAGTTTGAACCCAAATGTGAACACATGCAGTAATCTGATTGGGATGACTTTTGTAAAAGTTGGATCTGACCCAAAGCCAGACCTATACCCTATCATAATGCAGTTTTGATTCTGTTGAATGGTTGGAATTTGATTTGGATGTGAAAATAAAAGATTGATCCAATCCACATTCGGATTTTAAATGTAGAAACTGGATTCGACTATGGTATTGGACTTATATCCATTCATAGTCAAATCCACATAAAATTCAAATATGTGAATATCGAATAAACTGAAAATGATAAAGGGTCTCAATTCAAATAAAATAGCCAGTGAAATTTGGTAACCGATTCAAGAGTGCCACTTACCAAATTTTTTCCAAAGGTTTGAATATTTTTTTGCATTTCTAAGTACCTTTTTTTATTTTTTGAAAATAATTTTAACATATTTTGCAGCAAAACCGGTGAATCGCCCGATTCGCTACGGCAGCGGCTTCAACGATTCGATCCTCCAGTATATTTCCACAACACTGCCGTGTGTAAACGCGTCTTTCTCCATCACGAGAGACTGCCAGCACATAGCCGACGATTTGCCACGTCACCTGCAGACATGGCACGAGCACCAGGGCCCCACCACCAATTAAATGGCGATAAATGCTTGCGTCAAACTATTGTGGAAGTCCAGCTCAGCAATGGAAAGCTCCCTGAGCACGAGAGAGTTGGTCATACAATCGACCCCTCTTGATGAACGGCCCTAACAGAACCACGTCATCGACAAGCGCGTCAGCCTCCATTGTAAAGTATAATATTGCACTTCAGTAATAGAAAGAGTAACAAAGTGTTCAATTTAGTTAAAATACAATGTTTTGTATTGGTTTTGTTTTGTAATTTTCTAAATGATCGTTCGGCAATGAGAATAATAACAAATTGCTTCATGAATCTGCCATGATAAACTAAAGTTTTGTGAAGTTGTTCGCCGTGTGAAACGGCGCCTCCAAGAAGCCAATGGGGGTAAAAGGCAGGTATATTGGAGATTTTGCAGCATGTATATGCCATTTACTAGCCATTTCATTAGGGAAAAAATAAATAAACTGACATTTCATTCATTTATATTATTCTCAACTACTTTTAATCATCAACATCGACACCACAAGAATTTGACCCATATTTGGCACACAAAAAACTTACCGAAGTTAGAGGTTAATTTATGTGAATGGTAATTTGATGGCAAAATGGGTGGTACAGCTACTATGTCACGTCGAGACACCGAAAGCAGGCCTCTTGAAAGGATGGGAAAAAGCCAAAACTTTAGCTTTTCGATATGATGAAATTTGGACCAATTAGGCCTTTCATTTCATCAAAATAAAATACCACGTACTAATGCAAGTTTGAAACGTACAAAAGAAAGAAAAACCAATAAAATTGAGGGAAGAAGGAAATTTTCTACATAGAAAAACATATATTTACACTTGTGACCAATTTTCTGATCCTTCAAATAAATCAAGTGCCTTATTCTTCATGTGTTAACTGACTTAAATTGAGACCAGAAGCACATAAGACATGGAACCAGATACGTAACTATCATGCATAAGTAAATCATCCACAGACCAAACCCACATTCCTTCTGTGTGATCAACTTAACTTCTCCCTGCTTCACCACGCACAAAAAATGAGTTGAGCCTTGACTTAGTGCCCAAACCAGCTGACCACTGTCTGCAATCAAGACAAGCCACCCACAAAGGCAACTCCAGTGTAAGGAAGCCAGGACGTTCCATAGATGAACTCAGCAACGGTGAATTTTCCGGCCTCTTCCGCGCTGGTGATCACTCTGTAGCCAGGCCACTGCACCCTCTTTCCGGTGGCCGCGCCGGGGCCGTAGTTCATGTACTCCCCATAATAGAGCGTGTCCAGCGCAAAGGAGCCCATCCATGGCAGCCAGCCGCTGGGTTCAATGTGGTCGCCCATGTAGCTCAACATGTACACGACGCGGGAGTAGAGCTTCCATGGCCGGCCGAGGTACGTGGGCACGCTGTTCTTGACTGGTTCGAGGTCCTGCGCGGCTAGAATCTGGCAGTCGTGTATGGACATGCCGGTGTTCTGGTTGGGGTCCTTGCGGTTCTGGGCCGTGATGGTGTTCTTCTGGTTAGCCATCGGCTTCCGGGCGATGATGTTGGACTTCTGTATCACCACGGCGGCGTTGCCGAAGATGAAGTCCACCGTGCCGTAGATGTCGCATTCCCGGTAGAACTGCCGCTGGGAGTGGACGTAGAGAGTGTCCTGGTAGGAGATGATGCTGCAGCGGTATATCACGGCGTGGTCGGCGCCGATGCGGAGGGCGACGGCTTGATGCTTGGAGGGGTCGGCGGAGTTCTCGAATGTAATGTCCCGAGCAATGAATCCGGCGCCCGTAGCAGCTGTGAAAGGAAAATGTGCGGATTAAAAGATGTTTGGAATATATATATATACGATGGTGCATGTGTTCGGCTGGTTCAATTAGATTTTGACCGGTTTTTTAGTGCCTAACCTTAGGTATGAATATAAAACCGTTAAATATGGAAGGAATCATTCAAGGCAGATGTATATATCAAATTTTATGAGAAGTTAGAATAAATATTCTTCATAGGCTTCGAAAATATATAGGAAGGTGATAAACTCATTTTGCAAATTGGGTTTTCAAATTTCATTTTTCCAATGCATATAAATTTAGAGAATCTGGCCTCATCTATTAGATTGAATTGGCCAAAAACTTGGACGACCCAAGGACAGTCAATGTGTGTGTGTGTGTGTGTAAGAGAGAGAGAGAGAGAGTTTGCATACTTAAGGTGTGTTTGATATCTTCAAATCTCATACCTCGAACTTATTATGAAACTTCCTTTATGTGCTGCCCATAGAGTAAACAAATACCCAACTTCATTTTGGTATATAAGTGAAGATTTGATATCCTCTATACAGATTCAGGTGTGGAAGGGGGAGGGCTTGTCTCAAACCCTTGGATCTGAGATCATCTCCCCCAATATGAAAACCCAAGTAAACAAACAACCACTTAACCATTGTTTGACATTATGAACAACATGTAACTGTTCCATGAATCTGTCCCAAAATTGGGATAAATTTGTGAACATACTTGTTCAAGTGTTTTAATGAATATACTCCAATTTTAAAACAGATTCATGAAACACTCACATGTTATTTTGAGGGATGCATTTTACGGTTCTCGTTTCTTTTTTTTTTTTCCGTTTTTCTACAATTCAAATGCAAGAATGAGACTGGCGCTTAGGTAATTCAAGACTGATGAAATTAAATGTTGCTGTAGTCCTGAAACTAGAAAGAGCTTGACCATCGATCGTCAAGCTTCTTATTCATCTGTTTGATCAATATGGAAGCACAATGTAGCAATGAATCACTACAAAAGGACAACTGGTTCCGGACATCCATGACTAGGGAAAAAGCAAGAATAGATTCAGCCCCTTCCCTTTGGCTTGATCATGTCAGAAGAAGGAGGATGTAGCAGCAGGCGGCGGCTACTTTTTATTCCATTATTGGCATGGACAGAAGAAAAGAGAAGGAGAATAAGAATAAGAAGAAGCACAACAAAGGGCATCCAATGTTCCAAGTTTTTTCATATCAAAATGGGGTCAACTCCTTTAATGAAACTTACTTTTCCTTACCTTCCCTTTCTTGGTGAAGAAAAGGAAGCCTCAAGTGTTTGATTAAGTCACTGTTCTTTCATTTATGGCCTTTCATTAGTGGCCCATCGTATTTGACATTGGGTAAGTCGATTTCATCCTCGCTGGTAAGTGGTCCCGTACCCAAACAGGGACAGGACCCATTTTAGTGGGAACCCAGTTGTCCCACTTGGTGGGTGGACAACTCGCAGTGGGCACACTTGTCCTCTAATGAAAAGCAAACTGGATCATATCGAACATGTTTAAAATTAAGAGTGGACATGGGACCGGGCTGTAAAAAAGGGTCTCGAGCTGACCCGGCAGACAATGTATATATAGAAATATTTCATTATACTTTTATATATTTTTCGTTATAAATTTATATTTATATATTAAATGTTTATATTTTAAATGTTCTTTTATCGAAATCAGGTCGGGCCCAAGCTGCAATGCTTATGAAAACCAGACTCAAGTAGACCTAACAAATATGCACCAAAGAAGGGTGGTGCATATTTAACTTTATATGTGGATAAAGCCGCCCACCGAGTGGTGCATATACCCAGCTTCAGCATCCGCACTAAAATCAAGTGGGACCTCAGAGTGACCTGAGGTCCAGTTCCCTTTGTTGCCTTTAATGAAGTGGATCTCAAAGGCGGTCCATCCTATACATGCATGGATGAGAGTGAGGGAGAAAAGCATTAGCACAACCAGACACTCATTCAATACCTCTAATTTCTTTATGACACTTACATGTATAACAATCATATAAATCAAAGCATTAACTTATATATTAAATTAATTTTGTGAGGCTGGTGTGGGCAACTGTCTACACAAGCCACATGAGGAGAGAAACGCCTCACATACTAAACAAATACTGGATTTCACCACTACTTAAACAGGAAGGTTTAGGAACTTGAGGACGATGCACACAACTCCAAACCTCCCCCTCTCAAGGACATCCACATGTGAACACGCCAAAGGTGGAAGTTCACCAGGGCTTTGTGTGGGCAATCGCCTACTCAACTCACACAAATTTCTTATTTATATCTTAATATGTTATATCCTTATAATTATAATGAGTTATAGACTAGTTGCCTAAAATTATTAGGGTTGAGTCAACCAAAAATTTCTAACTCCACCACTAAAAATCTACATCCACATCACTAAACATCTACATCCACATCCGCATCTGAGGAAGCGTCATGGTTTAGCTCCAACAGAGCCTAAGTCCAAACAAAAAATATATATATATTAATCTAGACTCACATCTGGAGTCCATTTTATGGTGACTGCTCATGGACGTGACCAGACAATTATTGGCACAATTCTTAGAGCCGGGTAAAAGGTCTCTTTCTGTCGTAGAGAAAGGAGCCAAGAAAGCCTCGGGAATTTCCATATCTTTAAAAAAGGCTTGCTTTCTCGTCCCCCACTTCTCTAAGATTTGATGATTTCCAGTCTAATGGGTAAAATAAATTCCTAGGGGAAATATGTCCCGTGTGATGGAAAATGCAAGCTTTGTTCTCTTTCGTTCTTCTATATCCAATTTTGAAAAGCTTTAAAAGACATATACATTGACTCAATTTCACTTTAGCAAATCGCTTGGAAACATGCAATACAGTGTTTGGAAAAAAAAGTTTAGGGTTCATTTAGTGATAGCAATAGTTTGTTACTGTTTCATATATCTGTCTCAAAAATTGAAGCAAAAACTTATAAAGCACCATCGTGTTATAGTGTTTGTGAAACCGTTTGTTAAGTATATTTTGATTGCCAAACGACCCCTTAGAGATATAATTTGACGTACCAAAAGTTGCCGTGTGGAAGGTGGTGTATCCTTCTTGGATGGTCCTTGCACCCGAGATTACGGTTATGCCCTTCCCGTCTCCCATGATCATCACGTTCCATTTTTTCCTTGCCACCTTCAGGTATTCTTGGTATCTGGTGGTGCAATAAATAAATAAATAAATAACTGTTACAGGCTACATTACACATACGAGAGATATTTGGTTTTTTCTTTGACAAGTCCCTCTCCTTAGCTTCATTTGTGTCCCAAAAAAAATGTTAGAAAATGCATTTTGTTTTTTTGGTTGCCAGTCAAGAGGCGGTCCACTTCAATTTTTCATGTCAGATATCAAACAGGACATTGCTAACTTTGAAACTTGCCATATGGTTAAATTATTCCTATATATATCACCTTCACAAAGGCCATAGAAAAGTCAAAACATTTAAATTCGTTGCCTTTTGTCACCGACAGCTGAGTCACTTTGCACACTAAATAATAATAACAATAACAAATGGAGTAAAATAAAATTCTTTGTAAAGTACAAAGCAAATCAATCGCTTTGCATAGTACTTTTTATCCAGATTCAGCTGCAAAAATGGAGATAAGTTCTCCAAGTGAAACCTTTCAAGGATAACTTTCACCCGCAATGAAGGTGACCATCGATCATAAGGCTAAGGACAACAATTAGCTATCAGTAGAGAACGAAGGAGGAGTTGGTCAAGACAAGGACGCCGACCTTTCTCACATGGGTTGCCTATGCCTGCTTAGCCAAATCCTTTTCTTGTCTCAATTAAAAATTTATGAAACCGGAAAATCTCAATCCTCAAGAAATTTTCATGAAAATAATTTGAATTGGTCAACATAAGTGTGTGTATATATATATATATATATTATCCGAAACCACTCTAGGTGGCAGTAATAGTTTAAATTTTAAATATAAAGGGCCACCCATCCATAAATTAATAGAAAAAATAATGAAAGTTCATGCGAAAATAAGAGAATTTGTATAGGCTAGTGTGGGCAATTGCCCGCATAACGCCAAACGTGCGCCTCTGGCATTGCTTCATGGACAACAGCTAAACAGCATGACGGCCAGGTTCGAGGCCTCTCGGCTACAAATGAATCACAATCCAACAGCAAAAAAAGCAATGGGCACTTGGAGTTGCATTTCGCTCGGAAACATTGGGACCCCAATGCACAGCAAATGCTTCTTCTTTTCCAAAACATGTTCTAACATTTCCACCGATTTAGCTTGTTGAATAATTGTTCACTACCCGCAGCGCCTCTCTCTCACAAGTACTAGTAAATAATAGAGGTACGGGAAAATGTAGAGTGAGAAAAGAAATATGGAATCCTAAATGTGTTTTGGTAAACACTACAGTAGCACAGTCGGCAGCAGTAAGAAAGTTAAAATTTACTGCCAAAGGGATCGACAAATCTATATACATATAATATATTTTTTCTCACATGTATTTATTTTAATGCTGACATGGCCCAAAAATTCAGGTTATGCGTACGAATATTTATAAATTATATGTTCTCTTATCTTATCTCTCTTTCTTTCTTTATTAAATGAAGATAAAAAACAATATACCTATGTTTCAAATATTATTATGGGTTTTATTTTCTTCTTCAAATAAAATGAAAAAAAATAACTTTTTTTGAGGTCTGAGTTGAAATGCTTAGATCTGAAGCGACGGGATTCGGGTTGTCACTATTCATTATTTGAAAAGGTAAGTTATGTAATGAATTGCCAAAGATGACTATCAAATGTACATAATTAATAGGAAATCAAAGAATGTGTGTGTGGTTTTTATGCTTGAACAGATTTAGAAGTTTCATACAAAACTAAGCGAATTTAAATAACTTGTAATCACCAAAGACTAACTAAAGAATGAGAAGGTAATAAAGCATTTGAAATTATTATTATTATCTTTTGAAGTTTTACCATGGAGCAGCATTTAGAGAGCAAGATTACCTGCCGGCTTTAACGTAAATAACAGTCCGCTTCGTACTCTGCTCCGGCACGGCCTTGATTGCCTCCGTGATGGTCCGGTACGTTCCCGACCCGTCGGCAGCCACGACGATGTCCGCCTGCACGTCCTTCATCTCCATTGTCAGCAGCCTCCTGTCCCTCGCCGTCAGCCACGCCGGAAACCCATCCTCCTCCAACGGGAAACTTCCCGGCGCCGCCTCCAGCAGCCGCCGATTCTTTACGGGTATCCCCTCGTAGTCCCGCGCGCCGCTAGCCATGGCGTAGATCGCCAGGCAGTTGCTGATGATCTCCTCCAGGTTCTCCAGCTGCGCTGCTACCCGGTCTCGAACCACTCCCTCCGTCCCCTGGCCCATCCCCTCCTTACATGTGTCCTGGTTCGTGAGCGCCGCGCTCAGCCATGTCATGACGTCGGCCGTATTCCCGCCGCCGCTCGCCGCCGCGGCCATCGACTTCGACAATTGGTCCATGGAATCTTGCAAAAGCTCCAGGCAGTCCTTCACTGCTCGCCGGGCGATTCGGGTCATGGACACTCCGGCGAGCCCCGTCAGGCCGGAAACTGCCTGACCAACGTGCCGGAGCGTCAGGTTGACGGAGATTCGCACGAGATCGGACTTCGCTGCGGCGTGTGAACCGGGGAAGCCAGTCAGCGACTTGAGACAGAGGCTGGGGTACCGGGTCTGCCCGCACGCCAACACGACCGCCTGGCTCGGCTGGATTGACGGCCTCCGCCGCGAGTGAGTGACTCGAGTCCGAACGTAGAGAGAGACGGCAACACCACAGACCAAGAGCGAGGCCATGACAGCAATGCCGAGGAAGATGAGTTTCTTCTTCTTCTTGGGTGGCCTCGATGCCCCAAGCTGGACCGTTGTGGGGCCAAGTCCATGGCTCGGCTCGGCTGTGTCGATCTTGTTGTAGCTGCTGGCCATTTCAGAGCTACCAATAAAGGAAAAAGAAGAAAACAGAGGAAGAAGAAGAAGAGAGGAAGAGTGCTCTTGATTGTTCTTCTTTCTATCGCTTCTATTTATACAGACGATAGAGAGAGATAGACATTGAGAGGGAAAGAGGTTGGTACGAAGTCAATTCTAAAGAGAGGGTGAGGTGAAATTTTTTGCCACACTGCCTCACTGTGCAAGAGTTGGTGGATTTCGAACAAGGTATGGGCTTTGTTGAATTATTATCAAGGTCTTGGCAATGTTTCCTTAGTGTCAAGATCTGTTTCTTCTCCAAAATGTAAAAGAAACGAATGGATTACTTTGAATCGAATAGTTAGACAGGAATGTAAAAGAAGAAGAACACCAAATCAATCAATAATTACACCTAAAATTTGTCACCTTTAGTAGATCACCTTTTTGAGATGATTCGGGATCAATTCTAACAACATTGGTTGGTAGAAAGAATCATGTAATTATGACATTTGCTGTGATGATATTGACTGGGGAGCGACTGGAATGCATTAACTGAAGTGGGTTGTGCAGGAGAGTGGGTCTTGTCCTCTTCTTCTTAGGCTGTTTGTTCTTGGACTTACTACCGACAGCACCATGAGGGTGCAGGGCATGATTCTAAAGGTGGGCAGGATGCCCCACCTTTCTATATAACTTGATGTGCGATGAGATCAACTTCTCGAGTCGAGTACCCAAGAAGAAGCTAAGCTGGTTATGTGCACAATTCTATGTAAAAAAAATTGTGTATCAGGCAGTATAGTGACCAAAACATCCTTGATCAATAAAAAGGAGAGCCCTTCCTATAAAGATAAAAAAAAATAGTAAAATAGTTAAAAGCTAAAAATATTTTTCTTTTTAAATCTCTAAAACACCTTAAGGTTGTGTTTTCATAGCCTTTAATCTTAAATTTGAGGTTGGATAAATAGGTGTATTTTGGAAGATCCACAATTGGTTTAAACTGAGGATCTCAATAGCATGAATTTAAAGATCATGGATTGAAGGTCAGATGGAAGGTAGTCTAATCTTAAATATATAGATCTGAGATCCAGATCACTGTAGATCTCAAATTTACAGTAAAACAAACACGATTTAACTTTAATTTGTTTGGGTGCATATCTGTTGTGCAGGCAATTCATTCTCCCCAAGATATTATATTACCAACTAAAAAGTATTATATTAGCAACTAAAAGACAACAAGCCATAAGAGCGCCGGGTTCCACAAATGCTCGAACCATTTTGTTCTATATAAAATGGATTTGAGTTTGATAAATTCTCAACCAAGTAGTAGAACAGGTCTGGATTGCTTTTAATTTAGAAAAGTTTGTCAAAACATTGTTCCTCGCAGATGCATGGGTGGCCCCTTACCAAGTAAAAGACTTTTCAGGATTTTCGTAATGGTACCTGATTATTGGCTATATTCTAAATGCAGTATTGCCTCCTTAATTTGCCTTTTAGGTATCCTCTACTTTCCCAGCGCGGGTCCCCTTCTTTTTTTTTTCAGTGAAGAGTCAAAGGATACATCTGGAGACACTTACATATCCTCTACTTTACTTTAAAATTTATTGTAAGCCTTTTTTTTTACTTGTAAGGTTATATATATATATATATATATATATATATATATATATATATATATATATATATATATATATATATATATATATATATATATATATATATATACTTTGAAAAATTATCTCATTTTCTAAGTTTTTTTAACATACTACAAAAAAACAGAGGTTTCTACCGACACGAGAAAAACAGTAGTTAAAATAAGCAAAATGTCTGTTAAATCTCTACGGACGAACGTTAGTAAAGTAGTATTACTGATACAGTTGCTTACGTTTTTGTGCTACGACAATAAAAATTGACGTTTACTGATGTGAAAGATCAAATGTGATTGATACTATAGGTTTTGACGGTTTATGTTTGTTCCTTTTGCTTGTACATGAACATAAACATTCGTATGGTTAGTTCTTTGAAAAAACAACACTCACAAATATATAAAGATCAGTTTCATCATTGTCTTATGCTTTAAGGCACATTTAAGGGTCAAACTGCCCGTTTTTGCCATCGACTGCTTCACTGACGGTAAGTAAACTTCACTTATCATACTCATGCAACATTGTTTCCTATATAGTTGAAGGTCTTCTTTTCATCAGCTTAGAATCTACCTTTTTGTGTTTCCTTTTCATTTCTTTTTTTATCTTGAAAAGATAGAGTGGAAGGTCGTTGTATATTCGAAGCAACCGTGATGAACGCATGTGCATTGTCCGACTTCTCTCCACTAACTAGCACAAAAGAACTTCCTTGTTTCCTATTTCATGAATCTGCCTTAATCTTTCTACTGTATTCGTTAATACTTATGTATTGTTCTATTTGCCAAACAAACACAGAATTCAAGTCCTGTTCTTACCGTACCGAGCATTTTGCTTTCTCATGGTATATTTTTAGTTGCAAGCTGTTTGGATTGCTGGATTTTGTCACTGGTTATATTGTGATCATACCTCTAAATACTTGTTGCATCAAAACTAGTCTGTTTGCAGCCCTAGCATCTCTTCACAGTGCCTACGGTGTGATCATACCAGCCCTAACACACCAAGCTCGTTAACATTCCAAAATTAAATGTGCTTGGGATAGAATAGGTGTCCACCTAAGAAGTTCAAGAATTGCATCAGCTTTAATCCAGCCGCATTGTTTTGGCCTATCAAGTGGCTTAGTAGCTGAAGGAAGCAGTGACGGAGCAAGAAATTTTGAGCTGAGGAACATTTAATTCAAAAACTCGATTGCATCCTTTTAGTGGCACAAAATATATAGAAAAGAGCAAATATATGAATTGAAGGAACCAATTTAATATTAAAGAAACTTTGAAGCATGTGGCCTTGACACTGGAAGGGAAGTGGAAGGGAAGTGTCGTAGAAAGTAGGTTGAATTAGCCAACTCGATTCAAACTCTTGGCAAATCGATTCGATTCATTGGCAGACAGATAAAAATGGCAGCATCTATTATCATACACAAAATGTTTAACTAAAGGCTGAACTGCAAGAAGGTGCACCGTTTATGATCTATATATAGACAAATTGGCAGCTGAAGGGCATATGTTTTCCTCTAGTTAAAATCAATTGATCATCAAATTAAACTTGACATGATAAGACAGGCGGAGTAAACGTAAGCCCATCAGCACCACAAGGAGAAATTAAACAATGGTACCAGGGATGGTTGGCATGATAAGACAGGCGGAGCTGAGAGTGCCATTACAATGTGAAACCAAGAAACATATCCACTCTATTGCCTGGTGGGTAGGGTGAGAGTTGGTCTTAGTTAGTTGTGCCTTTAATACGAGGTCATTAACTAATTGATTTTGTCTAAACCCCACATTTTTATGTGACTTGCAGACTATGTGTGTGTGCGTATATGTGTGTATATACATATAAATGTGGCCTTTTACTATAGTTTTAGAATAAGCATCCATTTGTCATCAATAACAAACTATTACTGTACTATGAACCTGCCATAAAAGATTGAAGCAGATTCATCAAACACTTTAACTTAGAGGACTATGAAGTTGCCTCACTTTTTAGAAAGGTTCATAGAATAATAACAGCTTGTTACTATTGTCAAACAGACTTTTAGGGTAGTTGTTAATTCTTTTTTCCGGATGAACATGACTTCTTATTGCTAGGCAGAAAGCCAAAGTTTCCACTCAACCCCTTATCTCTTTAAGGTAGAAAAGGTATGCTTTTGGTGCTTCGAGGTGTTGCCCCCCACCGTGCTTCAGCTTGCACGTCAAGTAGCTCTTTTTTTCAGCACAAAAGATTGACACTCCTAAGGATTTGAAATGAAAACTGGCCGCCTAACAGTTTCTGCTCCAACCATGCGCCTACACCCTGGAAGATTACTAATTCTCTTTATGATATTAATTACACAAAGCAAAGCACTGCTGGTAATGGACTTTTAAACTGAGTCCGATCTCTTAGCTTGGTGGACAGATGCCAAGTGTCACATTTTAAATTTAAGTGGCCTGGGAATGCATCTTATCCCAGATTTTTGGGAAATTTTGATGATCATATATGAACCTGAAATCAATACTGTATATCAATTTTTTTTTTAGCCCAGACCATTTGAGGACCTTACAGGTTGTTTTTTATTACTGTTATCAGAATCAATAAAATCTTCAAGAACTTGCCTTTTAATCATTCTCAGGTGTTCCACTGAACATGATTGAACACATGAACAAAAAAAATGTCATGCGTTCTTGAGATATATATCCTTTAAAATTAAAGAAGAACATTTTGTTTTTTAAATACATATTTGTGGTACACAAGTTTACAAAACACCATATATTTGTTTCAAAGAAGGTAATATGACTATATTGAATTTAAAAACACAATGTGTCAGATGCATTCTTAAACATCTCACCCCTCTCCATTTTTCAAAGATGGGATGTTACACCAACTTTTAGTAGTAAAAGTTAGCTGGCAAAAAGTTTATTTATTTTCACCATTAATTTGTCAAACTTTTAGCACATTAATTGGTAAAACTTCTCTCTACGGCTTCACACTGAAGCTGCTCTTCGTACAAAGTGATAAATGTACAAAGAATCAATGAATATACGTACTTTGACTGAGTGAGTGAAAATTAGTTACAGGGGACAGAAAAAGAGATGAAAACGCGCGCGTCAAAGGATTAAACTCGTTCAATTAATAGGTGGGGCTTTTTCTTACGTAATTTCAAGATTTAAATAAACATTTATAAATGCTTTAAAAGCACCTGTAGACTACATGTATATATATATATATATATATATATATATATATATATATATATAGAGGTAGTCTCCAGCTCTCTTTTTATATATTTTTTAATTAAATAAAATGATTGACACTAATGTTACACAGGATTTGTGAACAACTTGCATAATAAATGTCGAAATTTCTCCCTTTTCTTATCTTTTTATAGTTCAGGGCGCTGCTTTCAATGCCTTAAAGTGATGTTTTTACTATCTTTCAATTTATTGGTGTCCCCTTCATGAGAGTTTGAAATGGAGACTGACACTTTACCAGCCCGGTGTGTTTTTACAGGATTGAAATAAACACAGTACGCATCAATAACTATAATTGCGCGAATTTGACCTATGGCAAGCTACATTCAGATTAGGTCAAATTAGAACAGTTTATGAAATCATTATTTGAAATAGCGAACTTGGTCGCTCATTTCACTTCAATTGTGAGTGTACTTTGCTTTTATTAGCACGCAAATTAGATGTGTCGTTGAACTTGGTGAGTGGACAGGAATATCTTGTGACCTTATAACCTCGATTCTTTGAAGTGGCTGGAGGGTCCATTCTCATGGCCTTTGCCGCAAAGAGAAACATCTAAAAAGAGAGATCATTTTCATGGTTGCTTTACAGTACGCTGCTGGTTTGAATTTCAAAGGCCGTTGTTTTGTCCTTGCAATAGTGAAAGTGGAGTTGAATATATAGCGTATTGTCATAAGATTCAATACAATAGTTGAAACTGTAAGACACCTTGCTGTAATCAATTAATGTGGTGATATCGGTGATGTTAATCTGCACAATATTTTCCTGTATTGTATATTATGGTGAATTCATGATCACTAATTATAACATTTTAAATTTTTAAGTGGATTTAATATGTACAATATTTTTCTCTATTGTATATTATTGTTTACGTGGAAAATTGCCACATAATGCCTATGCTCTCGGGGCGGAGCCAGAAGCTTTTTATGAGGGGGCCTTAATTTAAGTTTCTAAATTTTGATTAGGATCGAAATATCATTTTATGAAACTTTCATATAGGACAT
Organism: Nymphaea thermarum; assembly: GCA_011799765.1. Lineage (NCBI taxonomy): Eukaryota > Viridiplantae > Streptophyta > Magnoliopsida > Nymphaeales > Nymphaeaceae > Nymphaea > Nymphaea thermarum. The sequence goes on from JAANDH010000020.1 coordinate 395,961, forward strand.
ATGAAATTTTTAAAAATTTATATGTAATTTTTTTTAAAGAAAAAATTTAAGGTGGAGTCGGGGCCCATGGGCCCTACCTTGGCTCCACCCCTGTTTGCCCCTGATTGGTCCCATGTTGACCAGACTTCCAAGTGCTGAAGCTAGTTAGGTACACAATTAAGTCATGCAAACTCAAAAATTTGAAAATGCGAAACCACTCCTGCGGTTTACATCCGAAAGGGAAAAAACAAAAAGGCTTGTCCGTGATTATTTCACAGCTTGCAAGTAACAATCAGTTTTTAATGAGTCGTCTGGTAATAAGAACAGTAACATATTGTTCTATGCATTTATCCCAAAGATTGAGACATATTTATAGAATATGTTATAGTATTTCATAAATCTACAGCACATATATGGAACAAGTATGTCACTGTTTTCATTACCAAACAAGGGCGTTGGGCTTATGATCAAGTGGACCTTATATTAAGTAGAAATTATCTCTTCCCTGTTCCACTTAAATTCAGAGCCGCGAAATTCTTTTGACTTAGGTCAGATTTGGCGACTTGTGGTCTAAAACTGAAGATGGCTTGAGAAAATAGCAAGAGACAATAGGATGCAGACAGGCATGCTTTGAGGAGAGTTGGCATCGGATCCACAGCCTTCTCTTCACCCGGCCCGGCAAGGTTGGGCTAGGACAAGAAAAGGAAGAAGGGTGGACAAGGTCAAGGCGAACTGGACTTGAAATCTGGAACTTGATAATTGATCGGGCCGCGTCCAGTCTGGCCTGGCCCAAGCCTCCTAATAATTAATTGTGTTGTTGTGACTCAGCATGTTCAAATGGCACTGACTACAAGAAATGTACTATTCACTAACACCAAAAAGGAATAGGAGAATCATGTGGGCTGCTAAAAAGTTGTTCATATCAATTTCATAATTCTTTTTTTATTTTTATGATTTCTACTTTTATATATATATATATATTGCATGATGATTGTAGACATTTAAAGTCAGCACCCACCCGTCCATCTTATCAGAATCATTCATAAAGCATATGGATGGTGGAAGGAAAAACAAAATAAAAAATGTGTCAATTAATATTAGATGATAAAAATATTGATAATTTTTTTTAGGGGATGACAACAGATGAGACTCGAATTAGATAATCTTCAATCATATATACTTTTTCGAATTCATATTCAAATATGAATAAAGAAAAGTTATATCTGAATCTGAAATTCGATTAGGATCACAATTCAATTTTCTTATTCATATTCATATCCATATCTGAATCTAAAATTTACCAATTTTTAACATGTACCAGCATTAGATACATGCTATTTATCTAAAAATAAACTCGATCGGAATCTGCATCTGAATTTGATCAGATATCATTTCTTAAATCGGAATCCAGTCAAATTTGTTAATCAATATTAAATTTTTTATCATATTCAATTTTTTCAAATCCGTTCATTCAAATATCTGATTCAAATTGGATATATTGTCATCCCTATATTTTTCTCTCTTTTTTTCTTAGCCATCAATCATCATGGATCAAATGGTCTTGACTATATATATATATATATATATATATATATATATATATATATATATATATATATATATATATATATATATATATATATATATATATATATATATATATGCCCATTTAAGACAGTATCTCAGAACAAAAACATTTTTTTTTTCTTTTAAGTTGGGAGGAAGAGGCCGGTGTGGGCACCCCATTGGTAAATTCTTACAGAGACCAAATAATCTTATTTTTTATATAGATATTTAGAAAAATTTTACTCATTTACATATTAATATCTTTTACAATTAAAAATTTTATAAATTTTTATAACTAGTACCTCTTGGCTGGCCTCTTAAGGACAACTCCGTCCTCGACTGAAAGGTACCATTATTTCTTTGCTAGGCTGACTTTTTTATTAGAGCAACCGGACCATTTTAGTGGAAACATTTATGCCTTTATTTTGACAACCCACGGGTGGATGTTTTTATTTATCTTAAGTTCCTAATGAGTGGTGTGCTTGCAAGCAATATGTCAATTCAGGGGATCTCAGCAAACACAACTTTTTAGTCAAGCTGTTATCCAAGTTCATATGTGTGGTGCCTACTTTTCTCTTACATGTCCAATTATGTGGTTCCTTTTTTTTTTTGAACTTTTTTCTCACTTACTTTTTCTATTTCCTTTTTTTATGAGTAAATTAAAAAAAAAACTTGAAAATTTAAACCCGTCTCTGTACTACAATAGTTTTATTCAACAGCCGTTCCTATTGGATTACATGCCCACAAGAATGTTTTTACCTTTTATTTATTTACTTTTAATGGGAATATACTTTATTTTTTGAATATAAAATGTTTCTTTACTAGATACAGTAAGACTGATTTTATGTTGCCAAATTCAGAATTAGAAGGAATCTCTTGATTGGGATGTATGATGAGCATAGAACAAACCGATCATTAGTTCTTTAATTTGAAGTTTCTACAGCCTCCGGTTGCCCCAGAAAAAAAAAAAAAAAAACAGAACTCGGCAGGGCATCGCCGGCGAATTTTCCCGGATTTTGCAGTTCAAAGAAGGGACAGAATGACAAAGCAATAACGGATAAACATGAAGGCTTATCGTTGGCATCTTTTGGAAGCCATCTTTCATCATTTGGTTGCAGACCGTGAGATGAGAGAAAGGACAAGCAAGTAACCAAAAAAAAAAAAGAAAAAAAAAACAAGACAGAAAAAGGAAGAAGCAAAAGAAAGGAAACCTCTCTGAAATTGAATGCTAAAACCATATGATTGCCTTGAAGTGGTTGAAGTGGACCAACATAAGAGACATACTATTACAAGGGATTTTGTTTCTTCTCCACTAACACAGAAATTTTATTTGAGCACATCCCATGGTCCATTTTAGGACAGCGCATATATAACTATGCACAGACCAATATGATGACAGCTGCATTTCCTCTTCTTTTTTTCTTAATCTGCTTCCATTTTTTTATTAATTCAGGCGAGTACATCAAATAATTAACCAAATCACATTCTTAAGTGGATCTAGACTCTTGGCCATCCACGAACATGAGCAGTGTGCTTCTTGTGAGCCCCATCACCTGCTCAAGTAGTTGGTAAGACCAACAGATAATGAAGTCTTCGTTTATAGGGCCAAATATCCCATTTTTAATGATACTACGATGAAGAAAGGAAGATACAAGAGCGTATCAAAGGCCCAAAAACTAATAGCACCTTTAAGAAAGAATGGTTTTTCATACATGAATGCATTTGTGGCGCATAAAAATAACACCAACTAAAAGGAAACCAAGATTTATGCTTTTGTTTCATTTTCCTCTTCAATGGGTGGGATTATATATGCACATGCATTATGCCGGTAGAGGTGGTATACCAAGTTATCGAACTCATCTCCTCTCACAATTGCATAGTGATTGGCAACAGTAATAGTATGTCACTGTTATATGAATCTGTCAAATCAATCTTTTGGGAGAGATTCATAAAACAGTATGTCATTGCCAAACAGTGCCTAAGAGGTATGAAGTTGGCCATGAGAGCAGTACCACCAAATTGCTTCATGAATATACTACTGAACACTATATATTACAGTGTTATATGAATTTGCTTCGGTCTTTAGGACAGATGTTTGAAACCGTTTAACTGTTCCCATTGCCAAACGTTTCCTAAACAGAATCTCCAGTGTTTTTTTTTTTTCTCTCAAGCTTACCTGGTTTAGCTGATGTACTGTGATAAACAGAATCTCTAGTGGTCAGCATTGTTTTCTTACTTAAATTTGCTTGTGATTAGGGCGACTTTTCCTTATAATTAAAGCAATCTTGCAAAGTGACCTTTTGATTTGATCAAGAGTAGAAAGTTTGATCAAGAGTAGAAAGAGGAGGCCAAAACAGTTTCTGGTTTCCTCGTGATCTCGGCGTAACCAACTGACTATGAGAATTAAAATAAGGTCTAGCTTCAAAGATAAGCATCATCGGGAGCTATATTACTTCGGGTAATTCTCATCTTCCAAGCTAGACCTTATTTGATGAGCAAAACGCTATGCAATTTGAAAGAGTACAGAACATATGTTCCCTTGCCAAAAATTATAGTATTTTTGGAACACAAGCCCCAACTGTATGGGTCACAAAAACACATTGTTCTTCTTATGAAACACCTTAGTAATATATAAAATATCTGACACGAAGCACCACCCATGTACATAAGCCTAAGAGTCTTTATTAGATTACCTTGACAATGTGATTTGATAGGTCAATGTGATTTGTTGGCATAAACAAGCTAGCTCATAGAGAACTGATAGGCAGGCTAGATTGATTTGCGTCCCGAAATATATTTTTCTAGCAAAGAAGCGCATGGCTGTGTAGCTGTCACAATCTTTTTCTCCAGACATAGTAAACTTTTACGAAGTTCTTCCCATTCCCATCTAGTATTATGATCTACACAAAAGCTGTGGAAATGGCCAACAAGAATTCCATGCATCTGTCCTGGCGGTTGGGCTTAAGGCTTTCAAAGAGAAGGAGGTCGAAAGGTGGACCTTCATAATGCATCACCTCTGCAAAACTTAGTAAGAGTATGGAAGCCAAACTCGAACTTGGTGAAGCCTGCAAGCGATTATCCATAAGTTATGTATATATATATATATATACACATACACACACACACACACACACAAACATATATATAATGTTTTTGTTTTCAGAATATTAAAATTTAAAAATTTGTCGCTAAAAATTAATCATTAAATTAATATCAGTTATTGTTTCTGAAGTGGAGACAGTTTATGGTGACTTTGGATAACCAGAGTTGCTTAATTAACTCATGAAGACCATCTGATCTATCATAATGAACAGTTGAAAGAAAAACAATGAAAAAAATGTATGAACTAGATCACTTTTCCATCAATTTTTTCTCTCAACTTTCCATTATGATGGATCAGACTGCTTAAGTTTGATATCCCTTGATCTCCATTAGTTTAAGAGACATCGTTCATAGACTATATATATATAAACAGGAGGAAAGAAGAAACCAGTAAAACCAATTTTAGAATAGGATTGAATTTTTTTCGAGTTTCTTTCCTTTACGAAAATCCACAAAACCTAAGATGAAAAGGGATGGGAACATTATTAATAGAATTTTGCATTGAAATCCTCCACGACAAACTCCATTCTTTTGCTAGACAATCTTTTCCAAGACAATGACAAGGCTGTGAAAGTAGACGCCTACTGCCTATAGCCGGCGGAGTACTAGGCCTTGCTTTTATCATCGATCATCTGTCAGCTAGTACTTGGACTTTCATTAATTGACATTGCCTGATATTTACCCACGAAAGGTATTGTCCACAAACAATTCACTTTAATCTTCTCCATGAACAAAAAACGGTAATTTTTACTCTCATTTATTGAAGTTTGGAAAGGGCTAAATCCACTCGTAGTTTTAGGCCTAAGATTAGTTTGCCAGCATGCAGAGTTTGCCAGCAACATCGTTTCGGTAGGAAATTACAGAGGGACTAAATTCTGTGTTTCTAAATCTAAAGAAGATGTAGAAGTATCAGCACAAATGAATGCGACCATCATTATTCTTTAGCACTAAAGTTGATGTCCCCCGATAATGGCAAATCTCAACAACTTTCTTCACTGGATCTGACACTAAATTTTCCAACTAAGAGAACATGGTGATTTTGATTTTTGAAAGGCAGCCGAAATAGTGTTGTCATCTGTCTTTCATTTTCTCTTATAGATACCTTCAGGGGACAGACCAGACAGATTTCCATATGAAGAACATCGTGCACCAACATCCTCTTGCCTTGTTAAATTGCTATCTGCTCTCCCTTGTTCTTTCATTCAATGAAGTGAATAGTAGAACATGGATATTATACTGGGCAGTCTATGCCAAGATCATAACTTTTCTGTATGTGATAATGGAAGATGAATTATTTCATGCACTTGAGAAGAAGGAATAAAAGAGGCACATGGCGTGGGGCCTAGGTGTTTTTCTTTTTCCCCTCTCTTCATGGTCCATTTCATGCCATGGATGAATTCCATCTTACGCTGCAGAACTCAGTCGAGTAACTTAAAGCTCATCTCATTTGAGCTCCACGAGCTAACCAACAAGTCGAGTTTGAGCAAAGGTTGAACTTTAGTTCAATCTGGTTATATACTTATATATTAATATAACGAATTTGGGTAAGCTCGATTAGGCTTAATATTGAAAGGCACATATATAGCATGTTCCACATATTTCTTAGAAAGGGCAACTTTGGTTGAAATTAAGATCGACTTTGCTGGGCCAGGAGTCCTCCAGGAGTTGTTCACAATAAGTGTTTTTTTTTTTAAAAAAAAGAAATCCACTTAGTTTTTCATCAATATACATTTTTTCAGGGGAAGAAAAACAAAGTTCTATATGCTCAGCATAGCTCAAGCTTAGCAGAATTCTTTTTGAGCTTTATTAAGCTGAGCCAGTGGACAAAGAAAGCTAGCCTACTAAGGCTCAAGCTTAGTAAGTGCAGTCCGGTGGAGTTAGGAATGTTTCATGAGGGAGGCTGAATTATAGTTTCAAATTTTAACATGAGGCTGAAATATCATTTTTCAAAATTTTATATAAGATAAATACATTTCTTTGAAAGATTCACATGTAAATTAAAAAAAAAAAGGGAGGGGCACGCCCCCCCACCCCCCTTGGCTCAACCCCTGAGTGCAGCCCAGCTTGCATCCATCCTTATTTCCCATTCCATGAACTGCATGTTACCCCAAGGGAGATTGCAACATTTGGAGACAGAAATGACAAATTTGCAGGTGCAATGGTGCTTTCCGGAGAGAGACAAAAGATATTTGCAAGAGAGCTCACGCCATTTGAACTAGTGATTAATCACCTACCCATTGGCTCTCCATTGGCCTGAGCCAGCGCTCTAAGCCATACTGAACGTGGAGGAAACGGTACTCGAACTACTCCTCTGGTAGTGTAGTCTAACCTTTCTTAGTACAAAATGTCTGGTGACAATGTAGCATTTTCCCAAATTTAGTCTTTTAAAGATCGTTTGGCAACAGTAACATACTGTTATTGTTATCAGCCCATGAATCCATTTTTACTAGAAAAAGTAAAATAGATTCATAGAATTCTTGTTATGGTGTTTTGTGAATTTGTTCCATTTTTTGGTACAAGTTAATGGGATAATAACACGTTGTTACTATTGCCGAGCAACATCTTGAGGACTATATGTTAAATTGAATAGTATGTAACTATTTCATAAATATAACAGAAATTGGACAGATTCATGCTTAAAAAATGTTTTATAAACAAGGGGCCCTAAATTTAACTATTGCACTGAGGATATTGCTTTTTCTACAACAATAAAGCCCTCCTTCAGTCAAGCGGATGCCATTGGTTCGAGTCTTCGGACTTCGAGAAAGGTTGAAAACTGTGGGACCCCGTTTTGTACCCTTATTAATACCTTATATTTGCTAATAGATACATTTCTTGTACCCAATTTTACCCTAACAATAGTGACTCTAAATGTATGATTTTCAACATCAAAATTTTAAGATAAACATCAGAGATTGCAAACTACCTTGCTAAATGGCAACAGGGGGCCAGTCCACCAGACTAGGGACTTGAGCTAACAGATCTGTAACTTGGAGGGTTCAAAAGTCCTGCTGAATAAACTGGCAGAGTTATGCCTAAACCTATCTTTATTGAAAAAACCAAGACACTTGCTAATGATCAAGAAAAAAAAAATCATTAAAGTTCATTCGATACGGTTCATAAAATGCCATTTTGGCAATTCAATCTACGATTACAAGTCCAAATGTCCAATGTGTTCTTAGGGTGTGCTAGAAAACCTCGAACTGAAACTGTGGTCTCGAGTGCAATGACACACCAGATACATAAGAATGGAGACCCAAGGATTATGAAAAAATGGATGGAAAGAACAAGATTTAGAGGTTGATTTTGGGAGATCAAACCTGAGAACAACAACTAAGATTTGATCAAATTCCACACTTCTTAAATTGAAGGATTCAAACATGCCCGATAGACAAACATGAATGATGTGTCACCCAATCAGTAACAAAGCATTTGGGAGTCCTCCCAATGCTTGTCAGACCATTAGAACCCAGTTGCAGCACTAGCTCGATGGCGCCCTTTCTTCAAAATGGAAAAGAAGGAATCACACATTGACATTTGTGGTGGGAGAGGTGCCGCTTGCCGTGAAAGCTGAACATTGTTCTTTCTTTTACTTTCTTCTTTCTGGCTCATCAGGTCTCCATGTAGCTACATGAGCTGCCCGCATGCTTGAATGTTTAGAAAAAGTGCCTAGCGGTTAGTGAGATAACAAAAAGGTGCTCAAGTCTTAAAAGTTTTCATGTAGTGCCCATTCTAGGATGGAGTTTAAATGGAGAATGTTCACGCATCATGCATGTTGTAATCCCTTCCAAAGTCTCACGTTCTCGGGAAGAAAGTATTCCTTGAGGCATAGGTGTCAAAATCAAGAATCAATTACCTGAGCTGTGCAGCGCTTACCTCAAGGATGAAGCAACGAAATGTCTGAAATACTAGGCAGTTTCTCTCATTAAAAGGAACACCCCTTGTCATTTTATTTATGAAATGCCAACTAAATATTCAAACTCTTCATGAGTTCACAGATTGAAGAATCTTTGCAGAAAAGATTATCAGCTAAAGCGATATTGGTTGAACTGCAGCTGCAAATCTGAGCTCCACCACTGATGAATACCATGAGCTTGCATAAAATCGGCTGCTGAACCCAAGTTTATACACATATTTGCTGAAGGAATCAGGTGAAACGGTTGGCTTTCCAAACCAACTGCATTCAAGAACAGGCCTCCAATCGAGTGCTGAGTTGCAAGCCGTCCAATTTTGCCAGCACCAATGGCATCCATATGCTTACGATGCTCGAAATACCCAATATATTCTGAGCATATATGGTCAGCTCGATTTATAAATAAGCATGGAGTCCATGATGAAAGAGCACAAAACAATTCATTCGATGTTGAAACATGACTGCTTCCCTTCACAGCAAAAGCAAGGCCAGCAGTGATCAAACTGTTGGCTATCCGGAGGCCAGTCCTTAATTTACGATCTTTAATCCTTTCAATGGGTGCTGAAACATAGGGAGGATTAAATAAGAATGTTTCAAGAAGAACGCCCTGCTCTGCAATGCCTTTCCCAGCAAGCATGGCAATGGCTGACCCAAGAGAATGACCACATAACCAAACATTATTTGCATATACAGGAGCAAATTTTCTTACGGCCTCCACTGCAGTTTGAAAACGAGAAGTTTGATGAAGGCCATGACGAATCACATGAAGGTCTAGTTCCAAGTCACGCGACAAAGAATCTGACTTTGTTATTGTTCCTCGGAAAGCAATAACTGCATTCGGAGCTGTCTGAGATGGCAAGCCTTGGCTAAAAGACGAGTGTCTAAGCTCATATATGGCTCCAAAGATGGAGAAATCTGTATCATCAAGGAGAAGTTGGACTAACTTGAAACCAAAAGATTCCCACCAAGGAGCTGCAAGTGCATCGGTGTCCATACGGTTCAGCTGGCGGTCACGTTCAAGTACATAAACACCCTGAACCAGACAAGCAGCAACAGATCTACGATGATGATGGTCATCCCTGAGCAAAGAATTTTCTAAATTAGATGAAACTCGTAAAAATTAATCAACCACTGGATTTTAGAGGAAACTTGGAAAAGTCGATTCGCTTGATCAAGAAAAAATATACCATTTTTAGTAACCAAATGAACATTGCAAACATTTGAATTTTGAACAGAAGAATATAAAGCAGACTAGAATACGGATTTCTTGCAAAAAAGAACTGGATTTCGTCATGTTCTAGGATATACTGCACAATGACAAGGAGACCAAAAAGACACCCAAAACTCAGTCTGGAAAAGCTGCCGATAATGCCCAAGGCACCAACCAAACAGTACATCATTATAAACATATACATCATCTTTTAACAGTTCCATAATTGAGGGTACATTCATTAACTATTGCACACACCAAAGTCATTTCCAGACTGGATGAGGCATGCTTCCAACAGAAGACAGTGAAAATGATAAAATCCATGTGGTAAAAGCCTTTCCAGTTATGATCTTATTATTCCATGAGAAAATGTAAGAACATAACTTAAGGGCAATAGACAAGCTTTCGACAGTTCTAAACAGCAAAAAACAGATTAACACATTCAAGGGACCAAAAAACCAAACAAACATATTCAGGGTTTGTGTAGTCAATGGTTCCTGCAATATAGAGAAAAAAAAAGTGAACAGTCTGCTTCTAAACATGAAACCCCGCTCAGTAGGCTCCAAACTTTTGTAGTACATAGAGAAAAAGGAACAGAGTTGAAAACGTAAAGATGGAAAACACAAAAATCAAGTAAAATTTGGCCACAACATTCGTTTAGCTACTGAACAAAATGCATTACGAGAGATACATTTGCAGGTCAAGAAAGCAAATTTAAAATAAGCATAATTCAGACTAAATAAAAATAACGGAAAAAGCAGAGATTACCAATTGATGTGGGTTAGATGTGCAGGACCTGAAAGGCTGAAAATGTCTCGTTCAGATGTCATTTCTTATATGCTTCTTCCTGTTTACCCCCAAAGGCACATAAAAAGCACAACAATTAAAAAAGAGCAGAAGAACCTTCCTTATGCTTACATGCATGTGCAATTGACAAAAAGTGGCTGGGTTTATGTTCTCTTTTGAACTGAATATGGTATGACACCACAATAAACATGACAATAAATTTCCTATAACAAATTTTGTTTCATGTGATTATTCAAACTTTAAGGTATCCTACTGCTAAAAAGGAAAAGTTGAATGCAATTACAGGAAGATCTATATTTCCTTTTAAAATAAATTTGGTCTCACTCAACTATGAAAATAATAATCTATCTCATGCCCTATATCCTTCTGCAGGCTGTCTAGCTTTTTCACGTTCTGCATTACCCTTCATAGGACAATAGGAGGCACATCAGTTCATTCATCTCAGATAGTCGAGTGAATTTGAATTACAAAGAATCTGCTGTGGGCCGAGAATTTGGAGGCATATACAGCCTGCAGAAGCAAATCATGTTCACACAATGATTCTAGAGATAATTTGCCATTTGTGAATCCATTGCTTTCACAAAAGAATGAATTTGAAATATCTTATTTTAACCTCATATAACCTCTTGTCTACTGATTGTTTTCATACTGCTACTATTCAGTCAGAAGCGACGGTATGGACCTTAACATAGGACTGAAGCATTTATTTGCAAAAAGGAAGGAATTTTCCTTGTTGGGATTGAAATAGTAAACCTGCTCCCGATAATCAGATAAATGAAGTCAAAAGGGAAATTCTGACTAGACCAAGCCACAAGCTGCATTGACTCCATGAAAGGAAAAAAGTTCAACTCTGAAATTCTTCAATCAGAGAGTTATTAGTCTCCTGGTTTTCTCTTGGTTTGACTATCCTGTCAGACAATCCTTGGATGACTTTATACAAGGAAGAACCAAGGCCAATATAGTCTAACCAATACAGGGATGTACAGATATACTCAAGGAAAAAAAATACAGGAAAAGGCTGTAATTAGGGTCACCTGCAAATGGCAAAAGCTCCCCACTAGACCCTTTACATAAAAATAAGGGTAAAGAGCAATCTTCTTTTCTTACTCTGTCACAATACAGATCCCATACATCAAACGGTTAATGACTTTAACTAGAACTGCAAACTCTCCATAATGTGGAAAAGGGAGGATGCTAGGTAAAGCAGTGGGTTATTCCCCTTCAAAGAGCCGGATGAGGGGAGACATCAACAGCCTAACCAAGGTATCCCTATCCTCTCAAACCAAAAGCTCAAGTTAAGAATATACCCTGATCTTTCTCATTAACATTCAAATAAGCCATATAGAATTAGACATAAACCTCCAAGTTAGCTCAATAGCTTCTCTATTCATGTGTCTCCCAAGACGCTCATTGTTTACGAACGGCAGGTAATTGTTGTTGGACGTCCTCCTCTTTTCTGATCAAACATCTCTATTAACTTCAGTGCATTTAGGTGATTAGGCTTAACACTACTTCCTGGTTGTGTTGCTTGCTGTTTTACTAGCAGTCGTGCTTTTGTCTATTGGAGCTTCCCTTTTCCTTTTTCTCATTAAAGCTCCCATGGTAGCTACTCACTAAGCTAGAGGGAAAAAGGAGATGATGTTCTGTTGCGGTTGTTCAATAACATTTTAGAATCAACACAGAAAGAGACAAACATTGTGCAAGAAACTAACGAAAAGTCATCCCACACCTTCACTTTTCAACCTGAAAATCAGAAAGCAAGTTAACTTTGACAACCACCAACAGTTGCATCAGATGAATCTCTCTCTATACCGTGTCTTCCTTATTGCCTTATAACTCCCCCTTTTCTTCAATTGCATTGTGAATCTAACCCTTGAGAAAAAAAAGTACCACAGCCAACACCAATTCCAAAAGGATGAATGAAAGGAAAATTTCTTAAACAGACATCGACAAACATTATCGACCATTTACTTCGGACGACCAATAGTCATACTTCTTTGAACAGTCTATCAGCTTTCAAACCGCTGCCCGGAAGTTTGTCGCATTGTCTTCAATACAAGATCAGGGAACTTGGGTATTAATGAATCCCTTCAAACCACATGAATCAAATCAACTTTCACCAAATCGATTGACCAATAAAGATTTTGCTGCAGGAAACCCCAAAAAAATCCAAAACAGAAGAAAGGAAAACAACTTTTTTGAAATGTTCATGTTGGAGATCTTCTTAGTTCTTCCCATTCACAGGAACATAAAAGCGACAACAGTTTTGACATATAAAATTTAAAGACTAATCAACTATCAAACCTTACTGGCATTAATGAGAAAATGAGTTTCATCTTACAGATCGAACCCGTGATCTTTCTTCAGCCAAAGAAATGCAGCAATCCAGGAACATATCACCGTCACTGCAAACCGGAAGCAGATGGCTTAGTAGAATGACTCCGCACTGAGAAACGATGTTCCGCCAACGCAACAAAGTGCAGGTCCGTGAGAAAATCCAAAGAAAGAAGAAGACGGGAAGGAGTAAAGAAATGGAAAGATGTGGTCAACCACTTCCATAAACTAGAGAAATCGCTTATTCACACGCCAAAATAAATAATGTGTATAGACATTCTATAAATTTTTTGGACTTTTTTCTTCTGTAAGTAAGGTAAAAGATGGAACTTACAAAATTTAATAAAATAAAATGTGAATAGTTTTCAACCAGTACTTCCCTAGCTGCGTCACTGCCCCAAGCGCAAGAAATTGAATGATTTAAAGCAGCAATAAATGTTTCTTTCCTTTATTTGTAATAGCGATAAAATGCGACAATTGTTTTTAAGCCCACTTTCTTGAAATGCAGTGCTTGCATTCAGCCTCTTAGGTGCCTTCCAATTTCGAACGTTGGCTCTGAATAATTGTTTTGTATAGGGCTTTTGCAGTATGGTCCTTACTTTCGGGCCATATTGTAAAGTACACCCTGCTCACCTTTTGAGGAACACCTTTTATTTGGAACTCATACTTCTGAAGTCTTCTCTCCTTTCGGCAGATTTAATCGTTCAGATGTAACCATTACACCCAACATTATGAAAATTACAAACTTTTCTTCTAAGTAAGATTTTATAAGAAAAAAACCTGCGCATACCAAAACCTTTATACAAAACTAGTCGTACATTGACAAGAACCTTCAATATGTTTACAACGAGTTCTAACAGAAAAATGCCATTGGCCGCAACTTAAGAGCTGATTGCCACATGAAATAATTTTGAGATCTAGTTGTGCATCACCCATTTTTGTCCTCGTAAGAAGGGTCCATTTTTTACTTGGACAAGGGTATTTTGAATCATTCCACACCCATGTGCACAAAGGTCTGCACGTAACCAGTTTCAGTTCATTTTAATTAACCATGGCTAATGGGCATGTCTGTTATTGTAAACAAATGGTTATACTCAGTAAACTATCATTATGATGAACTAGAACCAACTCGAGAGATAACATTAGCAAGGACGAACCACTGTTTAATGACATTATTACAATCTCAAGCAAGTCATCACCTTTCTGAACATTACTAAATATAATCAGTGCCTAATTGTTGGGCGATTGTATTTTTCTTCTCTTCCACTTTAATAACCATTTCTTGCAGCACTTCCAACTTGTCCTTCATTAGTTCATTTAAGAGCTACCAAAATTATTATTATGGAAGGAGTTTACTTTTAGCAATAGTATTGTGGGAGCTGTCAACATACTTAATAGATTCTCTCCATGCTTACGCTTGTTGCTAGTACAAAACTGACCATTTCCAAGCAAGTGGCCACATATCCCTAAGTAATATTGATATTATACTTGCAATTTACATTTGCAGTTAACACAAACAACGTTACTAGATTGAAGAGCTTGAAACATTTGTTTAAGCTATTCTGAATGTCCACCTAAAAAAACAATTATTATGGTCATGTCATACACGAATTTGTGCATATATATATATATATATATATATATATATATATATATATATATATATATATATATATCAAAAGAACTAAGAGATTAAAAATTGGGTGAGCATGAGAAGTATTGCATTCTGTTACCATCAAGAGAGCTGCAACCATCTGTCTTCCCTCATCCCCTTAGTGCAGGTCTGTTTTTTATGTCTCGGGTAGAATGCCTCCGTTACGTTTCAGCTTGCATATCAATGTCTTTCTTTTATAGCATAGCACATTGTTGACCGGAACATTTGAAACAAATATTGACTGCTTACCACCCTGTGCACGATAGTAGTTGGATAAATCTGCCATCAGGAAAGAAAGACAACCCATGACATTTATATATGATTAATTTGTATATGGTTTAGTTTGCAAAACTGAGTCCAACATCGTTACCTAGGTTGCTCTAGAACCACAAAACGTTCATAAAATATGACTCCCGCCATTTCTGAATTTGACTAACATTTTCTACTGGAATTAAAAAAATTGATGTCCTAATCTAATTAAGAAAGCATTGCTTTTAAGAACTGATGCAGCCCAGCGGTGGTTAAAATCCAGCATAGACGAAATTACGGATCGGTAGTACTATAGCACTTTCTAGGTGGTGGATATTTTTAAAATTTTCTTTCCAGGTTCTCCCTGTTTCCTACCAAGGTGGCAACAAATTGTGATGTGATTTTAAGGGATTGGCGCAATGGATGGTAGTGGGGCTGCTATGCTAAGAAAAAGACACCCATTTTATCCTGAAACATTGAAAGCAGCTTAAAAAAAAAAAAGGGCCAAGGGTTTTGGGCCTTTGCTTTGGTGGTAAGATTTCCTTCCACCAGTTCATGTGTCCCGCGCTTCATAGACCTGTTAAAAATATGCAAAATATCACTGTCAAACCCATGCAGTCCGGTGCTCAACTCTCATTGTCTAGCTCAAGCTGCTCAACCCTCAGTGTCTTTCTTTAGGCTTGGGCCTCCACCCCAGCTCATTAATTCAGAGAGCTCGCCCAATGTCTTTTCAGCAAATTAAATACACATGGATCAGCCGAAGCTTCGACGCCCTTCCCCCCTTGCGATGCAACATATAAGGGAGAGGGAGAGCAGCGATGACCAGCTGCAGCACCCCAAGTCAT
Source organism: Nymphaea thermarum (assembly GCA_011799765.1). NCBI lineage: Eukaryota > Viridiplantae > Streptophyta > Magnoliopsida > Nymphaeales > Nymphaeaceae > Nymphaea > Nymphaea thermarum. The sequence continues at coordinate 411,620 of JAANDH010000020.1, forward strand.
CGATCGGCAAGTGACCAAGACACAGAAGACATCCTCGCGTGTGGATTGTAGGCGCGCTTTTCTTACATGTAGTCTGAATTATCTGACAGTGGTGCGGGATCTAGCTAAAGAGGATGCCAATATACGATTTCCATCATCAATGGCCTAAATACTTGACTAATCTGTACTGGTAACCTCTCTCTTTCTCATTTAAATGCTAATTCTGTTTTGTAACCATATGATACAAATATTTCTTTACAAAAATGTTAAGAGATGTAACTGTGTAACCGAAATGCTTGCAATTGATGCTTAAAATTTTTTATATGCGGCCAGACACACTTTTGGTTAGCATTTTAGTGAATGGAGTAACGCTGGGGTCCTAAAATGAATAGTATTTGCTTCTTTTCTTCAAAGGGGGAAACCACGAGCATCAGAGAATCGTGGCAGCCTGTCTAGTCAATGCTGCTTATGTTCTCGAAACCGATCGGAAAGGAGGGCCGACGATCGAAAGGAGGGACGTATAGGTGGTGAACAGCTCGCCCACCTTGGTGGGAATTCTTTGTCTTCGAGCTTGTCAATCGTCTTGAAATCTTGGAGAATTCTTCGTTTTCTTTCACTATTGACGCAGTTTTCCAGCTAAAAGCCGCCACCAGACAATCCACTTTTGCTCCGGCCATGGTCATCGCAGTTCGGGGCGCACTCGACCATCAAGACTAGGGCGTAAATGTTGACACGTTGCTGAGCCACAGCCCTCAGCGCCGCTCGTTCAGGATCGTCATGGGACAAGCAGAAGCACTTGCCGTTGACCATGGCAAGGAAAGCAACCTCAGGGTCTGGCTGCGGTCACTCCCTCGGGGCGGCTGTTGCCACCATCCTTGTAGGGGAGAAGATGACCATGAAGGAGTGTTTTTTGGAATTGCTGCTTCTTGGTTAAATCAGGGATATAGCAGGGCAGCTGGTTGGTGGTGTCATTGCTGCTAAGGTTGGCCGTGTCGCCGGTGATCTGGCCGTTCGTGCAGGGAATCTCCATGACAAGGACATGGAGAAGCAGTGCCAGATGCAACGCTTTTACAATTGAACAAGTGGGATCCTCGTGTATACGTGAACCCGAAGGACTGGCTTTGTAAGTGTTACATAAATTACTTAGAGAAGAAGATGAAAGGGTCTCCAAAGGAGCTGCCCTAAAGAATTGCATCTCCCACTTTTGTCATCAACTTGGTTGAACCAGGAGACGAGCTCCTACACTTCAAAGAGGCACATTCTATCGTGCAATGGTGGAAAACCGGGCCTTCGTGTGAAGGCCAATCGTTATGTGATGGTCTGATTTCTCTTTACTCGACTCTGAGGCCTTAACGCTGGGTTGATCAAATGGTAAACCAGTGCTTGGTCATGTTTCTGTATTTCTCTTCTGAACTCTCTTTTCATGAATCAATAGCGATGACAGTGTGAATAAACGCTAGTTTCATCTGTTTAATAAGTTTACTTTTGGAAGACGATTATTTCAGTTCAGTTTTCAGTCATCCTCTTGTTTGGTGTATTTTAGATCCTCAAAAGCTTGGCTAGAGTTGGTCCCATACACCGTGCACTCATTACAGGCCATTGGTAGGACAATCCCAACAGAAAATAAAAAAAAAAAAATAATAAAAAAAGAAAGTAATCTGTCCACCATTTTCATGGGCCATTTGGAAGAATACGAAAAGTCTAAAGCAGAAAGAAAACCACCAATTGGGTGGAAACTTCAACCTCCTTTCCAAACAAAAAGGAAAGAAACGTCCCGCCTTTTTCTTGGCTGTCTGTTTGCATGATCATCTAATAATTACAAGCTAATTTTCAAATCCACTAATGTCTCAAACATTTACTAGAAAACATAAACGAAAAAATAAACAATGAGAACGCATACGTTGTGCATCTATGGAGTACTGATCGGACAGTATTTTTAATATCCGCATACAAATATACACTTAATACATGAATCAAAAGTTTATAAAACTATGTATATACAAATATACACATAATACTTAAATAATTATGTGTATTTTGTACATGCAAGTCGTCTTAACATAAACAAAACGCAATTCAGGTTAACAGTATCAATCTGACAATCTGAACTAGCTTGAAGCATTCTTTTAAGCTAAATTTTCATAAAATGTGGGCCATTACTATGTTCATGCTATATAGATGACGAAAAAAATTGTGGTTGTCTGCTAGCACAAGTAATTAATACATACGATAAGACAAAGGCTAATTAGGAATTAAAAAAAAAAAATTGTAGCAGTAGCTGACCTCCGAAATGGAGAAACAAACCTTGCGTGATGTTTAATAGGATCTGTATATGGTCTTCATAAAATCGAGTCCGACATAATTACCTAGATTGTTATAGGCCCATGTGAATTCATGAGATGTATAATGGCTATTGGCTACCTTCCGATCAATGCGGGCTTGAGATTTCCCCTTCCATTTCATTTTCCCTTCCATTTCGGATAAGAGAAAGAAGACAAACAAGGGCGGAGTCGGGATTTTTTTCAAGGGTGGGCCAAAAGGTTCGCAGGTCGAGCCAAGAGGAGCGACGGGTCGGGCCAAACTAAAAAAATTTGATTTTTTCAATAAAAAAAAAAAAATCTGCGCTCACCCATAAAGAGAAAAAAGAAAGACAATGGCTACCTTCATTTTGAATTTTAATTACATCCACCATAAACTATGGCCTCTTCCAAAGTGAGATCAAGCTGTGTATATAGGGGTGTGCATGCAACAAATATATACACAACAAAAAAAAAAAAGAAGTGGGCTGCGACATTTTAGAATTAATCTCCCTTGTTATTTATCAAGGTATTTTGATAATTACACACCCCACGAGGGTGCGCATGCACGTAACCAGTTTCTCTTCCAAAGTAGGAGAGACAAAACTTACCAGTGAGAGATGATGCCAATACTATTTACAATTTATAATTAGTTGAATTATAAGCTCTTGGAGGTAAATTTATATCCTCTAGAATATTTACAACCATTCATTTTGTTTTCGAAGATTAATTCTCCTAGGTCATAGCACGCTGGCCTATTCCCATATCTCACGAGATAATTTATGTCCCTGCACGTAGTTGCACATTTGGTCGTGCCCTGCTGGCTGCTGTGTATCTCTTTCCCTTGTTCTCCAGTTGTCTCCTTTTATCTCTTTCTCTTTCTGCTTATTCCTTTTATTTCTGTAATGATCAAAGATCGACCAGCTATGCTAAGCCTCGTGTAGTTTTTAGAAAGTCATTAAAATCGGTTGGACATTTTCTGAATGGGCTGATTCAAATCGAATCGGGGATTAGACTCAACGACTGATTCAGAGGTCTTCAAAAATTAGTTGCTTTTTTTAAGAATCGCCGCAATTATGTGAGAATCGCTTCATTTGCGTGTACATTCCAACACTTGTTTTTCCACCACTGAAAGTGTTGTCATAAACGTCGCAGCACAATTAATGCTTCCATTTATCGAAACATTCTTGAGCACTTCATCTTATTTCAAATTCGAAAGGACACATCTTTAATTTTCCCATACTTTTTTCCTTTGACAGAATAAGCTATGCACAAGGTGTTTCCAAGATTCCCGTGAGCTCTCAACGTTCGTCTATTTCATTCTTTCTCTATGAAACCTTTCGACTACCGACCATGGGTTTCATGCTCTCTTCTCATTCTTTCTCTCTTTCAAACCCTTCAGTTAATGGGTCTCTGTGTGTGTGTGTGTGTTTGTGTGAGACCCTCACCCCATGGCCATGGTTTTCTCAATTCCTCTATTTTTCTCTCTCAATCCCTTTGTTTTCTCCCCCTCTGTTTTTCTCTCTCGTTCTCTCTCGAAGACCGTCATTTGCTAGCCAAGGGTCTCTCTCTCTCTCTCTAGTGTGGTAGAGTTTTTTTTTTCAACCGCCATGCCGCTCTCTACATCTGTTTCTGCAACTCATGAACAAGGTAAATGCAGAGCTAAAGTGGAGGATATAAGAGGGTGCGCAGGAAAACAGAGCAAAGAAACATCACAGAGGAGACAGAAAATGATGTGATACTTTATTTATTTTTACAGTGTATATATATATATATATATATATATATATAACCATCCAAAATAAAAAAGATCAATCAGTTTGGTTTGGCTCTCTGCCAATAGGTGTATTGCTGCTAAAATTACAATAATAGGCCAATATCTTCATGCTATATACTGAAACTACAAGCTTGGACTATCATTTTACATTCCTTCCCTCAAACTGGTGAATGTACGTAAATCAGCTATGCCCAGTTTTCTCCCAAGGTATAAGAACTTTTCTTCGCTAAGAGATTTGGAAAACATGTATGCAATTCGTTCCTTGGTTGAGACATGAGTAACTTGAACTATATATTTTCATTGACAGAACCATGAACAATGTGATAGTCCATGCATTTTGTACACACATGAAACACAGGATTAAATTCAATGTTAAGGCTGTGTAATTGTCACAATATAGGTTGACTGCTGCTTTGATTGGAATTTGTGAATCTATCAAAACTTATCTCAGCCACTTTATTTCACACATTGTGTTTGCTGTTGAGTGATACTCAGCCTCTGTAGAAGATCTTGAGACCATGGTCTGCTTCTTAGTTTTCCAAGAAACTGAATTGTTGCCTATGAAAATGTAATGCTCTGTAATTGATGTTTGAGTCTTCTTGCTGGAACCCCAATCTGCAATATAGTGGGCATTTATATGCATCTGGTTGTTTGGTTTAAATAACACAGCTTGCCGTAGACAATTTTTCTAATATCTAACAACTCTCAAGGTTGCCTCCATGTGAGTTGTTCTTGGCTTTTGCATATATATACTCAAAACATGAATGGAAACTAGAAATCTGGTCTTGTAGCAACTAAGTAAATTAATTTTGCAACCGTTCTTCTTTATTTAATGGGATCTTTCAATGTTGGACCTTCATTTGATGACAAAGATTGATGTTGCCGCATAGGACTTTCCAATTGTCTTGCACCAAGGTACCTGACTTATTCTACGATGTCTATTGTATACCTTCTGCAAGAAAGACAAATGTAAGCCCTTGCTTGACCTTGTAAATTCAATACTTAAGAAATGCTATAAATTTCCAAGATCTTTCAAATGAAAGGTTTGGCTAAGATAGTTCTTGAAGTTGTTGATATATTCCCGACTATTTCACACACTTACGAGGTCCACTAATATTATTGAATTGTTCTGCCATGTGAACAACAAGTAAACAGTCGGACTATGTTTGTACAAATCCAAATAATTCCAATGAATTTGAAAATTTTTCAAAACAGCAACGCTGAGCTTGTTTTGTTAATTTACAAGCTTGTGTCTCCCCTTCACTTCCATAACCCAACTATAGATCCATGTAGTTCTCTTCAAGATAATCATGCAAGAAGGTATTATGGTCATCCATCTAATGCACATGCCAATTATACTTCGTTGCAATAGTAAGTAGGCATCTAATCATAACAATCTTCTCAATAAGTTTGAATGTCTCATGATAATTGAGGCCTTCGACTTGTGCACGCATGAAGCACGCACAAGGTTCCATGTTTCGTTCTTTTCTCATGCCTTCAATTTTAAAGCGAGAGCTTGCTGCCAATTTGGATAATGAGCTACCTCATGGGATGACACTGGTTATACTTCATGAGAGATAGCTAACAAGAAAGATTTATAGGAAGAGAATTTATCAAAAGAGGCAAAGTTGGGAGTGGACAATGAATACCTTGAGGACCTTTCTAAGGTTGAATTGGCTAATAGGGTTGAAGGTTTGGTCTTACATTGAAATCTTCTAGATATAGGCAATGGATTTTCTCAGGTTTCAAGGCGAGGTATGTTCATGTTGTGTGATAGCTTACAAATGTAGTGATTTTTGATTCAGCTGAATGTCAAGAAGGTGATTTCTCAAGTTTGATCAGGTTGTGGTTGATTTACTGGACTTGTAATTGCTTGTTGAATTGGCGTGTTTTCTTCATTTATCTGAGGCATATTGTCCTCAACAGGAAGTGGAACAACTATAGTTGTGTGTTCAGTATTCACATATCTAATTGAGAATGTTTCATCATGAAAACAAACATCTCTACTTGCTAACAACCTTTTACTTTCCAAATCATCAACTGCAAAAGCTTTTTGCCCAAATGAAAACCTTAAAGGGTTATTTGATTCTCTTGGAATCAATGAAATTCTAGAATCATTATTCTCATTCTTTAAAAATGAAAATTGTATTATCAAACAAAGAAATTTGATTGTGGAATTATAGGCACAATCTAGAATCACAATTCTAGATTATGACTCCAAATTCTAGAATTTTGGAATCTTCTATTTTCTCTTTGGGGCACAAGGCATGAAGACTTTAATTCATGAATTCTAAAATTTTAATTCTTTTTTTATCAAACAAGTTATTTTAATTCTAGAATCAAAATTCCATACTATCAAACTCAAAGGAGAATTGGAATAGGAATTTTCATTTCAAATCTAGGTTGAGGTGGAAATTTGATTCTGGAATTTTAATTCCATAATCAAAATTCTAAATCATCAAACACGCCCTAAAAAAATGCTTCCATAGTCTCTTTGGTCGAATTTATGTTTTGGCTGTAGGTCCATCACATAGCATAAACAACCAAGTACCCTTAGGTGAGAATAGGTAGGTCGTCACTAGTAGAGTTTCTCATGGGGTCTCATTCCATTCAGCAAAGATGATGAGGTCCTGTTAATAAGGTATGCATTCCATTAACATATATTCACCGCAAAACTGCAATGGCAGGTTAGCCTGAAATTTTAACACTCTTTTGACATCTAGAAAGTGTCTATATTCCCTCTCACAACTCCATTATGTTGTGAAGTTTTCATGCAGAAATGCTCACAAGTAATTCATTGTTTAGAGAGATTCAATAATCTCACAGGAAAATAGTTCCACATCATTTTCAGCTCAAATTATCAACACAGTGGTGTTGTGTTTCCTTTGAACTAAGGAGATAAAATTTTGTAATAGGTTGCACGTTTGAGAGGTGTCACGGTAAACACAACCAGGTTGCCTACAGTAGTCATCTACAATACTAAGAAAGAAATGTGCTCTTGTTGACGGTGGTTGTGAGTGTGGACCCCAAATGTTATAATGGATCAACTCAAATGACCTACTGATTCAAACACGTCAAGTAGCATACGGGTTTGCTTGGAAACTGAACATACATCACACTCACAATTTATTCAACTTAATATTGGGATCATATGCCTCAAATAAACAATTTCTTGAGTTTGTAGGATGGCCAAGTCTTAAATGCCAAACGGTTGCTTGATAATTTGAGCCAAATGTGATAGATGAACTATAGGAATTTATGACATAGGGCAAGTAGTGTGGATCCTTGACTCCAATCTCCAGTGATCGCAAACCATTAGCATTTTGAACCAAGCTGCTAACAGATATGAGGTTGAATGGAAAATCATGAACAAATAAACATGACTGATGGTTAGCGATGGAGAAGTTATTTTTTGTCACACCAGAATGCGTTGCATAAACAGACTTGTTATCAGGTAAATGAATGGGAAATGGTGACCTGCAACTTAGCATAGAATGATAAAAAAGACAACAAAGAATTTAAGTGGTCTCTAGCACTGCTATCCACAATCCATAAACAATTTTGGGCTATGAGCATACCTGCTAGATGAATTTGAGACATAGATTCCTTTTCATTAAGAATTTGAAGTAGCTTATAGTGTTCTTCCATGTTAAAATTAAGCAAATGCAACCTCCCTCTCGGCAGTTTTAACAGGCTCGGCATATGCAGCGATGGCAGAATATGAACTTACAGCATCATGTGATGATGAACACTTTCTAGCACCTGATTTTCCTGGACTTCACCCTCTGATTACCGGAATTACGAGGATGGTTGTGTAGTTCAACACTTGTTCTGCATTTGACTTGTGCCCACGTAAACAGAGTACATGCTGATGTCTAACACTCTTTCCTTCACTAAAATGGGTGTTCGTAGAAGCCAATGATCCATAGTGTTCCAAATGGTGGTAAACTTCATGCCTCCCTCTATTTTTCTTCCTAAACTACCATGTCATAAACTGTGACTAGATTTTTGGGTGGATACATGAGAAAAATTTGCCTCCTGATTGAGTTATAAGACTTGCTAACTCCCATTAAGAACTGGATGATCCTCATCCTACCTAATTGTCATGACTTTCATGGCTCCACACGAGCAAGGTGGTAATGCCTCATAAGATGATAACTCGTCGCAACAACATTTTAGCCAAGTAAAATACATAATGAGATTCCCACATATGCTAATTATTGGCAGACCTGATTTTGTATTTTCTCAGGGCAATATTTTAGGTGAACTTGTCCGTCAAAATCAGTCCACACATCCGTTATATATATATATATATATATATATATATATATATATATATATATATATATATATATTATCTTTTAAGAAAGATGTTTAAATTTTTTAGTCATTAGGCGACATCCAACACAGGACTACATACGTTTATGGCCACTAGGTCAAAAGCTAATCATGCATGTTCTGTTTGTAACAACATTTTTATTAAGGTGGATTTAGAACAGTTGTTCCTTTGCTGTTTTTGTTTGCAAAGAACTAGGCTCTCCCATAAATCACAATTCACCGACGTAGGCCTTGTTATCTTCTTCTACGAACAATTGAATCAGCTTAATCTACTATTTGCATTAGATAAGGCAGCATTTGATGGGGCCGGATCTAATCCCGGGCTGATTTCAGATCCTTGGATCTGAAATCCAAGGTTTTAAAGTCAACCCTCGATATGTGTTTGTGATGGTTTTTTTTGAAGCACTGGATCTCTCTGACCGACCCACTGTCACTCACCGATGCACCGATGCTCACCCGTGAGAGAATGCGACGGCCGGCGACGAATGGCTTTCCGGTGAGGTGCCATTTCCGGCAATGACCATGTCTAGGCGACTCTCTTTCTCCCTCATCTTCTCCTTCTCTTTTTATTTAGTTTTTTTTTATTTTGTTTTTGCAACTTCTTCTCTCCAAATTTTGTTATACATTTTTATTTTATCCATTCTCTCTCCCCCCCTTGAAAGGAGGAACGGGTTGTCCGGTCGCTTTTTTTTTCTAGCAACCACATTGCCTTGGGCTTTAAACGCGCCAGCGGAGACATCATTCACCGGCAGTTTGTGTTTTTCCTCACAACCCTCGGCAAACACCGAGGGTTCTGTTGTGCTTGAAACCCTCAGCTATGGTTTCTGTCAAACCTTCGTTCATTGCCGAGGGTTTGTCTGTTCTCAAAGACACTCAGGTGTGACCAAGAGAGAGAAATATGTAGAGAGAGAGAGAGATGATGCCGGAGGAGGCTTCATGGGCATGGCGGGCTCTTCCCGCCACGACCTCTCAGGCCCTTCGTGGATCTGAAATCCACGGATTTCATATGTGGTGTTTGTTAAACTGAGAAATGAGATCCGACCTCCGAACTAACCAAACGCAACCTAAAAGTAGGCAGCAGTAGATGTCACGGCATCAAAGTGATGAACAGAACTGCGCATGATCACTTCGAACGCTCTCACAAGCTCAACTTTTGAAATGATGCAATCCCAATAAAACCCAGTTCAAGGGGGCTGATCGACTAAAGAGTAGAATAGCAAAATCATGTTCAGTTCCAGCAAGTGAAGTGTTGGCTAAGGAGAACTAGTTATATAATTTTAATTTTTGAGATGCATAACTCTTATGTAAATAAGAAAAAACTGTCATAAAGTTTTCATATGAAAATAAATGCCTGTGTGGGCAAGTGCCAACGACATGCCCACACATGCCTCGGCCCCTCTCTTGCTTCCTTACTCTAGTTTATCATCAGTTAGCTGGTCGAATTAAATTGATCACTACCATCGAGCTTGATTTCCTGATCAGTACTACTTTTCTGCATGCATGGGGCTCCGACAGATAAATAATACACTTTACCTAACAGGTTCGTCTCCTACGAGGCAAGTTTTTCTCCATTAAATAATACAGGCAAGACAGCGTAAGATAGAGCATGAACTTGTTCAAAACTTTTTGTCGTATTACCACCAGTGCCGGAAGCTTCCCATTTTCTCATTGCCAATGAAAGTTCGAAGTAAGTCAAGTCTATTTGCCAAAGCTTCCCATTACTCAGTGGAAATATGGAGAATTTAAGAACAAGAAGATTTGCCGAAGCTTCCCCCTTGCCATGCAATATTTAAGGAAGAGCAGCGTGCAACACCCCAACTCATCGATCGGCAAGTGATCAAGAGATAGGAGACGTCCTTGCCTACACATTGTAGGCTCATTCTTCTTATACAGTCTGAATTATCTGACAGTGGTTGGGATCTGGCTAAAGATTATGGCAACAGACGATTTCTATTCTCATGGGCCTCGATACTTGACAAATCTGGACTGGTAACCTCTCTGTCTCTTTCATTTAAATGGTCATTCTGTTTCGTAACCTTATGATATAGATATTTCATTACAATGTTAAGTGATGTAACTGTGTGACTGGAATGCATGCAATTGATGCTTAAAAGTTTTTATACATGGGTAGACGCACTTTGGTTAGCATTTTGCTTCAATTTCCTCCATCTTTGTGATAAAGCCGATCTCGTGTGCTGGTCTGAATCTTAGCGGCCATAATTAAGGGAACACCTAACATCCAAGGATCATCACGATCCAAACTAAAGTAACAAACAGACACCAGATATTGCTTAAAAATGGATCAATCTTTAGCCCGTTGCCTAAAATGAATAGTGTTTGCTTCTTTTCTTCTCAGGGAAAACCATGAGCATCAGAGAATAGTGGCAGCCTGTTTAATCAATTCTACTTATGTTCTCGAACGTGATCGGAGGGAACAACGTAGAGGTGAAGATCAGCTCGCCCGCCCATGGTGGGAATTCTTTGGCTTCGAGCTCGTCTGCCCTCTTAAAAGTTTTGAGAGTTCTTTGTCTTCTTTCATCATTGGCGCAGTTTTCCGGTTGAAAGCAGCAAGCGGAACATCCCCTTTTGCTCCGGCCATGGTCATCGCGGTTCGCGGCACAATCCACCATCATGACTGGGGCGTTAATGTTGACATGTTTCTGGGCCGCGGTAGTTATCGCCACCATTGCAGGATCGTCAAGGAACAAGCAGAATCACTTGTCCATGACCATGGCGTGGAAAGCAACCTCTGGCTGTGTGGTCACTCCCTCGGGGCAGCTGTTGCCACATATGTAGGGGAGCATATGGCCATGAAGGGCCATTTTTTCACAACTTTTCTGTTCAATCCTCCCTACATCTTGAATCGAAGACCAAAAGATGGATTTCTACAAAAAATTGATGACTTCAGGGCGATAGCAGGGAACCTGGTTGGTGGGCTCATTGCTGGTAATGTTGGGCTTGCCGGCGCTAATCTGTACGCAAAGATTCTCCATGACGTGGACAAGGAGAAGAAGAAGCAGCCGCAACAATTTGACTATATGAAGGCCGGTGATCAGGCCACTCTTGCAAAGAATCTCCATGACAAGGAGAAGCAGGACCAGCTGCAACATTTTGACAATCTGAACAAGTGGGATCCTCGTGTATACGTGAACCCGAAGGACTACCTTGGCAAGCCTTATATAATGTACTTCAAGAAGAAAAAAATGAAAGGGTCCCCGAATAAGCTGCCCAAAAGAATTGCATCTGCCACTCTTGTTATCAACTGGGATAAACCAGGGGACAGATTCCGACGCTACAAAGCGGCGCATTCCATCATGCAATGCTTGGGTAAACCAGGAGACAGATTCCGACGCTTCAAAGAGGCACATTCCATCATGCAATGGTGGAAGCCGGGCCTTCGGGTGGAGGACAAGCGTTATGTAATGGCTTGATTTCTCTTTACTCGACTCTTTGGCCTTAACGCTGGGTTGATCAAAATGGTAAACCTGTGCGAATCTTATGGCTGTCTAAGTAGTTGGTCAATTAAGTTTTCAGTATTTCTCTTCTTAACTCTCTTTTCATGAGTCAATAGCCACGGCAGCGTAGATAGAAGGTTTCGTCTGTTTATCAAGTTTATTCTTGGGAGACGACTATTACAATTCAGTTTTCTGTCATTCTCCTTGATGTGTGTATTTTAGATCCTCAAAAGATTGACTCGAGTTGGTGCCAAACACCTTCCTCTCATTCCAGGCAATTGGTAGGACAATCCAAACAGAAAATTTTTGTTAAATGAAGAAAAAGAAACCAATCTGTCCATCATTTCTCATGGGTCATTTGGAAAAATATGAAAAGTTAAAATAAAAAAGAAGCGACCACCACACAAGACCTTATATTCTATCAAGAAGACAAAGGGTTAGGCAGAAGTTTTGGCTCACTTGTTTTGGCTCACTTGTGGAATATAGGATGACTTCTTGCTCAGACACACAAAGAAAAAGGAAACGTCAGGCGTCATGTTTTTTTCTTGGCTATATGTTTGCATGATTATCTAATATTCCAAGCTAATTTTCAAATTAACTATTATAGAATGACCGTAGTAATGACCCACATTTTTTGTGGACATTAAAGGTTTAACTTAAAAAAAAATGCTTCCATCTAGTGCAGCTTGTAAGATTGATTACGTTAACTTGAATTGCATTTTGTTATGTTAAGATGAATTGCATGTATCATACGTACAATTACTTGAGATGTACGGCCGCTTTCTTAGTTTTACAATGAAGAACAAGCATACATGTATATATGTGTAGAAAGAATCTATTGTGTAGATTTTCACTGTAGTGCTGCTAACAATTTCACATATTAATATTTTTGAAATTTCATATGTTTTTATGTTAACAAGCTATTGTTTTATTTTCACCACCGTAAATATATAATGTTTTATAACCTTTTGGTTCATGTATTATGTGTATACTTGTATGCAGATCGATCTCACTAATACCGTCCAATCAGTACTCCATTAGAAAAAAATATTTATAGCAGTAGATGACCTCCGAAATGGTGAAACAAACCGTGTGTGATGTTTAATATGATCTGTATCTAGGTTGTTAAAATCGAGTCTAACATCATTATCTAGGTTGTTCTAGCAGCATGTGATTCATAAGATATATAATGGCTGACTTCCGTATCAAAGCGGGTTGCAATTACCCCACATTTCAGATCAGAGAAACAACTGTTGGTGCATTGCCAATGACTCTTGGAGAAACTTTTAATGTGACGTCCATGGCTCCCTTAGGCACCTTATGTGTTGCTGATGGCACCTCACCCAGGATTTTTGAGATATAAAAATATAAAATGTTAATGATTTCAAATCTATAGGTAAATAACAAACCAGGTAGTTGATGTTGACAACCAAGCAGGGTCTGATAGCTAAGCTGACGGAACTGATGCCGCTACAACGGTTTTAGGCCAATCCGAGTAAGAACAACAAGAACCTGTGAAATTGTTCTAGGTGTACATCTAGTTTCATTTATGGATAGTGTTAGATTCGGACAATCCTTAGTAAATTTTTATTTAGAATTCACAGCAGCAACAACATATTGGATTTGGTTTCGGTTATGAGACCCCGATTGTGCATTAGAGAGTATCATAAAATGATAATTGCATAGGACAGCTACGAGCCATCACAGATCGAGACTACTCTCCCGGATTTGGCTAAGTTTTGCAAGATATGATTGATGTGTTTGATAAGATGTTAATTTCTATGAATGCGAATGTGGTGATTTGTTGCATATGTATTGCCATGGATAATGATGCAATTGAATGAGATTAGAGGGTAGATATATCCATATTGTTATGACGACTAGCTAAGATTATTAATGTTATGTGTAGCTCTCGTGTGGAGGTAATTGGACGTGTGGGTGCATTTGTGAAGTGAACCAACCTCATGAACTAGCCAGTCTTTTTGTTAACGTGCATTATAATGATAATAATGAAATAATAGAGATGAGAGGCCAGTGGAATGTGGCTTTCTGTTTGGGAGTTATCCCGCCTTCGTCACTGGTCTCGCTTGTTCGGAGTACAGGCAGCGTAAAGCCCCAGCGTAACATTGTGTTATGTGCTCCTAACCTGGATGTCCTAGGGAAGACATTCACACATCTATAAGGATGGGCGTCGGGTCTGGCCGCCGCCGCTGGGCCGGCCCGGCCCGTTTCGGCCTGTTTAAATTTAAAAAATATATTTTTTTTTTTACTTTTTTGTTTTATATTGTTATTAATAAATATATTTTATATTTATGAAAATTATTTTATGATTAAAATTTTATTTTTTATTTTTAAACAAGTCGGGCTGAGACCCGGGCTATCGGGTCGGGCCTGGCTGCCTGACTTGATACCCACCCCCTTACACATCCAATGATGAATACTCTACCGCTGCAGCGAGTTAATGGATCCATACTGTTCTGAGTCACCACGGGGGTTGTCTATCAGCTATAGGCCACCAGCGGTGTACACGTGCCTGTGTTTGCACCCACATGAACTGTCAATTCATTAAAGTTAATGTACATAAGAATGTGAAAGAAGTGATATGATTGATGCGATATGCCTGAATTGCGTGTGACTATTGAATGTGATATTGTGGCCTTTGTGTGGTCTTTACATGTTGTGGTATATGTGAGGGGCTTCTTGATAAGTTATGTGATTGGGTGTCCTACTACAACATGATAATAAATTGATTCGTAGTTAAAGTAAATGAAAAGAATATGATTGTGAATATGAATAAAGTGAATGACAATGACAAGTTTATGCATGAGTTGCATGTTATTTGTGAATGTGTTATGGTTGCCATCAAGTGGTCTTTATATGTCGTGGTATACGTGAGAGACTTTTATGTCAAGTCATGAAAAAGTATGTCCTATCGCGACATGATTGTGATTGTTTTCGAAATTGTTATATCCCACATTTGAGCTCTCACTGTAGAGGGTTAAAGATTTTTCTGGCTTATTGTCATACTGCGAAGGCTAAGCCTTCAGTTGTTTCATTTTTTAGTTAGGTTTCAGCAGACTCGGGACAGCAGGTTGATCAGATGGCTTCACTCACATCCTATTAAGAAGGTTTTTGGGTCTTTTGTAGCAAAATAGAAGAGTCTGAGAAGCACCCATGTCCGGTGCGCACCGACTCAATGCGACTCGGGTGCAGCAAAATAAAAGAGTCGGGTGACCAAGGATTGGCTAAGCCAAGGCCATGCCTAGCAGCTGCAAGCACAGCCCGACCAGGCTTGGTCAGCCTGTCACATGGCTGTGAACTCCATAAAAGGTATTTTTGGTGAAAAATAAGGTTATTTGGGCGAAGGAACAAAGCTAAGTGCATTTTGAGAATTCAATGATGTTTTCAAAAAATGAAAGGTATTTTAGGAATTTTGGATTAAAAATTATTGGTATTTGGAAAACTATTATAATGTCTTCAGGTTGGAAATGATCGGTCACTTGTATTCAGATCTTCTATCCCTCGGATTTGGAGCTGGATCTGGATGAAGAGCTTAGAATGAATCAACAATAACATATTTGGATTTGGATCTCAAATTTGAATCTAAAATTCATATTTGGTTCTTAAACTCAGATTTAGATTTGGATTGAGGTAAAAACAAATTAGATCTAAATTTGAATCTAGATTAAAAATTTGGAATTGAACAAGGATATGGATCTAGACTTTGGATCTTGGGTTTGAATCGGGTCTGAATTATATTGAAGGCACAACTTGGGATGGAATGAGTAAAGAATTGAGATTTGGATCAAGGTCTAGATCTAAAGTTCTATTGTGGATTCAGTTTTAGAATTTAGATTTGGATATGAATCCATTTTGGATCTGATTTTGATCTAGGGATCTTTATAGATCTGGGGCTTGTATTTGGATCTGGATTTGGATCTTAAGGCTCTTTTTTGGAATCACTCTTCTCCCTCGCTATCTCTCGTAAAGATGTGTTCAGGTTTTAATAGTTGTTCATTTATCCGGCTGCCATGCATAAAAGAAAACACGAGAAATCCTGAATTGTCAACATCAGTTATATTTCCCTTGCCCCTCGTCAATTTTATTAATTTACATACAAGTGCACTCTTGAACTTGTATTAATTCTTTTAGCTTACTGTCATGAGGACAGACTCTTGCCTGGTTCTTAAGATTCAGATTTTCTTTTGGCCGACTTACGATGTAAGTGGTCGAGCCTGAGGTTCTGTTTGATATCTCCACAAGGGTAAGGTCAAAACCTGCGACGCCTTATGAGGCATGTCTCTTGTTCAGTCTCATGCTCCGTCGGGCTCCACAAAAGCTTACTTGAATTGGCCTAAAGGATCTGCAGCCAGCTCAGAAGCAGAGCGAGGATTTTTTTCGAGGGTGGGCCAGACGGTCCAACGAACTTTTTCAGGAAGGAAGAAGCATCCGCATATCTACTTGTACTTGAATTCTCCAAATTTAATTGGCAGTGAGAAGCTTAGGCGGATAGACGTGGCTTAATTCGCACCACAATGAGGGGTTGACTTGACCTTTTTCTCACTGACCAGAACTCTCTGAATTGGCGTATCATACACGTTGAACCCGCATGCAGAACAGTATTGATCAAGCAACGATATTAGCTAGCAGAAATTGATACAACTAGGAAGTGCTGGGGTTGGGTCAACGCCTACAACTAGTGATCCAATTTGAGGGTTGGGCACGGAACCCATGGGGTTGACATTCATATTTCCATAATCTTGGAGGTTTCTGGTAGACGTATTTCTTATCTTTCCCACCACCAGACCCAAAGCAGGTGCGCTACAGAAAATCTTATCACCAGATCCAAACCCCTCCTACCTACCCCACGTTTTTTTTTACAAGTTTGGGTGCTTTTGAATGTCATTTCTGCTATGCTTCGTGTTTCTATTTATAATATAGAAAGTGGTTGACTCCTCGAAAGCTGGAAGTAATTAAGATTGGCCACCGATAGGCCTAAACACAAGTCCAGTTGAACCTGAGCACAACCATCTCGAGCTTGGCTCAACTTTTGTTTTGCTTGGCTTGAGCTCGAATTGAGCTTAAGAATGTTGGCTCAAGATCTATTTGAGCTTAAGAATATCAGCTTGAGCTCGACTCGCTCGAGCTTGACTCATCGACTTGTTTAGCTATTAATATGGAATGAAAATAAGAAATGTTAATATCTAAACTTTTAACCAAAATAATGACTGTATAACCAAATATGAAAGAAAAGAGAATAGACAAATTGAAAGAGAGAGAGAATGTGTAAGTAATGAGGAGAGAGAAAGATGCAAGTTAATGATAGAGAGAGAAATAGGAAACAGTGGATTAAATGAAAAAGAGAGATAAATTAATGGGCAAGGAGAAAAAACAACGATTGAATTACATTAAAGAGGGAGAGAAAAACGACGGTTTGACTCTCAGAGACGAAGAGAAAGTAATAAATGGAGAGAAACAAAACGAGCCATGCACAAACTTCACGCGCTGAATCGAGTTAAATGAACTCGAGCTTGATTCATTCAAACAAACAGGTTTGAAATTAAAGTCAACTTGTTTACAAGATCAGGAAGCTCGAACTTGGTTTCGTGATGATTACCGAGTCAAGTTCTAGCAGCTCAACTTGTTGGTCAGACCTAGCCACCTACCAGCCTCCACTCCATCTATTGTGCTATTCCTGTGAGAATCACATCACAGCTTACTAACCTAAGGACGCCACTTAAGTTGGAAACAAGGGGCAGCCGAAAAGAAACTTTTGGAAATGTTATACCGATCCTCAATTTCACCGATGCTAGATTTTATCCACCGGTGAGCTGCATCAATACTCAAAAGCAATGCTTTCGTAATTGGTTTAGGAAATATTAAACAAAATCTGAAACGCAGAGTCATATTTCATGAACATTATGTGGTTTTACAACAATCTAGATGTTGTACTCAATTTAGCAAATTAAACCTTGTACAAAGCATATATAAATATCACATATGGTTTGTTTTAATTTCTGATGTCATATTTATGCTATTATTGTAGTCCTTTTTTTAATCCTTTGGTCTTTATGGTACTCTTTCTCCTACCTTTTCAGAGTCACCCAGCCATCTACACAACATCATTCATATTAAGCAGATGAATGGTTGAGCAGATGAATGGTTAAGAGAAAAGCAAAGAAAAAATGATATAAACTAATATTAGATGCTGAAAATGCCCATATTTTCATTGTTTTCTTCTTAACTGTCCTTCATCCATCATGTTGGAGGTTAGATGGCGGCTGTGTGACTCTAAAAATCTTTTTCTTCTTCTTCTTCCTCTCTTCATAAACAAGCTCCGACGAATTAAGTCTACATTTGGTTACGCCTCTAAATTTTTTAACATACATTGGGTTAGGCCTCTAAACTTTATTGCTAAAAAATGCGTCTCTTGTCTTCTTCATAAATAAGTGGCAAAATAATTTTTACATTGTATTAATTTTATTTGTTTTGAGAAACTTCTGAGAGTGAAAAATGCGTCTCTGTGTGGAAGCAAATGGAGACGAGAGAGGGCCAAATTTAGTCCTGTATCGAAAGTTTCTATGAAAATCAAATAGCATATAAGTTCCTGCCTGAGGTCATAATCCCGCCGACCGTGGTCACGCATGGATGTAACTCGAGTGAGGGCTCACAAGATGGTGGGACAGCATGCTGGTCAGGTTCGGCGAGGGTGCATTTGACGGACTGCCCTGTTCCAAGCCGGGAGTTGTTTCAGCGCACTCGGCCGAAGGGCCGGGCATGAAGTTACTTAGAGTGGAGGAGACCGCGTGAGGCTGGCTTCACAGAGCAGCGTACACCTCCCGCTCTCGGCAGTGGAAGGATAACAGACCGTTGCCCTCCGACCTCACCAAAGCCCAACCTGCCTACCATGTTCGAACCACCATCTTTTTGCTTCCCTTCCACTCTACTTTTTCAGATATTACCTTTGTTTCTTTCAACAAATTTTGTTGCTTAAAAAGGGTGCAAGGGGTGGGCTAGGTGGGTCAGCTTAAAGTCCACTTTAGTGGAATATTGCTTCAATGGCCAACCTTAGCCTAATGATGTCAATCAAAGGGTGATTAAATCCCCTTTGAAAAGAAGGAAGAGCTGAAAAGTTTGTTTCTGTTCCAAGAACGTGGTATTGGACAATAGTTTACCCTAACTTAGATGAGTGCGAGTAATTAGCATTGTAGTGTGAAAGAGAAGATAGTTGAAAGGTGTTTGAGGCCAATTCCTTTGTTCCAAGAGCTGAAGACTACGATGGGCGTTGAAAAAATTGAAAATCAACTATGCATTGGCATAAAGATATTAGTATATTTACGAAAAGAAGAATGAACATAATATATAAGAACAGTTTTTAAAAGTTAAGAATGCTAAAATCATTTAAGAGTACTAAAAGTGAATAATAAATAATGTCGTAGCATACATTTCATTTTCATTTCTATAATATCTTTAGTAGGGGCTTGATCCCGAGACACCTAAAACAACCCTAGATCTTACGAAGATAGAGAAATGTTTCGCCTTTTATTCATCAGGAAGTCTTCCTGGGATTTCTTCCGATTCAATAGAACTGTGAAAAAAATTGCAGTACATGTGGGGACCCATATTGTCCAATTAGGAGGTTTAGTATCAAATTATTGACTTTCATATACATATGATCGACCCACTTGGCTCAGTAGCTCTATTGACATTTAAAAACAAAAAGTAGTGCTCTTCTTCATTTTATTCCACGGCTGTAACGAGGTCTGGGCTCGGTGTGGCAACTCGTTTCATATGGCTCAACAAGTAGTGCTCTTCGAAGAAGTTTCCACTTTAACTGACAAAGATCTAAAGGTGCAGCCTTCCCTAAAAGCTTAAAAGAGATAAAATGGATGGCCAATTGTAGCATTTGTAATAGCGAAAAAATGCGACAATTGTTTTTAAGCCCCCTTTCTTGAAACGCAGTGCTTGCATTCAGCCTCTTAGTGCCTTCCAATTTCGAACGTTCTCTGAATAATTGTTTTGTAGAGGGCTTTTGCAGTATGGTCCTTACTTTCGGGCCATATTGTAAAGTACTCGCTGCTCACCTTTCGAGTAACACCTTTTATTTGGAACTCATACTTCTGAAGTCTTCTCTCCTTTCGGCAGATTTAATCGCTCAGATGTAACCATTACACCCAACATTATGAAAATTACAAGCTTTTCTTCTAAGTAAGATTTTATAAGAAAAAAACCTGCGCATACCAAAACCTTTATACAAAACTAGTCGTACATTGACAAGAACCTTCAATGTGTTTACAACGAGTCCTAACAAAAAAATGCCATTGGCCGCAGCTTAAGAGGAAATAATTTTGAGATCTAGTTTGCGTCCATGCGTTGGACCAGCTCACTCAATCAAGATATATATTCACGGCAGTGTAAATAAAAGATTTCAATTTGTTTATCAAGTTTATTTTTGGGAGACGATTATTCCAGTTCAGTTTTCTTCACAACCCTTGATGGGTGTATTTTAGATCCTCAAAACCTTGGCTAGAGTTGGTGCCAAATACCTTCCACTCATTCGAGGCCATTGGTAGGACAATCCAAACAGAAAATTTTGGAAAAATGGAAAAGAAGAAAAAAAGCAATCTGTTTACCACTTCTCATGGGCCATTTGGAATAATATGAAAAGTAAAAGGAAAAAACAACGCACCAACATTCAAGTTGAAGAAGTGGGTGAGGATAACAACTAAAAGCATTAAAAGAGACGCTATATCTTATGGAGGAGATAAAGGGTTGTGTGAAAGCTTCTGTCCTCGACTATAAGATGACATCTTGTTCAGACACACAAAGAAAAAGGAAAGGTATGGACTCATGCTTTTTTCTTGGCTATCGGTTTTCATGATTATCTAATAATTTGAAGCTAATTTTCAAACTAAGTTACTAACTATTATAGCATGACCCTAGTAATGGCCGACTTTTTTCGTGGACAATGCGTTGGTTGAACTTAAAAAAAAAAAAGCTTCAAACTAGTGCAGCTTGTAAGATGTTAACCAGAATTGCATTTTGTTTATGTTAAGATGAATTGCTTGTATCATACGTACAATTACTTGAGGATGTGTGTCCGCTTGCTCTGAATTTTCAAGTTTTATAATAAAGAACAAGCATATGTGTATATATGTGTAGAAGGAATCTATTATGCAGACTTTCACTGTATTGCCAACAATTTCAGATATTAATATTTTTCAAATTTCACATGTTATTATGTTATCAAGCTATTTTTACAACCCATTCGATTTTGACAACGTCACTAGATTGAAGAGCTTGAAACATTTGTTCAAGCTATTCTGAATGTCAACCTAAAATGTCAACCTAAAAATTGGGTGAGCATGAGAAGCTTGTGGTCCCATGCGCCAATTCAGAGAATTCTGGTCAGTGAGAAAAGGTCAAGTCAACACAACTCAAGTTACTCAACCCTCCATTGTGGTGCGACTTAAGCCAAGTCTATTCGCCTAATATTACTCCTTTCTCACTGCCAATTAAATATGGAAAATTTTAAGTACAAGTAGATACGACGAAGCTTCCCACTTGCCATGCATGTATAAGAAGAGCAGCCGCTGCGGCACCCCAACTCACCAATCGGCAAGTGATCAAGAGACAGCAGGCATCCTCGCCTACGCATTACAGGTGCACTCTTCTTATATAGTCTGAATTATCTGACAGTGGTGGAGATCTAGCTAAAGAGGATGTCAACACACGATTTCAATCATCAAGGGCCTAAACACCTGAATAATGTGGATTGGTAACCTCTCTCTTTCTCATTTAAATGCTAATTATGTTAAGATGCAATTGTGTGACTGAGATGCTTAAAATTTTCCATACATGGGTAGACGCACTTTTGTTCAGCATTTTGCTTCAATTTCTTCCTTCTTTGTGAGCGTATGGATCATAAAACCGATCTCGTATGCTGGTCTGAGTCTTAGCGGCCATAATTAAGCTAACACCTAACATCCAAGGTTCATCACGATCCAAACTTAGGCAACAAGGCAGACACCAGATATTGCTTAAAAATGGATCAATCTTTAGCCCGTTGCCTAAAATGAATAGTGTTCACTTCTTTTCTTCTCAGGGAAAGCCCAGAGCATCGGAGAATAGTGGCAGCCTGTTTAGTCAATGCTGTTTATGTTCTCGAAGGTGATCGGACGCAGGGACGTAGCGGTGAAGATCAGCTCGCCCGCCCATGGTGGGAATTCTTTGGCTTCGAGCTCGTCTCCCCTCTTGAAACCAACGAAAACGAAAGACCTTTGTCTTCTTTCATCATTGGCGCAGTTTTCCGGCTAGCAAGCAGAACATCCCCCTCAGCTCCAGCCATGGTCATCGCGGTTCGCGGCACACTCGACCATCACGACTGGGGCGTTAATGCTGCCATGTTTATGGGCCGCGGCCATGAGCGCGACACTTGCAGGATCGTCATGCAACAAGCAGAATCACTTCTCGGTGTCCATGGCATGGAAACCAACCTCTGGCTGTGCGGTCACTCCCTCGGGGCGGCTGTTGCCACATATGTAGGGGAGCAGATGGCCATGAAGGGCCGTTTTTTCACCACCTTTCTGTTCAATCTTCCCTACATCTTGAATCGCAGACGATTTGGACAGATAATTGATGACTTCAGGGCGTTAGGGAACCTGGTTGGTCGGCTCATTGCTGATTTCATTGCTGATTATGTTAAACATGTTGGGTTTGGGTTTGTCGGCGCTAATCCGTACGCTTTTCGAACGATTCTCCGTGTCAATGAGGAGCGGGACCAGCTGCAAGAATTTGATCATCTGAACAAGTGGGATCCTCGTGTATACGTGAACCCGAAGGACTACCTTGCTAATCCTTACATAGAGTACTTTGAGAAGAAGAAGATGCTTGGGTCTCCAGGGAAGCTGCCCGAAAGGATTGCATCTGCCACTCTTGTCATCAACTTGGATGAACCAGGGGACGAACTCCCACACTTCGAAGAGGCATATTTCAACAAGCAATGGTTCGATAATCTAGGAGACACATTCCGACGCTTCACAGAGGCATATTTCAACAAGCAATGGCTCGATAATCGAGGAGACGCATACCGACGCTTCACAGAGGCACATTCCATCATGCAATGGTGGAAGTCGGGCCTTCGGGTGAAGGCCGAGCGATATGTCATGGCCTGATTTCTCTTTACTCGACTCTTTGGCCTTAACGCTGGATTGATCAAATGGTAAACCTGTGCGAATCTTGTGCCTGTCTAATAAGTTGCTCAATGTAGTTTTTAGGATTTCTCTTCTTAACTCTCTTTTCATGAGTCAATAGTCCCGACAGTGTAAATAAAAGGTTTCATCTGTTTATCAAGTTTATGTTTGGGAGACGATTATAAAAAAAAAAAAAAAAAAAAAAAAAAAAAAAAAAAAAAAAAAAAAAAAAAAAAAAAAAAAAAAAAAAAAATCTGTCGACTATTTTTCGTGGGCCATTTGGAAAAATATGAAAGTCAAAAAAAAAAAAGAAAAGAAAAAAGCCACCAAAAGATAGCATCAAAGCATTATGGAGAAGACAAAGGTTAGATAGAAGCTTCAGCTCACTTATAAACTATGACATCTTGTTCAAACACGCAAAAAGGTCAGGCCTCATGTTTTTTTTTCTTCGCTCTGTTTGCATAATTATCTAATAATTTGAAGCTAATTTTCAAACTAACTATAATAGCATGACCCTAGTAATGGCCCACATTTTTGGTGGACATTTCGTAGGTTTAACTTTGAAAGAAAAATGCTTCAAAGTAGTGCGGCTTCTAAGATTGATTATGTTAACCTGAAATGCATTTTGTTTAGGTTAAGATGAATTGCATGTATCATACGTACAACTGCTGGAGGATGTTTGGCCACAATAAAGGACAAGCATACATGTGTATAACTTTATGCGTAGAAGGAATCTATTATGCAGACTTTCACTGTATTGCTAACAATTTCACATATTAATGTTTTAGAAATTTCACATATTATTATGTTATCAAGCTTATTGTTTAATTTTTCAGGACTGTGATTATATAATGTTTTATAATCTTTTAATTCATGTATGATGTGTATATTTTTATGTGGATCGATATAACTAATACCGTCCAATCAGTACTCCATTAGGAAAAAAAATTATAACAGTAGATGACCTAGAAATGGTGAAACAAACCTTGTGTCATGTTTACTATGATATGTCTCTAGTACTATAAGGGATGTCAACGGATTGGATTCGGATTGGACATACCTTTAATCATATCCGCTTTTTCGGATATTCATATGGATTCGAATTCAGATTTGAATTCAATAAAGAAAATCATATCCGAATCAGAAATCCCATCCAAGTCCATTTTTTACTTTTATCTCCGAATCTGAATATGGAATTTGCCAATTTTCGAAATTTAATTGCATTAGATACTGGATATTTGTTTAAAAATGATTCTGATCTGAATCCATATCTGAATGCAATCGAATATTTATGTATATCCGAATCTGAATCCAAGTCCGGTCAAATGTCATTTATTAAATTCAAATCCGATTCAATTTCTTAATCGGACATTAAACTTATTTTCATATCCAATTTTTTTTAGATCAGATCGGTCTATTATCCGATGCAAATGGATATATTGACATTCTTAACAGCATGTGGTTCATATGATATATAATTGTTGACTTCGGATCAAAGCGTCCTAGGACTACCCCTTCCATTTCAGATCAGAGAAAAACTTGAAAGAGTTAAAAAAATAAAAAAAATAAAAGGAAGATAATGGCGGTTCATGTTTCCAAACTTGATTGTCCAAGAGAAACTCTCACCTCTTCCAAAGTAGAAAGAGACAGAAACTTGCCAGTGAGAGGCGAGGCTGTTACTATTTACATTTTATAACGAGTAGAGTAGAATTACATTCTCTAGAAAGTAAATTTATCTCCTCCCTATGATATTTACAACCCATTGGATTTATTTTCCTATATCATAGCACGCCAAGCCCCTGTTCCTCCCCGTAATGGGCAAGGCTTGGACTGTGCAATTGACACATTATATATATATATATATATATATATATATATATATATATATATATATATATATATATATATATATAGAGAGAGAGAGAGAGAGAGAGAGAGAGAGCCGATAAAATGGGAATATATAGCAAAATTTGGGGACAAGAGGTCCCCGAGGTACAACCGCAAAAAACAAACCGCAAAAACAGAATCAGAAAGGAGAAATATACAATACAGTGCAGAGAAAAATAAGAGAGAAGGGAAAAGACGGCGCGGCACAGTCACCTAGCCGCAGANATGAATTGGGTTAAAGGAGATTGTTCAGTTGCTAATCGCCACCACCAAGAACATAGAGAAGACTCGCTAGCCCGACTAAGGTTGGTAACCCCTGCACCCCCAAGAAGACGCGGAAAGGCAACCACATCCCAGTGCGCGAGGCGATCTGAAGGTCGATCACCGTTCCAAATAAACTTACGAATAAGCTTATCAAACCTACACAAAACAGCCACAGGAGGCCGAAAGACAACCAAAGCATGAAGAGGGACTGAAGCAAGGCAGTGCTTAGCTAGAGTAATACGACCTGGAAGAGAAAGCAGCTTTCCCTGCCAACACTGAAGGCGATCAGTAAGCTTCTGCTCCACTCCATTCCAAAAGGAGGGCACAGGAGGCGACAACGTAATCTGAAGCCCCAAGTATTCCATGGGCAGGCTAGTAGCCTTACACCCAAAGCAAGCTTCCGCGAGCAGTACCGTAGCCGGATCCGCGTGAATGAGGGAAAGGTGACACTTGGCAGAATTAATAGAAAGACGCGAGATGAGTTCAAAAACCCGAAGGATGAGCCAAGTTCTCACAACCTGTTGGCGGAAAGCGCAACCGAACAGGAGAAAGTCGTCAGCATACTGAATGGTGGAGAAAGTCTGTAAGTGGGGGAGCGAATGAGGTGTGAGGAAGCCAACAACCGTTGCGTGATGGAAAAGCGCAGAAAAGCTCTCAGCAACCAAGTTGAAGAGCAAGGGCGATAACGGGCAACCTTGACGGAGGCCACGCTCGAGACTGAAGAAATCGCCTTGCTTCCCGTTGAAGGAGACCGCAAGCTGGGCCCCAGTGACAAGCGACATGATCCACTGTCTAATTGATGGACCAAAAGCAAGACGCGTGAGGAGGTCAGCAAGGAATTCTCAACTAACCGAGTCAAATGCCTTAGAGATGTCCAACTTAAGGATAAATGAAGGAAGCCGTAGACAGTATAGAGAGTGAACAACCTCATTGGCCAGGACCACCGCGTCCAGCAGACGCCGCCCCTTGACGAAAGCCACCTGGAATGGATTAATGATAGAAGGCAAGACAGGCGCAAGCCGCAAAGAGAGCAACTTAGCAATAATCTTGTAAGGTGTGCCTAGGATAGAGATCGGGCGAAAGTGGGTGACGTCCGTAGGGTTAAGGCGCTTAGGCACCAAGACGCAGGTAGCTTGATTGAATTCCTTCAGAAAAACGGAATTGGAGGCGAACTCATCGCAAAACGCAAACACATCCGCGCTACAAACCTCGCAGAACGTACGAAAAAATTCGACAGGGAAACCATCAATACCGGGTGTCTTACCAGAGCTAAGGGCCCAGACAGCGTTCTTGATCTCTTGATGCAGGAAGGGCCGCTCAAGAGAGATCGCACAAGAGACCGAGAGAGAGAGAGAGAGAGACTTTTTGTGCGGCTGATGGCTCCCTTGAAAACTCTTGGCACCTCACCAAAGAATTTTGAGATATAAAAATAAATGTTATCAAATTTATGGGTAAATATCGATCCAACCGGGTACTTGACAGGTATAAATATAATTTTTTCCTACCATATTTCGTACTGGCCAAGTGATGCTTAACTCATGGTACTTGTGAGTGTGAGAGAAAAAGAGAGATCCAAATCAACACTTTTCAATACTATCAAGATAACATCTAATCAAACTGAACTCCCGTGCGCAAAAAATATAAAGGAAAAAAGAAACAATATTAGAGTATTTAAAAAAATTACAAAGAAATATATATTTTAGGCTTTGGCTGTTTACAAAGGAAAAAAAAAAACTTTCAATCTAAATGTATAAAATGGTCCTTTTACCAGGCATTATGTAAGTGCTTTCATGGTCAACCCAGCCTGTCCTGGAAAGCCGTTTTCCCAGCCGAAAGCTTAAAAAAAATTTGACTTCGTTCTACATAACTAGACGTGTGTGTGTGTGTGGAGAGAAAAAGGTTGGGGGAGAGAGAGGGTACCAGGTGTTAGCTTGTGCATGATATCTTCTTCTGGAACATGTCCTCCATGGTGCTGTCCAGTATACTTGTTGATATACTTAGAGCTATTCTGTAGAGAAAATTTGAAATTGCTCTTTGGACCCTGCTTGGTATGAGGTTTCTTAATGTTTCACATGTTGATGACAAATCCATAATGTTGTTGAGACCATCTTTACCTTCACGAACCATCACCCATGAGTTTTACATCTCGAATAATGCCTGGTAAAAGGACCATTTTATACATTTAGATTGACCAACATACTAGACAGGCACAAGATTCGCACAGATTTACCATTTGATCGAGGCCAAAGAGTCGAGTGAAGAGAGATCAGGCCATGACATAACGCTTGGCTCGACCATTGCATGATGGAATGTGCCTCTTTGAAGCGTCGGTATGCGTCTTCTGGTTTAACCAAGCATTGCATGATGAAATTCTATTCCTTTTGCTAACAGAAATACGCCTCTTTGAAGTGTAGGAGTTCATCCAAGTTGAAGACAAGAGTGGCAGATGCAATCCTTTTGGACAGCTGCTCTGGAGACCCTTTCATCTTCCTCTCGAAGTACTCTATGTAACGCGTACAAAGCCAGTCCTTCGGGTTCACGTATACACGAGGATCCCACTTGTTCCTTGTGAAGGAGAATCTTTGCAACAGCGGCCAGATCAGCGCGGACACGGCCAAACTTACCAGCAATTAGCCCGCCGTGCTTCAGCGGGACAAGAGTGGCAACATAACGGTATAAAGTTGAGATTTATAAAGTTGACAGGCAAGCAAGGTCCATAGCCAAAGTGGATCGAGCTTGTGCCGCCTGGAAGTGCATAACTTCCATGTATTGTGGTGAACCGGTTACCCACTTTTTTTTTTTTTGGTTAGAGGTGCATAACTTCCATGTGTTGAACAGGGGACATGCCTCATAAAAGGCGTCCACATACATCGTTAGTTGGCCAAAAGAAAATCTGAATGTTAAGAACCAGGCAATGGGCTGCCCCCGTGACAGTAAGCTAAAAGAATTAATATAAGTCCAAGCGTGCACTTGTATGTAAATTTCTAAAATTGACGAGGGGCCAACGAAATATAAGTGATGTTGACAGATCGGGATTTCTCGTGTTTTATTTTATGTGACAGCCGGCTAAATGAACAAATATTAAAACCTGAACACATCTGTACGAGAGATAGCGAGAGAGAAGAGGGTGTCTGAAAATTCTGTCTTGAAGTGAGAGAATGATGTATATGACAGTATGTACACTTTTGTGCCATCCTATTCTAAACATGAAATGTATAATTATGTATGAACCTACAACAATGTGAGCGCCGTTTATATTAGGTCCAAATCAGAAAATCCCGTTTCTAGGTCAGCTTGCAAAGATGTAAAAGTTAAGACTTTGCAACAACCTAGCGACAAATAAAAGTTAATTCAATGTAAAAATTATTTTGCCACTTATTTATGAAGAAGACAAGAGACACATTTTTTAGCAATAAAGTTCAATGCCTAACCCAACGTAGACTTAATTTGTCAGGGCTTGCTTATGAAGAGTGGAAAAGAAGAAGAAAAAAAAGAATTTTGGACAAAATTGATGGATAATGGACGGGCACAATTTCCTTCTTCTGAGCGCCATGTGAAGCCAATACTGGACCCCATTTCACTATGTATTTGAAAGAAACTGCGTCCGGAAATTAGCAGGTGCTATGGAAGCAGCAGCCCTGGGTTGTTGCAAAAGAAGAAAAAAAAACTTAGGCAGGCGATCCCCGAAGCCTGCTAAATCTTCTCTTCTTGGCACCGCGAGGAAGAAGGCAGACCTTGCGCCTTATGCCGTCAGGCCTTCTGGGTGGGTCAGGGTCGACGCTGAAAGAAGATAAAAAAGAGGGAAAAGGGACGGCCACCTAGCACAGACTGAGGCTTGGCACGCGTCTCTGCGTGTCCCTGGACAGGGAGGGCGACGAAAACAACTCGACGCTAGTCGGCAGAAGAAGGCTGGAGCAGAGAGGTGGAGGATTAAGAAAACGGTCTAAGTATTTTATTGTATGTCGAGCAGAGCAAGCTCTGAGGCGCTGAACTGCCTACTTTAGCAATGGTGTGTCCTTTGGACAGGCCTTTTATGAAGGTTCTCGTATAAAATTATTGCCTACAGCAGGTTCGGAACTCTCTGACAGAGCCCTTAACTTGGATATGCTTGCTCAATTTTATGTCTCTGACACAGAAAAAAAAAGGAAGATCGACATAATATAGAAACCAAAAAGTTTCAAAACCAATTAAGACTAGCATGCCTCATAGCCTAGCATGCTTTACATACTAGCTAGCTTATCGAAGGAAACCATCTAATTAAGTGTCCAAACTCTAAAATTTTGTTAATCTATAAATTACCTAAGCATGTAATCCACATAACAAGCTAGGAAAAAATATTCCTTGATTGCATGCTAGTCTATTGCACCAAAGAGAACGGAATTGTTCAATTTAGGTACAGATCATCCATCCATCGACCTTAATCTAAGGAATTATACCTCTCAAACTTTCCGGCTTTTCTGATATATACAAGCTTTACCCTTGTTAAAAATTGTCAAAATGGACAAGTTAAATTACGGCATGTGGAAACACGAATCTGAAAGTTTTGTACATGTTTTCAGATGAAAATGTTTGTTCATGGTTAAACCAAAATTAAGAAAGGCAAATCACCATGGTTTAGTTTGCCTCGCAGAGTAGATACCAGGGGGATATCGCAACAACTAGTGTCAGTAAAATTAGATCGATACATGTATGTTTTATCGAGGCATTCAACTGGACGTCGGTAATCTTCAACATCGAAAACTTTCATAGATGCAAGATACGGAACACATCGGTAAAGGTGAAACTTTAACGACACAATTAGCTGCACGTGTCGATGAAGGTTTCTTTTAATTGATGTCCAGAGGATGTTAATGAAAATTTATACTTACCAACATTTAACTTTGAACATTCACTGACGTTCTACATTCCACGCGTCGCGTCGATGAAACCATCTTTTTTCTGTAGACGGAACACATTGGTAAAGGTGAAACTTTAACGACACAATTAGCTGCACGTGTCGATGAAGGTTTCTTTTAATTGATGTCCAGAGGATGTTAGTGAAAATTTATACTTACCAACATTTAACTTTGAACATTCACTGACGTTCTACTTTCCACGCGTTGGTGAAACCATCTTTTTTTGTAGTGTTGGTTTCCCATTTCGTCTTATTCCCTTAGTTTCTTTGATATAAATCATATTTTCCAGATCATGTCATTATGCATAATTAGAAGAAAAACCAATAGCTTCAAAATAAAAACTCGTCAAAGCATGGTCCGTACAAAAATATGTTTTTCTCTCCCTCTCTTGCACTACCAAATGATGGATAGTGACACCAGTCAGGTTGGGTGGCATGTATTAACGAGGGGCGGAGCCAGAAATTTTTCATGAGGAGAGCCGAATTAAAGTTTTCAAATTTTGTGGGGCTAAAATATTATTTTTAAAAAATTTTGTATGGAACAAATGAAATTTTCTAAAATTTACATGTAAATTTAAAAAAAAAATTGAGGTGGGGCCAAGGCCCATGTGGGCCCTACCTTGGCTCCGCCCCTGATAGTAACGACATCTTTATTTCAAGCCTTGAAGGGTCTATCCTATGGTATTGAGGATTGGAGTGTGCTATTCTGATGGCATTGAAGAGTATTGAACATGAGATTAGTGGTGCGCTATGGAGGCCAAGTGGACTGCTACTCGTCCTTCCTCTTTCTCTCTCTCTCTCTCGTTCTCTTTCTCAGCTTGATAATAGACATAATTCGTATAATTGGATCTAAAAGACCTAGAATCACAGCCCACCGGATTTGACCTGTAATGTCGACAAAGATCTTTCTCCAATCCGATAGCACGTAATTTTTGGTGTTCGTTCTGATTTTTTGATAGACAGTTCGGCCCAATTTGTGTGCACAATTTCAATTTGATTTTGTTATCATGGGTACAGCATGCTTTGTCTTGCATATTGGATATAACTTAAGTGTGGCTTGTACGTGTGTATAAGAGATTATTAATGTACATGAGTTTAATTTATTCTTCTTAATATTATTGTTTAATTTTATACTTGTCGTTTTACTTTTTATGATTCTTATTGATATTATATATTATAATTTTAATTTTGAAGCTTATGCTTCTGCGCCAGAAGGCCTACACTGGCCTCCTAATAGGCCCAAAGCCACGGTTCTCCCCTTCACATTTGGCAACATTGAATCCATATATGTATGTACTCGAAGAGAATGTTTGAACCAAAGAGACCTACAGAACCATTTGTAGATTCTCCAATCATCATCTCAATTTGCTTCAAGTCTTGAATGGCTAGGTTTCGATATAAATATATATCTCATAATTCATAGAGTCCCTTTAAGTACCCAAACATATGTTTGACATAATTCTAATGTTCAGTTTGTTGGTCGATGCGTGATTGAATGTCAGTGTGGCAATCAAATATCAGATCTCCAGTGCTTTCATTTTAAGTTGTGTTTGATTACCTTGGAGGTTGTGATCACAGCAGTCTGTTAAAACTGTGGACTTCAACTATCACTGATCTCGAATCCCCTTGGACTGAGATTCATAGGAAATCAAACGCAACCTTAGTGTTTCTATAGGTTCTACAGGTTTGGGTTGTCAGTTGTTGGCTTGTCCACAGCTTTAAAATTGGCTCTTGAAAATAATATTACCACTATGCGGTCATTGGTGGAGCATGAAACCATTGCTTGCCTTGACGTCTTTTATGCCCAGAAAGATACAAACCGCTCAAACGAGACTGTGCAACGTAAATGTAAACTATTGATGAACCTTCTTCAAAACAGAAACTTGTGGCCATTTTAAGGGCTTGGAAGAGCAGGGATGTAGTCCTTGCTTCGCAACTTGAGCTCCGCCTTCCACCACTGACTGAGCCCATGAGCTTTGTCCATGGCATTTTTCTTGAAAGTGCAGAGGTTCTTAACCAGCTTGGCGGAAGGGATGAGGAAAGGGTGCTCCAGCTCATCGGCAGTTGGCTTCGGCAGCCGGTGTTGGCCCTCTCCCTTGATTCACACGCTCACCTCAAAGGAGGTGTGCTATTGATGCACACCAAGATGCACACACCAAGAGGGAAGTTACCCTCGGGCAGAGAGAGAAAGGGAGCAAGGACGGCAGAGAGAGAGATAGAGACGTCTTGGGCAGCGTGAGAGAGAGAGGGAGAGAGACAAGGACGGTTGAGAGAGAATAAAGAGCGAGAGAGGGAGGGAGAGAAAAAGGGAACT
Organism: Nymphaea thermarum; assembly: GCA_011799765.1. Taxonomy (NCBI): domain Eukaryota; kingdom Viridiplantae; phylum Streptophyta; class Magnoliopsida; order Nymphaeales; family Nymphaeaceae; genus Nymphaea; species Nymphaea thermarum. The sequence goes on from JAANDH010000020.1 coordinate 444,017, forward strand.
TCTTTTTCTCTTTCTTCCTTAACTTTTTCAACTCTTCTACTTACACTAAAATGGAAAGCAATATTTAAAGAAAAAAAAAAACTGAAAAACGTGAGTTTAGTGCCTCGGGAATCATGCTCTCTCACGATCTCCTCCACCTACGCTTTTTCCTCCACCTCTTTTCTAACTCCCCATGACATGAAAACCGTTGGCCACTCCCTCAAGTCTCGCATCTTCCTCCACTACTTGGGAACCGCGCACACGTTTTCTAACTCCCCACCATTTGGAACCGCACGCATGTTCTTCACGAGCTCCTCACGTTCCCACGAGCTCCTCCACTTCAGGAGTTAGAGCAACAGCCGGCCCCCTAATCTTGATGTGGCCCGAGATCTCGAACACCTATTTGAGTCCGATTGTTTTGGTTCCGACTGGTAGGGTTGTCAACGTCCAAGTCGAGTTTTTTTCAATGGACTCAATCTCTTTGGCCATCGCTTCCAACCATGCTGGTTGGCCGATTGCCTCTTGGTAGCATGACGACTCCTCTGTTGCCGCAACAGTTTCCAATCTCTGAGCCGGCGTTGCTTCGCCATCCATCTGTGTCGATAAAGGAGCTGATTCGCCTAGCTCCATGGACACCACCCTTCCTGCTTGTCCGCCTGTAACTGAGTTGCCCACTGCTGACTCAGTATTTGACTCCTCCTCAACAGTGAAATTTGACAATTCACTGCCTCCTGCATCCATGTTCCAATTCCACTTTAATTTTTCTTCAAATCTAACATCACGACTTACATGGATTCTCCCGCGTCCTGGATCGAATAGTCGGTGTGCCTTGCAGTCATCCTCGACGCCAAGATGCACCATTGGCTGGCTGCGATCATTAAGTTTCTTGAGGTGTGACATTGTCACCAGGGCATGCGCCGTGCAACCGAACAATTGAAGATGTGCAAGGTCTGGCTTCCTACCACTCCAAGCTTCATACGGTGTGCGCTCACTCATGATCAACTGCCATGGATTTTTGACAAACACATCCAGTTTGTCTTCATCCATAACCACTTTGTGGCCCGCCTCACTGAGTTGCCCGAGACTCACGATGTTGCTGCGAAGCCTTGGAATATAGTATGCTTCCTGGAGCAGCCATTGATCATCATTTTTGCATTTAAAAGGAATTGAACCCTTACCCATGATCTGCACCGATGAGCCATCGCCGAACTTCACCTTGCCGGTGATTGCCTCGTCCAACTCCCGAAACTTGACCTTGTCTCCGGTCATGTGGTTGCTGGCACCGTTATCCAGGTACCAGATGTCGGTAGTTTCCTTACCGTGCTCGGTCCCGTGCAGTTTGGGCCATACTTGCTCTTCATTCAGCATGACGGCTTCCTGTCGTTCCTGCCATTCTTGTCTCTCAAGTGCAACAGGCACCACTTCTTCCAACTCTGCAAGCAACAGAGCTGGTTCAGTGTCATCAGTTTGTGTGAGGTGCGCCTCTTCCTTCCTTTTGGGAGTCTTGCAGCGGTTCGCATAATGTCCCAATTCGTTGCAATTGAAGCAACGAATGTGACTCTTATCACGACCATCGCTTCCAGAGCCACCTGCTCTGTCCTTTGGGAAGTCGCCTCGTCCACCTCTACCGTGCCCGCGACCTCCCCGGTTGCGAACACTTCCTTCCCCGTGACCCTTCTCCCTTCGGGTCGACGACGGGTCGCTCTCGCCTCTCTTTTGCCGTGCCTCCCACTCAGCCTGAGTGAGAAGCAGTTGCGCATCACCGTTGCCACCGGTACCGAACGCTCGGGGACGAGAGCATTCTTCGTACGTCTTGAGTCGTCCCACGGCCTCTTCAAACAACATAGTGTCGAGGTTGCAAAACTGCTCTATACCCGCGATTACGTTAAGAAATCGATTTGGAACGGTATCAAACAATTTCTTTACCAGGGCGGAATCGCTCAGGGTTCCCCCCAAGTTGGCATACCTGACGGACATTCCGGTGAGCTTGCCCGCATATTGATCCAACGACTCTCCTTCCTGCATCCTCATGGCGTCAAAGTCACTCTTCAACGTCTGCAGGCGCGCATTCCTCACGCGATCTGCCCTGACGAATCTCGTCTTGAGGCAATCCCAAACCTCCTTCGCTGTCGCCTTCTTCGCCACTTGCATTAGGAGATCCTCCGAGAGGGCTTGGAGAAGATGCGACCTCGCCTTCTTGTCCTTCCTCGTGTCGACAGCCACACCGGCCGCTGGCTCGACTGTCTCCCAAACGCCTTGATCTTCCATCATAGCTTGGACCCTAATCACCCAACTGGTGTAGTTGGTTGCCGTGAGTTGTGGGTACTGGAACGTACCACTGGAGATCTCCCGCACTGCCTCGGTTGTGATGATTGACATTGGCTTGAATCGAGGGAGCTTTGGCATACAACCTGCGCTCTGATACCAAGTGTTGGCCCTCTCCCTTGATTCACACGCTCACCTCAAAGGAGGTGTGCTATTGATGCACACCAAGATGCACACACCAAGAGGGAAGTTACCCTCGGGCAGAGAGAGAGAGAGAGACGTCTTGGGCAGCGTGAGAGAGAGAGGGAGAGAGACCAGGACGGTTGAGAGAGAGTAAAGAGCGAGAGAGGGAGGGAGAGAAAAATGGAACTTCTTTTTCTCTTTCTTCCTTAACTTTTTCAACTCTTCTACTTACACCAAAATGGAAAGCAATATTTAAAGATAGAAAAAAAACTGGAAAAAGTGAGTTTAGCGCCTCGGGAATCGTGCTCTCTCACGATCTTTCTAACTCCCCACCATTTGGAACCGCACGCACGTTCTTCACGAGCTCCTCACGTTCCCACGAGCTCCTCCACTTCAGGAGTTAGAGCAACAGCCGGCCCCGCTGCTTCCTCTTCTCAAAGTGTTTGATGTAATCAGAGCATATGAAGTCGCCCGGATTCACGAGCCCATGAATAGAAATTAGCAAATGAAGTCCAGGCCACTCTCTCTCTCTCTCCTTTGGAGAGAAGGAACGGGCTGTCGGGCCCCTCTTTTTCCAGCAACCACATTGCCTTGGTCTTCAAACTTGCCGGCGAAGACATCACTCGCCTGCGGTTTGTGTTCTTCCTCATAGACCTCGGCAAACACCGAGGGTTCTGTTGTGCTTGAAACCCTCAGCCATGGTTTCTGTCAAACCTTCCTTCATTGCCGAGGGTTTGTCTGTTCACTCAGACACTTGGGTCTAACCAAGAGAGATAAATCTGTATATATAGAGAGAGGGAGAGAGATGATGCCGGAGGAGTTTTCACGGGCGTGGCGGGCTCTTCCCGCCGCGACCTCTCAGGCCCTTCGTGGAAGTGAAATCGACGGATTGTGGTGTTCGTTAAACTGAGGAATGAGATCCCCTCCGATCTAACCAATGCAACCTAAAAGTAGGCAACAGTAGAAGTGACGAACAGAACTGCGGATGATCACTTCGATCGCTCGTCTCTCACAAGCTCTTATAAACTTTTGAAATGATGCAATCCCAGTCAAACCCAGTTCAGGGGGCTGATCGACTAAAGAGTAGAATAGCAAAATCATGTTCGGTTCCTGGGAGTGAAGCCAGAAAATTTTAGCTGAGTACTAACATAATTTTAATTTTAGAGATGCATGACTTGTATGTAAAGAAGAAAAAACTGTCATAAAGTTTCCATATAACAATAAACACTTTCTATGGGCCTGTGTGACTTTCTATGGGCCTGTGTGGGCAAGTGCCAACAACATGCCCACACATGCCTCTGCCCCTTCCTTGCTTGGTTAATCTAGTTTATCATCAGTTAGCTGGTCGAATTAAATTAATCACTACCATCGAGCTTGATTTCCTGATCAGTACTACTTTTCTACATGCATGGGGCTCCGACAGATAAATAATACACTTTACCTAATGGGTTCGTCTCCTACGGGGCAAGTTTTTCTCCATTAAATAATACAGGTAAGACAGCGTAAGATAGAGCATGAACTTGTTCAAAACTTTTTCTCGTCTTACCACCAGTGCTGGAAGTTTCCCATTTTCTCACTGCCAATGAAAGTTCGAACTAAGTCAAGTCTATTTGCCAAAGCTTCCCATTACTCAGTGGAAATATGGAGAATTTAAGAACAAGAACATTTGCCGAAGCTTCCCCCTTTCGCCCTTGCCATGCAATATATAAGGAAGAGCAGCGCTGCAGCACCCCAACTGATTCGTCGGCAAGTGATCAAGAGACAGCAGACGTCCTCGCCTACCCATTGTAGGCGCATTCTTCTTATACAGTCTGACTGAATTATCTGACAGTGGTTGGGATCTAGCTAAAGATTATGGCAACAGACAATTTCGATCATCATGGGCCTAAATACTTGACAAATCTGGACTGGTAACCTCTCTGTCTCTCATTTAAATGCTCATTCTGTTTTGTAACCTTATGATATAGATATTTCATTACAATAAATGTTAAGAGATGTAATTGTGTGACTGGAATGCATGCAATTGACGCTTAAAATATTTTATACATGGGTAGACGCACTTTTGGTTAGCATTTTGCTTCAATTTCCTCCATTTTTGTTATAAAGCAGATCTCGTATGCTGGTCTGAATCTTAGCGGCCATAATTAAGGTAACACCTAACATCCAAGTATCATCAGGATCCAAACTAAAGTAACATGGCAGACACTTGCTTAAAAATGGATCAATCTTTAGCCGGTAGCCTAAAATGAATAGTGTTTGTTTCTTTTCTTTTCAGGGAAAAGGAAGAGCATCAGACAATAGTGGCAGCCTGTTTAGTCAAGGCTGCTTATGTTCTCGAACGTGATCGGATGGAGGAACGTATCGGTGAAGATCGGCTCGCCCGCCCATGGTGGGAATTCTTTGGCTTCGAGCTCAACTCCACTCTTATAAACTTGGAGAGTTCTTTGTCTTCTTTCAGCATTGGCACAGTTTTCCGGCTAAAAGCAGCAAGCGGAACATCCCCCTTTGCTCCGGCCATGGTCATAGCGGTTCGTGGCACAGTCAACCATCACGACTGGGGTGTTAATGTTGACACGCTTCTGGGCCGCGGCCGTCTGCGCGACTCTTACAGGATTGTCATGGAACAAGCAGAATCACTTGTCCGTGACCATGGCATGGAAAGCAACCTCTGGCTGTGCGGTCACTCCCTCGGGGCGGCTGTCGCCACATTTGTAGGGGATCAGATGGCCAAGAAGGGTATTTTTTTCACAACCTTTCTGTTCAATCCTCCCTACATCTTGAATCGAAGATCAAAAGATGGATTTCTACAGAAAATTGATGATACCATGGAGGTAGCAGGAGACGTGACTGGTGGGCTCATTGCTGGTAAGTTTGGCCGTGTCGGTGCTAATCTGGCGGCTGTTGCACAGATTCTCCTTCACAAGGACAAGAAGAAGAAGAGACAGCTGCAACAATTTGACAATATAAAGGGCGGTGATGAGGCTGCTCTTGAAAAGAATCCCCGTTACAAGAAGAAGCAGGACCAGCTGCAACAATTTGACAATCTGAACAAGTGGGATCCTCGTGTATACGTGAACCCGAAGGACTTGTTTTGTACTTGGTACATAAAGTACTTCAAGAAAAAGATGAAAGGGTCTCCGAATAAGCTGCCCAAAAGAATGGCATCAGCCACTCTTGTCATCAACTTGGATGAACCAGGACACGAACTCCTACACTTCAAAATGGCATATTTCTTCATGCAATGCTTGGTTAAACCAAAAGACGCATACCGATGCTTCAAAGAGGCACATTCCATCATGCAATGGTGGAAGCCGGGCCTTCGGGTGGAGGCCAAGCGTTATGTCATGGCCTGATTTCTCTTTACTCGACTCTTTGTCTTTGGCCTTAACGCTGGGTTGATAAAAATGGTAAACCTGTGCGAATCTTATGCCTGTCTAATTAGTTGGTCAATTAAGTTTTCAGTATTTCTCTTGTTAACTCTCTTTTCATGAGACAATAGCCACAACAGCATAAATAGAAGGTTTCATCTGTTTATCAAGTTTATTTTTGGGAGACAATTATTCCAGTTGAGTTTTCTGTCATTCTCCTTTATGGGTGTATTTTAGATCCTCAAAAGCTTGGCTAAAGTTTATCAACACCTTCACTTATTCCAAGCCATTGGTAGGACAATCCAAACAGAAAATTTTTGTTAAATGAAAAAAAAAGAAATCTGTCTATCATTTCTCATGGGTCATTTGGAAGAATATGACAAGTTCAAAAAAAAAAAAAAGCGACCACCACACAAGACCCTATATTCTAAAAAAAAGACAAAGGGTTTGGCGGAAGTTTCCGCTCACTTGTGGAATATAAGATGACCTCTTGCTCAGACACACAAAAAAAAAAAAAAGAAAAAAGAAAAGGAAACGTCAAGCCGCATGTTTTTGTCTTGGCTATATGTTTGCATGATTATCTAATAATTCCAAGCTAATTCTCAAATTAACTATTATAGCATGACCGTAGTAATGGCCCACATTTTTGGGGGACATGACGAAGTTTAACTTAAAAAAATGCTTTAAACTAGTGCAGCTTGTAAGATTGTTTATGTTAACCTGAATTGCATTTTGTTTATGTTAAGATGAATTTCATGTATCATACGTACAATTACTTGAGGATGTATGGCCGCTTGCTCGGACCTTTTGAGTTGTACAGTAAAGAACAAGTATACGTGTATATATGAGTAGAAGGAATCTATTGTGCAGACTTTCACTGCATTGCTAACAATTTCACATATTAATGTTTTTGAAATTTCACATGTTTTTATGTTAACAAGCTATTGTTTTATTTTTACCACCGTGAATATATAATGTTTTATAATCTTTCGATTCATGTATAATGTGTATATGTGTATGCGGATCAATATTACTAATACCGTCCAATCAGTACTTCATTAGACTTTCGATTCTTGTATAATGTGTATATGTGTATGCGGATCGATATTACTAATACCGTCCAATCAGTACTCCATTAGATGTGTGATGGTGAAACAAGCCGTGTGTGATGTTTAATATGATCTGTATATGGTCTTGTTAAAATCGAGTCTCACATCAGTATCTAGGTTTTTCTAGCAGCATGTGATTCATAAGATATATAATGGCTGACTTCCGTATCAAAGCGGGTTGCAATTACCCCCCATTTTAGATCAGAGAAAGAATCTATTTTAAAAAAAAATTACCAGATCGGGCTGACCTGAGTCGGGTATTGGGGATCCAACTCCACCCGACTTTGAGAAACTTTTCATGTGACGCCCATTGCTACCTTAGGCACCTTATGTGTCGTTGATGGCTTTCTTAAAAACTCTTGGCACATCACTCAGGATTTTTGAGATATAAAAATATAAAAATGTTAATGGTTTCAAATCTATAGGTAAATATGAACCAGGTACTTGATGTTGACAACCAAGCACGGTCTGATAGCTAAGCGGACCGAACTTATGCCACGTACAATGGTTTTAAGCCAACCCAAGTAAGACTTTGTGGAGCCCAAGCCAGCCGAGCGTTACCCACTTTTTTTTTTTGTTAGAGGTGCATAACTTTTTGTTAGTCGGCTAAAAGAAAATCCGAAATGTTAAGAAAACCAGGCAATGGGCTGTCCTCGTGACAGTAAGCTAAAAGAATTAATATAAGTCCAAGCGTGCACTTGTATGTAAATTTATAAAATTGACGAGGGCCAAGGAAATATAAGTGATGTTGACAAATCCGGATTTCTCGTGTTTTCTTTTATGCATGACAGCCGGCTGTCGGCTTCTGATCAGTGGAGACCCTTGGGCAAACCTTCTAAGAGAAGTATTTGAGATATCATAGTCTTTGGACATTCAAAAGAGCTACTAATTAAAGCTGGGGTTGGAAAGGACTGCGATGGGGGTGGACCTGGATTCAAGACAAAGTTGAGTGGAGACTTGGCAATGGAGAATGCATCAGATTTTGGACTGATCGCTGGTCAAGTCAGGTTCTCCTCACTAGAGCTGATGGAAGCGGCTATGGGTTGCATGGGAAGGAGCTTATTACCAACGTTCGGGAGTTTACTAGTGCTAGTCAGGGTAGTCCGTCTCTGGACATTGCTGCGCGTCTTGGTGTGTTTAAAGACGACATAAGGCTCAGAGATGCTGATGACAGATTAGTCTGGAGTGATGATGGTAAGGACAATTTCAGAGCTGCTGACATTAAGAAGAAGTGTCGAACGCAAGGTGTTAAAGAGTGGTGGCGGAAAAAGATTTGGAATAGCTCTGCATTAGCAAAGAGCTGCTGACACACTTACATAGCTTGTGCAGGCAGGCTACCCACACTTGATCGATTACAAAAGGTTGGCATCCAACTTGCCAACCGTTGTTCCATGTGCTTTTGTGTCGAGGAGTCCAATGGTCATATCTTAATTCAATGTAAAATTGCCAAGGAGGTATGGAGATATGTTGCTACAAAGTTTGGTAGAGTGAAGTTTCCTCAAGGGGAGATTATAGCTGAATTCAAAAGATGGCTACAAGTTAGAATGTTGGGGAGTGGAGGCGCCGGTGCTGGAGGATGACCTTCTTAATTGTTTGCTGGAATTTGTGGCGTCTTACAAACACTTGTTTCCATGACAGTGTCCAACCTCGGATCAGTAGGTTCAAAAAAGAAGTTTGGACGAATTGTATGGATATCTTTTCATCCCTTAAATGGTCGCCAGAGACTGAACTTAAATTGAGAGTTTGGTTGCAAACTGGGCTTTATAGTGTTGACACTATTGTTTCAGATAGGAGTGGTATATTAATTAACATTGTAAGAGCACATACCAGAATCGGGCCGAAAATAGCTGGCCTAAGTTGTGCAGTTAATGGACTTATGGGTTGTGTGGTAATTATAGAGGCAGGAACCACGAGGGAGAAATGGAGGTGTTGGAGCGCATCCTGAGATTTCATAAGGAATATGGTGGAGAATACTTTATAGTCTCCCCAATTAAAGATTGGGTGAGAAAAACACGTCAGACACTTGAAGGAAGAAGGACAAATGCAGCCTCGTCTGGGTTCCTTGGTGGGTTCCAGGAAATGATTTTTGTGAAACAAAGAGAAGCCATAGTTGACCTAGGTCAAATACTCATGGAGCATGCTGATGATACTCATGAATACTTTGCTGAATTCAATGTACAGGCATAGTTTTAATGCAATGTATTATTTTAATTTTTTTGGTGAAGGGTTGGGCAAATCCTTTGTTTTTGTCCAGTGTTAAGGTCTGTATTGACCTTTCCTTGTAAATATCCATTTTGTTGAAATAAAGATAGGGGGCCCAACCCCCAAGCAAACTTTTCACTTCAAATGAACAAATATTAAAACCTGAACACATCTTTACGATAGATAGGGAGAGAGAAGAGAGAGTGTGTGAAAATTCTGTCTTGAATATGATAGAAGTGAGAGAATGATGTATATGACCCTCACTCAGTATGTACACTTTTGTGCCATCATATTCTAAACATCAAGTGTATAACTATGTATGAACCTCCAACTATGTGAGCGCCTTTTATATTAGGTCCAAATCAGAAAATCCTGTTTCTAGGTAGCTTGCAAAGATGTAAAGTAAAGACTATGCAACAACCTTGCAACAAAAAATTCTGAAAAACTCAACTTAATATCAATTTTTCCAAGGGTTGTGTGTGTGAGAGGCCGGATGGGCTGATGACCGGAGGAAAACATTTTATCTCAATTAGATTTAGGTTTGATACTTGAGAAATTGAGAGTAGAAAAAAGGTCGATATGGAAAAACAAAAACCTGTGAAATTGTTCTAGGTGTACATCTAGTTTCATTTATGGATATAGTATTAGATTCAGACAATCCTTAGTAAATTTTTATTTTTGGTGTCAGTTTTGACAAGCACCCTAATAAAAAAATTATAAATAACTCAAAGCTTGTCTTAAAACTTGGCTTGAGCTCAAGTCGAGTTTGATTTCATCAAGCTCGACATGGCTCGAGCTCTTAAAACTCATATATAAGCCTGAAACAAAACCCTAGATATAAATCAAAATCTAAAGTCCAGTTCCATGTACAAAACAAATCCTTAGATCCAAAATCTACATCTATATCCAAAACAGAGCCATAGCTCCAAATCCAGATCCAAATACTAGCCCCAGTTCTATACAGATCCCTAGATCAAAATCAGATCCAAAATGGATTCATATCCAAATTTAAATTCTAAAACTGGATCCACTACAGAACTTTAGATCTAGACCTTGATCCAAATCTCAATTCTTTACTCATTCCACCCCAAGTTGTGTTTTCAATCTAATTCAGAGCCGATTCTAACCCAATATCCAAATTCTAGATCCATATATCCTTGTTCAATTCCAAATTTTTAATCTATATTCAAATTTAGATCTAATTCTATGTTTTTAGCTCAATCCAGCTCTAAAATCTAAGTTTAAGAACCAAATATGAATCTTAGATCCAAATTTTAGATCCAAATCCAAATATATTATTGTTGATTCATTCTAAGCTCTGCATCCAGCTCCAAATCCAATAGATAGATCCATTTTCAGATCTAAATACAAGTCAGGGATCATTTCCAACCTAAGTATCAAGACATTATAATAGTTTTCCAAATACCAATAATTTTTAATTCGAAATTCACAAAATACCTTTCATTTTTGAAAGTATCAATGCATTCTCAAAATGCCCTTAGTTTTTTTGAAATATCCTTTATTTATAAAAAAATAACCTTATTTTTCACCAAAAATACCTTTTGTGGAGTTCACAGTCAGCCTGGTTGGGCTATACTTGGGGCAGCTAGGCATGGCCTTGGCCTAGCCAATCCTTGCGTTGGCCGGAATGGCTGGCCAATTCAAGCTCGGGCAGGGTTGGCTTGCCAATCACGGCCTTGGCAAGCCTGGCCGGCCTAGCTGACTAATCCAGGCCTGGCGCGGCCAAACATGACCCTAGCGGGCCAATACCAGCCTGGGTAGGCATGGCCGGCCAGTTTTGAGTTTGGGTTTATCAGTAGCCGACATTTTGAGGTTAGCCTAGCCGGCATGGCCTGCCAGTTTTGAGTTTGGGTTTGTTGGTGGCAGACATTTTGAGGTTTTCACATTGCTGTGTAGTATTGAAATGTAATATGTTTTAACCTGTGATCGGTTTTGAAATGTTGAAAATGTACTCTTTGTCCGTCTCTCCCAATCGCTGGGTTTTTTTTTTTTTTTTTTTCAGCATTCATTCCCATCTATTATGCAAATATGTCAGACAAACCCATGCGGTCCTAAAAAGATTAGTGTTTGCTTCTTTTATCCTCAGGGAAACCATGTGCGTCAGATAATTGTTGATCCATTCTCATTGCATCGTTGCATGTTATTGAACGAATAAGTGAATTTATAAACTTTACAAGGAGAAATTTCTAGAAAGGAAGAAACATTACATAACAAATTTGTACAGCGCACCACTCCTTGATGTTCTAGAATGGAGTCGTAGTACATCTTCAAATACACCCACCCGACCCAAATGGGTCTGGAATTGGATCAATATCTCTCATCAGATCAGAATGTTTTCTTTACACCCACCATGGTGGGAATTCTTTGGCTTGGAGCACGTCACCCGTCTTGAAAACTTGGGGAATCCTTTGTTGTCTATCACCGTTGGCGCAGTTTTGTAGCTAAAAGCAGCAACCAGCCACCAGACCATCCACCTCTGCTCCGGCCATAGCCATCTCAGTTTGGTGCGTAAATATTGACACGTTGCTGCGTCGCGGCCTTCAGCGCCACTCTTGCAGGATCATCATGGAACAAGCAAATTACCTTTCCCGTGACCATGGCAAGGAAAGCAACCTCTGACTTTGCGCCACTCTTGCAGGATCATCATGAATGGGTTTTTTTCACAACTTTTCTGTTCAATCCTCCCTAGATGTTGAATAAAAAAAAAAAGATGGAACTCTACGGATTCTTGATAAAAATCATGGATCTAGCAGGGCAGCTAGTTGATGGGTTCGTTGGTGACCAGGTTGGCCATGTCATCGGTAACAAGTACAAGAAGCAGCAGAACCATATGCAACACTGATAATCTGGGATTCTCGTTCAGGAGAGAAAGAAGAGCAAGGAACACACAAGATTTAACATGGTTTGGTCTGCTCAGACCTACATCCACAACAACAGCTCCACACCTCTCCACACCTCGTTCATGTTATTATTAACTTGGGCCAAAGAGAATACACCTTATATGAGAACTTTCACAACATGGAAGGCTCTTTCACAAGGCAATACAAATAATAATGGAAGGAAGAAGAAAAGAAACTATGGTAGTTTCTAAAACAGGCACAAGGCAGAACGATTATATGCCCAACGGGTGGGAACGAGAAGGGCAACTCCATTCTTCAACACTCCCCCTCAAGTGGGGTGTAAATATTGTACACCCCTACTTGATGAGATTCTTGTAATGTTGATCTCGATGTAAGCCTTTAGTAAAATCATCTGCTAGTTGATCTGAGCTTTTTGTATATGGTGTAAATAGTTCTCCTTTCTGTACTTTCTCACGAATATAATGACAATCAATTTCAATATGTTTGGTCCTTTCATGAAAAACAGGGTTCGTAGCAATAGAAATTGTAGTTTGATTGTCACAATGCAAGGGAAGAGGAATATCAACTTGTAATCCAATTTCTGACACATAAGTTTTAATCCATGTAAGCTCACTTGTTGTTGTAGCCATAGCTTGATATTCTGCCTCAGCACTGGATTTGGACACTACACTCTTGTTTTTTACTTTTCCAAGACACAATGTTTCCTCCAACAAACACAATAACCGGTGGTGGATTTTCTCTCTGAACTACCAGCCCAATTGACATCAGTATAACTACGCACTTGATGATGACCATTCCTTTTGTACCATATACCTTGTCCTGGAGCCTTCTTTAGATACTGCAATATACGATTGACGATTTTCCAATGATGTTCAGTAGGAACATGCATGCATTGACTGACAATATTAACTGCATATGTTATGTCAGGCCTCGTAAATAAGCTTCCCTACAAGGCGTTGGTAGCCTTCTTTGTTAATGACCGGTTCATCTGGAGTAATTTCAACCTTTTGACTGACTTCAATAGGTGTCTCTGCTGGCTTGCACTCAATCTTTCCTGTTGTTTTGAGCAAATACATCGTGTATTTCCGTTGAGATAGGGAAAGACCTTTGTGTGAGTGAGCTATCTCAATTCCTAAAAAATAACGAAGCCTTCCCAAATCTTTTATGTCGAAAGCATCATGAAGGAGCTCTTTCGTCTTCAGAATTTTTTGGGCATTAGTTCCTGTTAAAATTATGTCATCAACATAGACTAAAATAATAATAAGATGATCATCCTTTCTTTTAACAAACAAAGAATTGTCGGCATTGCTTCTAGCAAACTTGTGTTGTTCTAGGAAATTGCTCAGACGATAGTGCAATGCCCTTAGAGATCGTAATAAGCCATAGATAGCTTTACGTAACCTGCACACAAGCTTACCATTTGCTTCTTTTGGATGCCCCGGAGGAAGTTTCATATAGACTTCTTCTTTCAACTCTCATTGCAAGAAAACATTTTTAACATCTAATTGGTGCAGAGGCCAATTGTAATTGCAAGCAATAGAAAGAACTACTATGACAATATTCATTTTTGTTATGGGAGCAAAGGTTCCCTCATAATTAGGAAAAGGAAGTCTATTCATCTTAGCATAACAACACACATCACATGAATAACAATCATAGTAACATGTAGGAAATAAAACTTTTAACTTGTAATTGGAATGATGGCCGAGTCTTTTATGCCACAAGGAACTATCAAATCTAGCAGTCAAAGCTTTATTTTCATGTTCCAACACATATAGTCCATTGGTAATTATTTCCTTACCAGTCATCTTCTTCGTTTTGATGTCCTGAAAAATCACATTATATGGTGAGAATATAATATCACAGTTCAAATCTTTGATGAGTTTGAAAACAGACAATAAATTTGTAGACAGCTTAGAAACAACTAATGTATTTATTTTTTTGTCACTACCTGCTCTGATACCATGTAGAGAGAAAGAAGAGCAAGGAACACACAAGATTTAACGTGGTTCGGTCTGCTCAGACCTACATCCACAACACAAGCTCCACACCTCGTTCACTGTCATTATTAACTTGGGCCAAAGAGAATACACCTTATATGAGAACTTTCACCGGAATGCCTAACGAACATGGAAGGCTCTTTCACAAGGCAATACAAATAATAATGGAAGGAACAAGTAAAGAAACTTCGGTAGTTTCTAAAACATGCACAAGGCATAACGGCTATATGCCCAACGGGTGGGAATGAGAAGGGCAACTCTATTCTTGAACACTCGTGTATACGTGAACTTGAAGGACAGGCTTGGTAAGACTTACATAAATTATTTACTTTGAGAAGAAGATGAAAGGGAGTTCAAAATTTTATGAATCCGCTGTCTGCATAAGCAGGCAACAGTAGATGCCATGGCGTAAGTCACGAACAGAACTATGCATGATCACTTCGGTCCTCTCTCACAAGCTCTTATGAACTTCTAAAATGATGCAATCCCAATCAAACAAAGTTGGCGCTGATCGACCAAAGAGTACCGAACAAAATCATCCATGGGTTTCTAGAAAATTTTGGCCGAAGAGACATTAGTTACATAATTTTAACTTTTTAGACAAAACAATTGTCATGAAGCTTTAATACGAAAATAAACACTTTTCGTTGGCCTATGTGGGTGATTGCCCACACATGGCTCCACCCCTACGTAGCTTCCTGACTCTAGTTGATCATCAGTTAGCTGGTGGAATGAAATTGATCACTGCTCATCAAGCTTGATTGCCTACGCAGCACTATTGTTCAACATGCTTCGGGCTCCAATGTATAATTAATAAACTTTAGCTAATGGTTGGTGAGATGGAGAGCATCGGGCTGGGTACTCGACGAGTGCCTGGTACTAGCCTGATAAGTTGTTGGGCTGGGCTAAGCTGCACGGTAAATTATATTTGATTTAATGTTTTTATACATAATTATACACATTTTATTATGATTAATTATATGTGGGATGCGGCCTGACCCGATATCCAGGCTTATGCGTTGGTCTTCTACACGGCAAGTTTGCTTTGTTAATAAGTGGGGGCCAAACCCTGCAAGTTTTGCTGCTTTAATTTATGTGATTGAGTGTCAAGTCAACGGCTTTTCTTTTGCTTTTAAGGAAGGATCGAGCATGGACTTGTTTTTATTTTTTTTGGCCCAATACCAATGAGTAAGTATCAAGCTTCCTTCCTTTCCCTCATTTTCTTTGGGTGATTTCTCCGCTTTACCTAACCTTACATGTTTTGACGCTTTGCTATGTTTCAATTACATTGCGAGCTAATTACCAAATTGCATGTCAACTCTCGCAAAGAATTTTTATGTTGGCGGAATATGTGACCAACATTGACTGGTGCACCAACCTCGCCCCCCGATATCTGTTTCTGGTTGTGTACGATTTCCCAATCGAAATTCTTTCTTTTACCTGATGCTTGTATTAAAAAGTAAGTAAAAGTGGTATTCTTCTTATGCCTGCACTACTAGCACATATGGCGACGTCCATTGTTGTGTTATAATAATAATGAACATATGACCTATAATATGAGAGCAAAAGCGTTAAGCCAGCTTTTATTATATTTAATTTTACCCATATGTAGGAGCAGGGGTGCGGATTCAGTATTGTTCTTTGAGTGGCTCGAGATATATACACACTTACGTCATTACTAGTTTGGAAGGAAACCATCTTCATATACTTGAAGTTTTAAACTTTTTATATCTCAAAGTAAAGCTATAATTGGGCTACCAGGCATTATTGCTTATGCAGTGCTTGTCCACGAGATGGGATACATATGCCAAAAAAACAAAGGGAAATTATTGAAATTATTAAAAAAAAACAATCCTTTTAAGTCTTTTCACTTTTTCGTTTTCCTTTTCATCATTGCAAAAAGACTTTTTTCTTATTTAAATAAGGGTATTTTTATCATTAACGGTATTGGCGCATGAAATTCCATCGGCATACGTAACCATCTTCACGCTCGCCTGCACCCAGAAGAAAGAAGTGGTGAAGTTTGAGGAGGTACATGGGATAGTCCAGTGGTGGAGTGAGGACCTACCTGTGCAAGCTACGAAGTATCGATTGGGAGTGGATGCTTGCCAATTCGAGCGACGGTGAATTGCGAGAGTGGTGCACTCGACATACATGCACCCCCAAAAGAGAAGGCAAGTGTTTTGTTACTGCATAGGGCCGCATAATAGATCGAGTCAACTCAAGTTTGACTCAAACTCACTAATCAAAACTTGATTTGAGCTCGACCACTTATAAATGAAAGGAGTTTGAGTTCAAATATTTGCTCGAAAAGTTAAATGAGTTGAGTATGAGTTGTACGAACTCAACTCCTAAACTGGAATCGGCTCGACTACATAATGAATGTTGAATTATAATGAAAAAATAGTGAAACTTCATATCAGCTAAATGAATTAAAAGAGACATGACATGCTTAATAGCAACTAAATGAGCTAAAAGAAACATGACATGCTTAATGGCAACGAGTTAAATGAATTGAGTTTGAGTTCGATGTTGTATCGTTGAGTCAAGCTGAAGCCTATTCTATGGAGCTCGAATCAAGTTCTTGTCAATGCCAAGCTCAACCTTTTTGGGTCAAACCGAGTCAAGCTGGCAGCTTGGCTCAGCTCAACTCTACTCGGCCCATGTGCAGCCTTAGTATTGTTGGGACTTTAAAAAAGAAATGTCCTTTTTGGACTTTTAACTATTTCACTATCTTTTTTCCTCCTTAAGAAAAGCAAAGGGCCTAATGTGGAAGGACACAAGAGATTACCTACGTCCAATTACCTACATCCAAGAATCAATTCTCTGCACTAATGGAGTTAGATAACACTCACGAGTAACCAGAGAAAAGTCCTCAGCTGTAACGAGGTCTGGGCTTGGTGTGGCAACTCGTTTCATATGACTCAAAATACTAACAAAACGAAAATGTATTCCTCTATCTCATTGGACTTCGGTGGCCCATACTGGGCTTCAACAGGTTCTTCGAAGAAGTTTCCACTTTAACTAACAAAGATCTTAAGGTGCAACCTTCCCTAAACGCTTAAAGCTTGGGGTATATTGATGCAACACTACTAGCAGGGATATGGCTCTCCCTCTTTTTCTCTACCCACAAGCAGGTTTTAGAAAAATGATAGCCAATTGTAGCATCTTTAGAGAGTTCAGTCTACTCCATTGGAACTACTTTGTCTCGCATGGTTCTAGCTACGGTAAGATGGACTCTAACAAGCTGATTACCCATCTTCTCCAAATTTGTGGTTGTTTGGTAGTAAGAACACTTTGTAACTGTCCATGAATTTGTTCCAGATTTATAAAACATTAGAACTATTGTTTCATGAAACACCAACAAAATGTCTCTCCTGCCAAACAACTCTTAATAAAACAGTTTGTTACTGTCTTATTATGAAACGACCAGTTTCTATTAAGAATGTTCTTACGCTTCATAAACATCATGTTTGTTGGTTTTAACTATCACAAGTTAGAAATTAATTTTGACCATCAAGGAGAGATATTCAGTTGAAGTGACGATAAGGTGAGAACCACATGCCCAGTTGCGTTGATGGCTTGTTTGTCGTCCTACTACCGATGACCAGGGAGTGAGGCCAAAGCTTCCTCTTTCGGCCGAAGCTTCCCCCATTCCCCCTTGCCATGCAACACATAAGGAAGCAGCGCTACAGCACCACGAAGGCAAGGGACAGCAGACGTCCTCTCTTACACGTTGTAGGCGCATTCTTCTCATACAGTCAGAATTATCATCTGACAGTGGTTGGGATCTGGCTAAAGATTATGGCAACAGACGATTTCTATTCTCATGGGCCTCGATACTTGACAAATCTGGACTGGTAATCTCCCTGTCTCTCATTTAATAAATGTGAAGAGATATAATTGTGTGACTGAAATGCATGCAATTGATGCTTAAAATTTTTTATACGTGGGTAGGCGCACTTTTGGTTAGCATTTTGCTTCAATTTCCTCCCTCTTTGTTATAAAGCCCATCTCGTATGCTGGTCTGAATCTTAGCGGCCATAATTAAGGGAACAATCATCACGATCCAAACTAAAGCACCAGATATTGCTTAAAAGTAGATCAATCTTTAGCCCATTGCCTAAAATGAACAGTGTTTGCGACTCACCCGCCGATGGTGGATATTCTTTGGCTTCGAGCAGAAATTCAAATTTGATCATGTCCATGAGAAACTCTCAACCCTTCCAAAGTAGAAAGAGACAAACTTACCGGTGAAAGGTGAGGATGTTACTATTTACAATTTATAATGAGTAGAATTAGGAGGTAAATTTATCTCCTCCCTATAATATTTACAACCCATTGGATTTCTTTTCTTATATCATAGCATGCTAAGCCCTTGTTCTTTATGGGGATAGGCGGGGCTTGGAGTCGGCATTTGACACATGAGCCAGCCCTATTTTAAAAAAATTGCCAGATCAGTCTGACCCCAGTCGGGTATTGGGAGCCCAACTTGACCCGATATATATATTTATCAGCTCACTTAGAAACTCCTGGTGCATTGCCATTGACTCTTTGAAAAACTCTTTATGTGTCGCTGATGGCTCCCTTAAGTATTTTATGCGATGGCTCTCTGAAAATCTTTTGGCACGTCACCAATAATTTTTGAGATACAAAAATATAAAATGTTAATGGTTTCAAATCTATAGGTAAATATCAAACCGGGTACTTGACAGGTATTAAGTTGATGGCCGAGCTTGTGCCACCAGCAAGCAGGGGCGGAGAGAAGGGGCCTGCCTAGGCCATGGTCTCACCCTAGTTAATTGAAAATAAAAAATTACATTAAAAAAATCTAAAAATTTTAGTTGCATAGTGTATTTTTTTTATTCCAGTTTAGCTTGGTCTTACCCGAAAAAGTTCGTTGGACCGTTTGGCCCGCCCTTGAAAAAAATCTTTGGTCTGCTTATGGGCTGCAAAGGGTTTAGGCCAATTCAAGTAAGCCTTTGTAGAGCCCGAGTCTAAGTTATCCAACTTTTTTTTTTTTTATAGAGGTGTGCTGAACAAGAGACATGCCTCATAAGGCGTCGCACCTACCGTTTTGACCTTACTCTTGGTTCTGGAGAATGGAAATTTAAGAAAAGATTTTCAAACTGATATCTCTCCCCTTAAAAAAGAAAAACATCGAACCGAACCTCAGGCTCGACCCACATACATCGTAAGTCGGCCAAAAGAAAATCTGAATGTTAAGAACCAGGCAAGGGTCTGTCCTCGTGACAGTAAGCTAAAAGAATTAATACAAGTTCAAGCTGCATTTGTATGTAAATTTGTAAAGTTGACGAGGGATCGAGGAAATATAAATGATGTTGACAAATCAGGATTTCTCGTGTGACATTAAAACCTGAACACATCTTTACGAAAGATAGCGACTGAGGAAAGACAGCGTGTGAAAAATCTGTCTTGAATGTAATGGAAGTGAGAGAATGACGTACATAACCCTGACTCAGTATGCACATTTTTGTCGAGCCGAGTCCACTTAACTCGAGCTTGGCTCCTTTACTAAAGAAGTCGAGTTTATCGAGCAAGTTTGAGTCGAGCTTGACTTATTAAACAGCCCTATACATGCTTCATGAAAGAAGCTGTGATTGTGAGTTATTCAAATCTGTCGCCAAAAGATACATAACTATGCTTGCCCAAGAAATCGCCATCCCTTAAACTTCCACTGAAAGGACGGTTAGAAAAAATGATCACGCACAAGAGGTCCACCACGAGCATGAAAAGGTTGTTGGACCTCTTTACAATCCAAAAAACAAGTGACAAAGAACTTTTTATAGCTCATTCTCAAAAGAGCGAATTATGTTAACTGTAATCACCCAAATTTTCCAAAATTCTATAATTAGCTTTTTTCAAACATTTTATGATAACTTTACGGCAGCCTTCAAGGATTTTCTGCTTCAAGCATTTTGGTTTCTCTTAATTATGGTCAACTTCTTTTACTTGACTATCAACAATATTTGAGACTTATTTAGATCTAATTTTCAGACTTTGGACACAAGACAATCTCAATTTAGACGTATTCTATTAATTCGGTTTTAAAACTCATATAAAAGCCTAAAACAAATCCCTAAATATAAATCAGAATCTAAAGTCCAGCTCCATATCCAAAACAAATCTTTAGATCCAAAATCTACATCTATATCCAAAAAAGAGACATAGATCCGAATCCAGATCCAAATACTAGCCCCAGATTATAAAGATCCCTAGATCAAATCAGATCCAAAATGGATTCATATTCAAATCTAAATTCTAAAACTGAATCCACAATAGAACTTTAGATCTAAACCTTGATCCAAATCTCAATTCTTTACTCAATCCATCCCAAGTTGTGCCTTTATAATTCAGACCCGATTCAAATCCAAGATCCAAAGTCTAGATCCACATCCTTGTTCAATTGTTCCTTGAAGACTGGGCTTTCAAAGTTCAAATATAAGCTAAGCTGTTCTTATACGGTGCAGGTTGCTCATCCTATCCTTCTACTTCCACACAGTGTTTGGTCTGCTTTGGCGGATCCGAAACACTCTCCCCCCTCAAATATCTTCAGTTTCAGTGCTAATAGACTTAATGATTTCATGATTTCACATAGTAGAATACTAATAATGCTGACCCACAGGTGATCCTAATGCAGCCCAGCAAATTACCTTTATATCTTCACTTAGAATGTGATGTAAAGGTTAGTTCAAAGTCTAAATAATTGGATCTCCAACGAGTAAAAAGATAAGGACAAGAAACCGAGCAGTAGTAGGGGCATGGGCAAAATGTGATGGCTGATAAACTTGCATAAATAGCTTGGCAGAAGGCTTGTGCCTGGGAAGGCGAGTAAGCTGTTTCTCGGTGGCAAGGGAGACTCACTGGTCATTGGGATGCACATTGCCTAGTTGACGCAATTGTGCAATTGTGAAGAAGTCCATTGACGAATGGAAGGTGAGTGGTTTCTTATATCAGGATCATAGCATGGATTTGTTTTGAAATAATAGATTTGTTGTTCACTTGCACGTCCAGCATGACTTTTTTATTTTTTTTCTGTATATTATATTTATAGCAAACTGCCTAATTGCCAAAGTGCTAGGCATTGGGTATAAAATTGGATGGTATCCCCAAGAGACTGATCTAGTAGTGCTTATATATATGGTTGAAGGACCCCAATTGGTCTGGCCCTTTGGAGAGGGAGAACCCTATAATTGGGGATTAGGGCTGACCGTGCGTGCGTTATTGAGTTGGAATGGGTGACCCTTGTTAGCGGTGGCTAACAACTGGTATCAGAGCTTACCAGAAGAGTGGTTGATCGATTCCGGCCAAAAGTTTGCCGGATGTCTCAGTTGATCATCCATGTGCCGCTACAGCCATAATATGAAATTCCTCATGGCTATTTACTACTGCAAATTGGGACTGAGCTGTATGGCCATGGCGCCATGCCCTCGCGAGTTTTGGGCTATTTCCTCGGTGGCGCCACCGATAGGAAGTCATGTCTGACCACCTTGGCCTAGAGAAGAGTTCTTGCCGATGTAGCTGGCAGAAGAGTTTCTAAGGCTAGACAATGGCAATTGGTGGTTTGGTGTAGTTTCAGGGAGTGTTGGAATTCCCCCGACGTTGTTGGGCCCAGGGGCTGCCAAACCCTACCATACAAGTGAAGAACCCTACCATACAAGTGAAGCAGCAGTTCCTTACGAAATTGTTGGGGGGATTGCTCAACAGGATTGGTAAGCAGCATCAAACCTTCCATCACCGCTAGAGATTAGTATAGTAGATCAGTGCCTAAGTGACCATATGACTGAAGTTTAAGAGACCTGATGCCTATTTGATGGAGGGGAAGATGGTGATACCAGGAGCACAATGGCTTCAGCCGCACCCCTATGTTGACTGACCATGGGAAGGAGGCGAAATTGTGATTGCCTCTCCATTCAGAGTGTCTACAAGTGAGTTCAAAAAAAGGTTGGTGGGTGGACTATTAGATGAGCAAGAACAAACAAAGTGGATCGGTGCATAGAGGGGTGGTGGGTCGACTATTAGATGAGCAAGGACAAGCAAAGTGGATCGGCACACTTCTCCTTGTAGGCATACAGGGAGCTGCAGAGAGCTGCAGTTGGCAGTGGCAGAGCTACGTGTGGGCTGGCGTGGTCCAAATTTGCTTCACGCCAGTGTTGCGGCTGTTGCCCACGCCAGAATTGGATCGGCCCCATAATGAACACCGATCTAGCTCCAGGCGAAACCTTTTCCCCTCCCAAAAAGTTCATGTTTCCCCAACCAATGTTGCTCCCAACCTTCACCAAAAACTTTTCCCCACCCGAAACTTAGAAGTTCATGTATTCCCGCGCATTGTGGCGCCCAAACATTCACCAGAAAGGGGAAGGGGCAAACTGCGAAGCCGCGAGAAAGGGCAAGGGGCAAACTGCGAGGCGCGCAGGGGCAATTTGTGCATCTTGGCATGGCGCTTTGGCCGTTGGGATTTCACAAGGTCGGTGTTTCTTTCTCTCTCTCGCTTTGACTCTAACCCCCTTTTCTTGTTTTGATTTTGTGCTTTTGAAGAGCTTGCATTTGATTTGGGGTTTTTTCACATTTGTGTCGTTTTACTCGTGTTGTATTAGTTCATATATTGTATTAGTTCATATAGGTTCTTCGCCCAATCTGTGCATCTTGTCATGGTGCTTTGCCCGTTGGGATTTTTTTCACAAGGTCAGTGTTCTACTCTCTCTCTCTCTCTCTCTCTCTCTCTCTCTGACGCTCTCTGCCTCTCCCCCTTTCCTTGTTTTGATTTTGGACTTTTGATGAGCTTGCATTCACATTTGATATCACATTTGTGATTTATGCGTTCTAACTTCTAGTCAAGCAGCGAGTTATTTCTGAGGATTTTTGTTAAATTTTGATGCTATTTCTAAAAAATTGTGCTTATTTTTAGTCGACTCTAGTGGTTCTCCTTCTCAGAGTTGTTAATTACATGCTGAATCTTGTTGAATAGAATGTGGCAGTACAACTCTTGAGCATTTGAAACTTTCTGCAGGTGATAACTTGAGCCTGAATTCTACGTTTTTTTTGGCAGTTTGCCTATGTATTCAGTGAAAAGAAGAAACTGTACAGGTCCAAGTAAATGCGGAAAAAAAAAGGAGACACGTGAATCTTACTAGAATTTGACAGTAATCTTGGAGGGAATCCTGCTGAAGCAGTAATAACTTTAGTTTTCTGTCGCCTGCTGTTAGGGGCCTTACATTGATTGTCTATACACTTGCATCAGGAAACCTATTATGACTGCACCTACCACAATGCCTCTGGCAACACCCAGTAAAAGTATCAATTTGTTGCTTGATGTTTCCCTTCTTGATAGGAGGTGGCATTGCATCCAAAGCCAGATTGCTGCAGAAACAATACAGATGCTGATATTTTGAGGTGTTATCTAGACAATTCCCTGAATATAAGACTGTCGTGGAAGAACTGTTCCGCAGACAGGTGGGTAATCCTCCAGTCAAAAGATTGTTTGATATATCAACAAATTGAAGCTTGGCATTGCATTTCATGTGCACGGGAAGTAGGCCAGTGAGCTTGTTTCCGCTCAAGTTCAGATATTGAATTGATGGTAAAGAAAACAATGGCAGCAAAATTGTCCCAACAAATCTATTAAGTGAAATATCAATTGACTCCAATCGATCAAAGGATGCAAGTTGAGAGGGAATGTTGTATGTAAACAGGTTCCTCTGCAATGAAAGCTTGACCAATTTGTTTCCTAAAGCGACCAATTTGTTTCCTAAAGCAGGGAATTTAGGACCAAGAAGATTATCACCCAAATCCAGAACTTTGAGATTAATTAGGCCACTTAGCGTAGGCACAACTCCAAAGAGACGATCCCTTTGAAGTCCCCAACGTTGGAACTGAACCATCATGCATTATTGCCCATATTCAAAACAGAAAGTGAATTGAGGGAGTTAACCCATCTTGGATCATGCCCATAGAACATATTGTTGTCTAAAGCAAGAGTTTGATGTATCCACAAAGGAAGTTTGAGCTCACATTCAGCACTTGAAGTGATAACAAAAGGCTGATCCTTTCTGTGTACTTCTTGGATTCTAAGTTAAAAAATGCTTTAAAGGTGTCATAAATAATACAAAGTGAGGATCATAGGCTCATAGGTCAACATGACGATAGTCATGTTTGTACATAGCTATAGTCATTCATTCAATTGACGTTTCTGATGCCATAGTCAATTGTAATTTTGTCCATTTTATGATTTGCTTGTTGGGATCAAATGTCATTTTGTTCATAACTATGATTATTTGATTTATTGTAAAACAACATATATTTTAATTTGAATTTTACATTCTATGTGCTACCCCACAGCCAAAAATTTCTGGCTCGCCACTGACAGTTAGTCGGCTTGCGACTATGGCAGTACACAGGATTGCCGAGTTAGTACTTCCAGCAAAAACTAGGGGACTCAATGCCATTGGCAGGAATGGAGCAGCAAGTTTGGAGAAGATGGGTAATCAAGAGCTTGTTAGAGTCCATCTTACCGTAGCTAGAACCATGCCAGACAAAGTAGTTCCAATGGGGTAGACTGAACTCTCTAAGATGCTACAATTGGCTATCATTTTTCTAAAACCTGCTTGTGGGTAAAGAAAAAGAGGGAGAGTCACAATCCCAGATAGTAGTGTTGCATCAATATACCCCAAGCTTTAAGCTTTTAGGGAAGGTTGCACCTTTAGATCTTTGTCAGTTAAAGTGGAAACTTCTTCGAAGAGCACTACTTGTTGAAGCACTACTTGTTGAAGCCCAGTATGGGCCACCGAAGTCCAAAGAGAGAGAGAAAAGCATTTTCGTTTTGTTACTATGTTGAGTCATATGAAACGAGTTGGCACACCAAGCCCAAACCTCGTTACAGCGGTGGAATAAAATGAAGGGGGCCTTTAACTAGCAACTTAGGCAAAACATACCACAATAATTCAATTATTCTATATATGCTATATTTTGCCTCAAATAACTGGAAAAAAAAAAGTTTTCTTTCTTTGGAGCGTTTTATTTTAACTTCAAAAACCTATGTCACAATGGTACGGGTACGGGTTTGGGTACGGGGGTACGGGTACGGCATTTTTTAAAATCATGGTACGGGTACGACGACTATTATATATAAAAAATAGTTATTATATATAATTAAACCATAATTATTATATATAATTAAACCACAAGTAACTTAAAATCATAATTTTTTTAAGTTATAATGAAACTTCTTATGTTAAAGTAAAAAAAAAATCAAAAAAAAAAATCAAAAACAAGTATTTTTTTGAGTTTTTTTGTTAAAATAATGTTTGGATCTAGATCCGACCCGGATCCAGATCCGGGCCGTACCGGTACCCGTACCCCCGTACCGGTACGTGGTACGCCACCAAAGTGGCGTACCACTGTGACTTAGTCAAAAACTGATTTTACTTAATTTATGCTTTCCACAGTGACAAAATAGCAGCACTTGAAGCATCAAGGATTGTCCCTTTCAAACAGAAGGGCCTTGCTTCCTATCAATGACATTATCTTTGTTTGCTTCGGAAAGGTGGGAGGGACTACCTTCACCCCCACTAGTGGGAAAATCAGTGGTCTGAGATGGTGGGACGGCGACGGCATCTGAAGGGGCGTCAACCCGGCAATGGCTCACGCGCTTACGCTTTCCTGCTGGTTCAGAATCAGCAAAACTGTGATTTGCAGTTTCTTGAGAACATTTCCTATGACTAGAGAGTCTGCTGCCCCTCCCACGGCTATGGGTAACACTACCTGCTGAAAACAAACCTTGAAAATTACCAGCTTGCGGCAACATTATGAACAACCTCTTGGTCATCATGGGGAGCTTTAGCAAGGGACTGAGATTGGTGCTTAGAGGACGATTTGAATGAAAAGCCAGGGGGAATTTCAGTGGGCAGCCTTTCAATCTGATAGAAGGGGTTACCCAAGTTGGTTCAGTTCTCAGTTGAATCCTTGATAATGTTTTTGCCCTTAATTCTCATTGTGGTAATGTAGGTTCATGGAGTTGATGCACTCGAACACTATTAGTATGATCCTGAAGAGGCGAGGTGCCATTGGTGGTAATAGGACTTCTCTCTGGTTCCTCGTGAGTATTATCTAACTTCATTAGTTTAGAGAATTGATTCTTGGATGTAGGTAATTGGATGTAGGTAATCCCTTGTGTCCTTCCACATTAGGCCTTTTGCTGGAAGTGAAAGCCTTTGTTGAGTCTTTGCCTTTGGCCGCCACATGAAGGTAAGTCCCTTGACTGCGAGATTCACGGTTGGGGCATTTATCAGGTGGATGAGAGAGAGCTAACGCCCACAAAACTTGCAAAATCGTAATCTCCCCTCATAGACTAAGGGTTGGGTGAGGGAGTGGCTATCCTTTAGCATGAACTGAAATTCAAGAGGGAGTGCTCGATTAAGATCTCTGTTGACACATTTCTCTTTTGCCTTTCTTCTATTTTCACGGTCTTTGTTAGCTATTTTCTGACCTTGCCTTCACCAACGGAGCTAATTACCTAATGGCAATAGATCTTCTTCCATGCTTGTCTAAACAAACCGTCATTCGTTTAAACTCCCTCCACAGTTGGGAATCTTTTGTTACATCACCACAAAGAAACATATAACTTATATTTATTTTGAAATCGGTTTTTTGAACCTAAGCTTGGCCTCGGGTCTCGGACCAGTTTTGAGGGACCTAAGCTTGTTTTGAAGCTTGAAATTGGATCCATGGCGACTTTCTTAATGTGTTGAACACCTACCACAAGTTAGACCTCGTGATCAAGGGCTGTGCCACCTAAACGGATGGTGACCAGTTTGGACCACTGGGTTCAAGCGTGAAGAGATCTCAATGCTGACATCAGTAGCCACGTTGTGAGTGTGTGTGTGTGTGCTTGTAATCTAGGCCTCTTGTGCCATCATATTCTAAACATCAAATGTAAAATTATATATGAATCTCCAACTATGTGAGTGCCGTTTATATGAGGTCCAAATCAGATAATCCCGTTTCTAGGTCAGCTTGTAAAGACGTAAAGTTAAAGACTTTGAAACAACCTAACAACAAAAAATTCTGAAAAAACTCAATATCAATTTTTCACTCCCAGAAGTTTCTCAAAACAAATAAAATTAATACAATGTAAAAATTATTTTGCCACTTATTTATGAAGAAGACAAGAGACGCATTTTTTAGCAATAAAGTTTAGAGGCCTAACCCAATGTATGCTAAAAAATTTAGAGGCCTAACTCAATGTAGACTTAATTCGTCGGGCCTTGTTTATGAAGAGAGGAGGAAGAAGAAGAAGAAAAAAAAGATTTTTAGAGTCACACAGCCGCCATCTGACCTCCAACATGATGGATGATGGAGAAAGAGTACCATAAAGACCAAAGGATTTAAAAAAGGACTACAATAATAGCATAAATATGACATCAGAAATTAAAACAACCCATATGTGATATTTATATATGATTTGTACACGGTTTAATTTGCTAAATTGAGTCCAACATCTAGATTGTTGTAAAACCACATAATGTTCATGAAATATGACTCTGCGTTTCAGATTTTGTTTAATATTTCCTAAACCAATTACGAAAGCATTGCTTTAAAGTATTGATGCAGCTCACCGGTGGATAAAATCTAGCATCGGTGAAATTCAGGATCGGTATAACATTTCCAAAAGTTTCTTTTCTTCTGCTGCCCCTTGTTTCCAACTTAAGTGGCGTCCTTAGGTTAGTAAGCAGTGATGTGATTCTCACAGGGATAGCACAATAGATGGAGTGGAGGCTGGTAGGTGGCTAGGTCTGACCAACAAGTTGAGCTGCTAGAACTTGACTCGGTAAAGATCATCTTGAAACCAAGTTCGAGCTTCCTGATCTTGTAAACAAGTTGACTTTAACTTCAAACCTGTTTGTTTGAATGAATCAAGTTCGAGTTCACTTAAATGAACTCGATTCAGCGCGTGAAGTTTGTGCATGGCTCCTTTTTTTTCTCTCCATTTGTTACTTTCTCTTTGTCTCTCTCAGAGTCAAACCGTCGTTTTTCTCTCCCTCTTTCATTTAATTCAATCGTTGTTTTTTCTCCTTCCCCATTCATTTATCTTTCTTTTTCATTTAATCCACTGTTTCCTATTTCTCTCACTATCATTAACTTGCATCTTTCTCTTTCCTCATTACTTACATATTCTTTCTCTCTTTCAATTTGTCGTTTCTTTCTTTCTCTCCGTTAATTGCACACCATCTATCTCTCTCATTTCATTCTCACGAACAATGATATCCATCATTATCTATATTCTCTTTTCTTTCAGATTTGGTTACACATTCATTATTTTGGTTAAAAGTTTTGATATTAACATTTTTTATTTTCATTCTCTTTCATTCCATATTAATAGCTAAACAAGTCGATGATTCAAGCTCCAGCGAGTCGAGCTCAAGCTAATATTCTTAAGCTCAAATAGAGCTTGAGCGAACATTCTTAAGCTCAGTTCGAGCTCAAGCCAAGCAAAATACAAGCTGAACCGAGCTCGAGATGGTTGTGTTCAGGTTCAACTGGACTTGTGTTTAGGCCTATCGGTGGCCAATCTTAATTACTTCGAGCTTTCCAGGAGTCAACCACTCCTTGTATTATAAATAAAGACACCAATATATAAGTTGAAGCATAGCAGAAATGGCACTCAAAAGCACTCAAACTTGTAAAAAAAAAACGTGGGGTAGGTAGGAGGGGTTTGGATCTGGTGATAAGATTTCCTGTAGCCAACCTGCTTTGGGTCTGGTGGTGGGAAAGATAAAAAACTTTGGGTCTGATGGCGGGAAAGATAAGAAATACGTCAACCACAAACCTCCAAAGTTATGCAAATATGAATGTCAAACCCTTGGGTTCCATGCCCAACCCTCAATTTCGATCACTAGTCGTAGGCGTTATATCAATTTCTGCTAGCTAATATCGTTGCTTGATCAATATTGTTCTGCACCCGGCTTCAACGTATGATACGCCAGTTCAGAGAGTTCTGGTCAGTGAGATAAAGGTCATGTCAACCCCCCATTGTGGTGCGAATTAAGCCACTGTCTATCCGCCTAAGCCCCATTGGGTGAGCATGAGAAGCTTGTGGTCCCATGCGCCAATTCAGAGAATTCTGGTCAGTGAGAAAAGGTCAAGTCAACACAACTCAACCCTCGATTGTGGTGCGACTTAAGCCAAGTCAATTCGCCTAATATTACTCCTTTCTCACTGCCAATTAAATAAGGAAACTTTAAAGTACAAGTAGATACGACGAAGCTCCCCCCTTCGGCCCTTCCCACTTGCCATGCAATAATTTGTATAAGTAGAGCAGCCGCTGCGGCACCCCAACTCACGATCGGCAAGTGATAAAGAGAGCAGGCATTTTGCTTCATTCTAGGCGCACTCTTCTTATATAGCCTGAATTATCTGACAGTGGTGGAGATCTTGCTAAAGAGGATGTCGACACACGATTTCAATTGTCAAGGGCCTAAACACTTGAATAATGTGGATTGGTAACCTCTCTCTTTCTCATTTAAATGCTAATTCTGTTTAGTCTATGCAGACACCAGATATTGCTTAAAAATGGAACAATCTTTAGCCCGTTGCCTAAAATGAATAGTGTTCGCTTCTTTTCTTCTCAGGGAAAACCATGAGCATCAGAGAATAGTGGCAGCCTGTTTAGTCCATGCTGCTTATGTTCTGGAAGGTGATCGGAGGGAGGGACGTAGCGGTGAAGATCAGCTCGCCCGCCCTTGGTGGGAATTCTTTGGCTTCGAGTGCATCTCCACTCTTGAAAATGGGG
Source organism: Nymphaea thermarum (assembly GCA_011799765.1). NCBI lineage: Eukaryota > Viridiplantae > Streptophyta > Magnoliopsida > Nymphaeales > Nymphaeaceae > Nymphaea > Nymphaea thermarum. The sequence goes on from JAANDH010000020.1 coordinate 473,813, forward strand.
AGAATTGTTCGTCTAGTTTCACCATTGGCGCAGTTTTCCAGCTAAAAGAAGCAAGCAGAACATCCCCCTCTGCTCCGGCCATAGTCATCGCGGTTCGCGGCACAGTCAACTATCACGACTGGGGCCTTAATCTTGACATGTTTTTAGGCCGCGGCCGTCAGCGCGACTCTTGCAGGATCGTCATGCTACAAGCAGAATCACTTGTCCATAACCATGGCATGAAAAGCAACCTTTGGCTGTGCGGTCACTCCCTCGGGGCGGATGTTGCCACATATGTTGGGGAGCAGATGGCCATGAAGGGCCGTTTTTTCACAACCTTTCTGTTCAATCCTCCCTACATCTTGAATAAAAGACCAAAAGATGGATTTCAACAGAATCTTAATGATATCAGGGCGGTCGCAGGGAAGCTGGCTGGTGGGGTCATTGCTGGTCAGGTTGGCCGTGTCTTCGCCGATCTGGTCGCTCTTGCAACGAATCTCCATGACAAGGAGAAGCAGGACTGTTGAGGCAACGGCTAGTCTGCAGCAAGAGGAAAGTTTATTAACTTTCCTCTTGTGCAGGAAGTGTTTTCCCTTTCATTGTTTTATTTCCTTTGTTGTTCTCATCGGTTCTCCTCAATATATGTCTGTAAGGGTGAACCAACCAAAAAAAAAAAAAAAAAGAATGAAAAGAAAAAAGTCTGGTTTTGTTCGTTCGTGGATGTAGGCAACAATAGCCGAACCACGTTAACTCTTGTTTATGTGTGATTGCCATCTTTCTTCAATATTTGACATGGTATCAGAGCAGTGGCATTGGTGAATTCCTCTGTTCTTGTTCAACGGCTAAGGCAAGAAGATCAGAGCAGTGAAAGGGGAAAAGGGGCGACGTTTGAAGTACAGGCGGTGTCTTCTCCTGTGCTCTCTCACATTAAATCCTCAGACCAAGTTTCAGCTTATTTGGTATTCACACGAAGAAGCTACAGCAAGGGTATCCCATCTTTGTATTGTCATGGAGTTCAACACAGAAACACAACGGTCTTCATTCCCACCAAATCATTATGATGGTGGATCCAGCAACTCTAGAGTGGTGACTCAAGAAAATCACCCTCTCAAGATCATGACGACTCTTTTTTCCGGCACCGACTACATCAGCTGGTCTAAGGCAGCAAAAGCTTTTTCTAAGTGGTAAAGGAAGAGTCGGCTACATTACAGGTGCGATACCTAAACCTGAACTTACTGATCCTAATTATGCACAATGGGAATCTGAAAACGACATGGTTATGTATTGGTTATACAATTCCATGGATCCTCAAATCAGTAAGGGGCTTATGTTCATGAAAACAGCCAAAGAAATGTGGGATGCCGTTAAAGAAATTTATGGCGAGCAAAGCAACACTACTCGTATCTATGAATTGCAAAATGAAATTACTAGGTTTATGCGTCAAGATAAACCATTTAACGTGTATGTGGGTACTCTTCGAGGGATGTTTGATGAAATGATTATGTATCGACCACCCACTATTGATCTCAAGATCCAACAACAACGTCTTGAAGAAGACAAAATTTTTAAACTTCTTGGTGGACTTAGTCAAGATTATGAGCATCTTCGCAGCCAAGTACTTATGACGACTCCACTTCCATCCTTCAATTCTGTTTGTGCTATGATCCAACGAGAAGAAACTCGTAGAAAACTGATGGTTTCCAGCCCAATTACATCCAATGTTCAACCCGCTGAGCATCCAGACAAGGTAGCATATCTTTCCAAAGGGCAAGGTCCTTCAATGAACAACACGCCGACTGTCTCTACTGGCCAAGATAGGCCTCAAAATCGATCTCGCTTCAAGTGCACTTATTGTCATAAACTTGGCCACACACGAGACAGATGTTGGAACCTCGTTGGCAAGCCACCACGTGACAAAGGAGTCTCTCATAAGCCAAACAAAGAGGACACGACAGCCCATTTTGTCACTAAGGAAGAGATGATGAAATTTTTTTCTCAAATGACAACCACAAATTTGGTATCATCTCAACATATTTCTGATGCTGTCAACATTGACAATCCAGGTACGTCCACGTCCTTTGCTTTTTCTTTACATTCTCCTATTATAAATTGGGTAGTCGACTCCGGCGCCACTGAACACATGACCAACCAGCTGGCCACTTCAAAAAATTTTAAAAACTTCAAACCTGTTTTTACTGCTGATGGCTCGGCAATGAGGGTTGCGGGCTCAAGTCGCATGAAATTGCTTTGTGGTGATAAGGACTCTGAAGTTCTTCACGTTCTTAATGTTTCTACTAGCATTTTATCAGTAAGCAAAATTACTCTTACACATAACTGTCTTGCCATTTTCTCGGCTAAAGATGTTGTTTTTCAGGACAAGGAATCGAAGAAGGAGATTGGTAGAGGCGTCCAACGAGGTGGCTTATATTTTTTAGATTCTAAAACTTTTGCGTTGTTTAATCATGCCTCCTCTACTGAACAATTTGGTTTATGGCATTCAAGATTAGGTCATGCCTCTCATAAAATTGTTAGAACTTTATTTCCTCAGTTATCTATTTCTACGAAATCATGTGATGCTTGTGAATTCGCAAAGTCTACTCGCTTGCCTTTTAATAATGTTGCTGAACGTAGCTCCATCTTATTTGATCTTGTTCATTCTGACGTATGGGGTCCCGCCCCTCTTGATTCTATATTCGGATTTCGGTACTATGTGACATTTATTGAGGATAAGTCTAGAGTAACATGGATCTACTCTTTAAAACACAAGCATGAGGTTTCTAAAATTTTTCAAAATTTTTATCAAATGATTTTGACTCAATTTGGAAAAAAGATTAAACATATTCGTTCTGACAATGGTGGTGAGTATATTAATGAAGTTTTGCAGGATTTCTTATCACACAAAGGAATAGTTCCTCAAACGACTTGTATAGGCACACCACAACAGAATGGTATCGCCGAAAGGAAGAATCGTCACCTTTTGAATGTCGCGCGTGCTTTGATGTTTCACATGAACATGCCAGATGAGTATTGGGCAGATGCCATAGCTACATCCTGCTACATAATTAATCGTCTTCCCAGTGAGAGACTTGAAAATATGGCTCCGATGGCAATTTTGACCCAACGAAATGTCTCCCTACATCATTTGAAAATCTTCGGCTGCAAATGTTTTGTCCATCTTCAACAACAATTTCGAAATAAGTTACAAAAACGTGCCATCAAATGTGTCTTTGTGGGCTATTCCACTTCCAAAAAAGGTTTTAAGTGTTTTGATCCTACCACTAAAAAATTGCACATCTCAAGGGATGTCAAATTTTTCGAAAACGAGTCGTTTTTTTCAACACCCATTCATTGTGAGGGGGAGATGAAGAGTCATAGTAATCACAACCACAATGAATTATGCCATCAATCTTCTCTAAAGACCTCTTTTCCAGTTTTTGATGGTTTCAATTCCACTATGTCACCTTATGTCTTCTCTCATTGTTCTCCTCCCAGCACTATCCCACCGGTTTCTTACCCTGCAGTGAGTAATCTTGACCCTCAAGATCGTGAATCATCCTCCTCGAGTCCACAAAGCCCAACTATTGACAATAGCATACCTGAAGAAAGAAGACATTCTAGAGTGACTCGACCTCCCCCTAGGTTCAATGATTTTTATCCGTTCTGTTCCAATCTTGCGCACTCTAGCTCCAAACACCCAATTGAAAAACACATAGATTTTAGTAAATTGTCAACCAAGTACCAGAACTATGTTCTCAACACCTACTCTCACAATGAACCCTCAACCTTTCAGGAAGCCAGTCTTGACCCTAAATGGCGTAAAGCTATGAATGAAGAGTTGATGGCCTTAGATAAAAATCAAACTTGGACTATTGTTCCCTTACCAGAAGGAAAGAAACCAGTGGGATGTCGGTGGATATACAAAATAAAGTACAACAGTGATGGAAGTGTGGACAGATATAAGGCTAGATTAGTTGCAAAGGGATACACCCAACAAGAAGGTATCGACTTTACAGAGACCTTCGCGCCTGTTGCTAAGATGAACTCTATTCGTATCCTTCTATCAGTAGCAACAAATAAGAACTGGGATACTTTTCAACTTGATGTCAAGAATGCGTTCTTGCATGGGAATCTAGAAGAAGAAGTTTATATGGATCCTCCCCAGGGCATCAAACATCAGCCTGGTAATGTATGCAGACTCAAAAAATCTATCTATGGACTAAAGCAGTCTCCACGGGCATGGTTCTCGAAACTCAGTAGTGTTCTTATTGAGATCGGGTTTAAGCAAAGCACTGCAGACTACACTATGTTTGTCTCTCGCTCCCTGCAAGGTATTGTTATCTTACTGGTGTATGTTGATGACATTATTGTTACTGGAGACAATATTGAACAAATGAAGAAAGTCAAAGTCATATTGCACGACAAGTTTGAAATTAAAGATTTAGGAAAATTGAGATATTTTTTGGGTATCGAAGTCGCACATTCTGAGGAAGGCATTTTTTTATGTCAAAGGAAATACACGTTGGATCTTCTCAAAGAAACGGGATTCCTAGGAGCTAAGCCAAGTTCAACTCCTCTTGACCTCAACTACAAAAACAGAAAAGACGATGGGAAACACATTCAAGACGTTCAAGGTTTTCAACGACTTATTGGAAAGCTAATTTATTTGACCGTAACTCGACCAGACATCACGTTTGCAGTCAACATGATAAGCCAAGCTATGCAAAGTCCTCGATCTATACATTTGGAAACTATTCATCGCATTCTTAGATATTTAAAGGCGACTGCAGGAAAAGGAATTTTGATGAAAAGAAATAACAACCTTGAAGTGGTCGGATACACAGATGCAGATTGGGCTGGAGATCAGAGTGATAGAAAATCAACCACCGGATTTTGTACTATCGTGGGAGGTAACCTTGTCACATGGAAAAGCAAAAAACAAAATGTGGTGGCTAGATCTAGTGCAGAGGCTGAATATAGAGCTATGGCAACATGTGCCAGTGAACTTGTATGGGTCAAAGCGCTTCTTCTCGATGTGGGAATCAAAATTGAGAAACCCATGAACCTCATGTACGACAACATGGCAGCCATTTATATTGGTGCAAATCCAGTGTTCCATGAACGAACTAAGCATATCGAGGTTGATTGTCACTTTATTCGTGAAAAAATCCAAAACAAAACGATATGTACTCCTCATGTTGGTACCCAACATCAATTGGCAAATATATTTACTAAAGCTCTAGGAAAGGAGGGACATCAATGGATAACTAGCAAGTTGGGGCAGATTGACATCAGCTCTCCAACTTGAGGGGGAGATTGTTGAGGCAACGGCTAGTCTGCAGCAAGAGGAAAGTTTATTAACTTTTCTCTTGTGCAGGAAGTGTTTTCCCTTTCATTGTTTTATTTCCTTTGTTGTTCTCATCGGTTCTCCTCAATATATGTCTGTAAGGGTGAACCAACAAAAAAAAAAAAAATGAAAAGAAAAAAGTCTGGTTTTGTTCGTTCGTGGATGTAGGCAACAATAGCCGAACCACGTTAACTCTTGTTTATGTGTGATTGCCATCTTTCTTCAATATTTGACAAGGACCAGCTGCAACAATTTGATAATCTGAACAAGTGGGATCCTCGTGTATACGTGAACCCGAAGGACTTCCTTTGTAAGCCTTACATAGAGTACTTCAAGAAGAAAATGGAAGGGTCTCCAGAGCAGCTGCCCAAAAGGATTGCATCTGCCACTCTTGTCATCAACTTGGATGAACCAGGGGACAAACTCCCACACTTCAAAGAGGCATATTCCATCTCCATCAAGGAATGGTTCGATAATCCAGAAGACACATACCGATGCTTCAAAGAGGCAAATTCCATCTCCATCATGCAAGGGTTCGATAATCCAGTAGACGCATACCGACGCTTCAAAGAGGCACATTCCATCATGCAATGGTGGAAGCCGGGCCTTCGGGTGGAGGCCAAGCGTTATGTCATGGCCTGATTTCTCTTTACTCGACTCTTCGGCCTTAACGCTGGGTTGATCAAAGGGTAAACCTGTGTGAATCTTGTGCTTGTCTAACTAGTTGGTCAATTCAGTTTTCAGTGTTTCTCTTCTTAACTCTCTTTTCATGAGTCAATAGCCACGGCAGTGTAAATAAAAGGTTTCGTCTGTTTATCAAGTTTATTTTTGGGAGACGATTATTCCAGTTCAGTTTTCTTCATTCCCCTTGATGGGTGTATTTTAGATCCTCAAAACCTTGGCTAGAGTTGGTGCCAAATACCTTCCACTCATTCAGGCCATTGGTAGGGCAATCCAAACAGAAAACTTTTGAAAAATGGAAAAGAAGAAAAAAAGCAATCTGTTTGCCATTTCTCATAGGCCATTGGAAAAATATGAAAAAGGAAAAAACAAGGCACCAACATTCAAGTTGAAAAAGTGGGAGAGGATGACAACAAAAGCATTAAAAGAGACCCTATATCTTATGGAGGAAATAAAGGGTTGACTGAAAGCTTCTCTCCTGGACTATAAGATGACATCTTGTTCAGACACACAAAGAAAAAGGAAAGGTAAGGACTCATGTTTTTTTCTTGGCTATCGGTTTCCATGATTATCTAATAATTTGAAGCTAATTTTCAAACTAAGTTACGAACTATTATAGCATGACCCTAGTAGTGGCCGACATTTTTGGTGGACATTGCGTTGGTTGAACTTTAAAAAAAAAAAAAAAAAAAAAGCTTCAAACTAGTGCAGCTTGTAAGATGTTAACCTGAATTGCATTTTGTTTATGTTAAGATGAATTGCTTGTATCATACGTACAATTCCTTGAGGATGTAAGGCCGCTTGCTCGGAATTTTCAAATTTTACAATAAAGAACAAGCATACGTGTGTATATGTGTAGAAGGAATCTATTATGCAGACTTTCACTGTATTGCCAACAATTTCATATATTAATATTTTTCAAATTTCACCTGTTATTATGTTATCAAGCTATTTTTACAACCCATTTGATTTTCTTTCCTATATCATAGCACGCTAAAACCATGTTCCTTCCGCTGATGGGCGGGGCTTGAACTGGGCATTTGACACATCCTATTTTAAAAATATTGTCGGATCGGGCTGAACCGAGTCAGGTATTGGGGCTTGGGGGCCTAACTCGACCCAATATATATATAACACACATCTTTTTGTTTTTTTCTTTATATATATATATATATTCTCAGCTTACTTAGAAACTCTTGGTGCATTTGCCAATGACTCTTTGAAAAACTTTTCATGTGCCGCCGATGGGTCCCTTAGACACTTTACGTGCCGCTGATGGCTCCCTTAAAAACTCTTGACATGTCACCAAGGATTTTTGAGATATAAAAATATAAAATGTTAATGGTTTCAAATCTATTGGTAAATATTGAACCGGGTACTTGACAGGTATAAATATGGTTTTTCCTACCATATTCCATACTGGCCAAGTGATGTTTGCCATTTACAATAACCACCTCATGGTACTTGTGAGTGTGAGAGAGAGACCCAAATCAACACTCTTCAATATCATCAAGATAACACCTAATCAAACTGAAAATGTGGTTAAAACACGCCACGCAGCTTCACGAGTTGCACAAGCACGCAAGAGAGAGAGAGAGAGAGAGAATTAGTAAATGTGGTTCATTATAAATAGAGATTAGAAGAGCATCTAGATGTAAATTGGCATGCACATGCAAAAAACAATAGGTCGGCTTCCGAAAGTTGAGTCTCGAACATGCAACACAGCACCAGTCACCTGTATTCAACCATTCAGAAAATAGTCAAAGTTTTATTACGGAAGGAATTTTAGCAATGGTGTGAAAGCTGTCAGCATATGTAATAGATTTTTTCCATGGTTACGCTAGTTTTATTGCATATTATGCATGCAATTTATGTTAACACAAACAACGCTACTAGATGCAATAGCTTGAAAGCATTTGTTTTAGTTATTGAGAATGTCCACCTAAAATGTATACAATTAATATGGGCATGCTATACCACCAAAGGCTATGGTTGTCCAACATTGCAGGTTATATATATATATATATATATATATATATATATATATATATATATATATATATATATATATATATATATATATATATATATATATATATATATATATATATATATATAGAGAGAGAGAGAGAGAGAGAGAGAGAGAAAGAGAAAAATAAAAGAATTGTAACTCTCTCATTTTATAGTCACACAGCTATTTGTCCAAGGCTATGTGATCCATCATGATAGATAGAGAAGAAAAAACAATGAAAAAAAATGATGGGTATTTTCATCATCTATTATTGATTTATATCTTTTTTTTCTTGTTTTTCTCTCAATCATTCATGTGCTCTATATGTTCCTTGTTTTTCTCTCAATCATCCATCTGCTCCATATGAACAATGTTGTTTAGATGGTTGTGGTACTCTGAAAAGCTAAGAGAGAGAGTACCACAAAGACCAAAGGATTAAAAAAGGGCTACAATAACATCAATATGACATCAGAATATATTATTTATAATATGCTAAATTGAGTCCAACATCATTCTATAGATTGGTGTAGAACCACACAACGTTCATGAAATATGACTCTGCATTTCAGATTTTGTTTAATATTTCCTAAACCAATTAGGAAAGCATTGCTTTTAAGTATTGGTGCAGCCCAGCTTTTAAGTATTGCTCAAGCTCTACTCCGTAAAGATCATCTCGAGCCCCAAGTTTGAGCTGACTCATCATATAAACAAGTTGAGTTTAACTTCAAACCCGTTTGTTTGAATGAGTCGAGTTCGATTTCACTTAAATGAATTGTCTCAACTTGATTCAGCTGGAGAAGTTTGTGCATGAATCCTTTTTTTTTTCCTCCCTTATTACTTTCTCTTGTCTCTCTCAGAGTCAAAAGTCAGGCACCGTTTCCCTCTCCCTCTCTCTCATTTAATTCAATCGCTGTTTTTTCTCCTTCCCAATTAATTTATCTCTCTCTTTCGTTTAATTCACGGTCTCTCTCTATCATTAACTTGCCATCTCTCTTTCAATTTGTCGTTTCTCTCTTTCTCTCCATTAATTGCACAATCTCTCGCTCGTTTCATTCTCACGAATAAATGATATCCATTATTATCTCTATTCTCTTTCCTTTCATATTTGGTTATACATTCATTATTGGGCTAAAAGTTTTTGAAATTAACATTTTTTTTATCCTCATTCTCTTTCATTCCATATTAATAGCTAAACATGTCGATGAGTCAAGCTCACGCTCAGACACTCTTGATCGAGTCGAGGGCTCGAGCTAGAGCTGATACTCTTAAGCTCAATTAGAGCTTGAGCCAACATTCTTAAGCTCGATTCAAGATCAAGCCAAGCAACTTAAAAGTTGAGCCGAGCTCAAGATGGCTATGTATTGCATGTCACGCAAAAGGTTTTTGTTGAAATAGTTTCACGGAAAAAGAGGTTTTCTGGTGCTAGGAAACATAGAGCTGGACATGGATCACCACTATGAGATTAATGGCACTGGAGAGGCAAGCGCTGGAAGCTCTCACCTAACTTACACACGTAAAGCTGAGCCCAACTCTGGCACTTCATGAACCACTGCCAAAGCACTTATTGGCAATCAGCCGACCAATGCCAGGGTTCTTTAAGGCACAATTAAATATGGAGAATTTAAGTACAAGTAGATACGCCGAAGCTTCCGCCTTCCCACTTGCCATGCAATAATTTGTATAAGTAAGGCACCGCTGCGGCACCCCAACTCACCGTTCGGCAAGTGATCAAGAGACAGCAGACATCCTCGCCTGCGCATTACAGGTGCACTCTTCTTATATAGTCGGAATTATTTGACAGTGGCGGAGATCTAGCTAAAGAGGATGTCAACACACGATTTCAATCATCAAGGGCCTACACACTTGAATAATGTGGAATGGTAACCTCTCTCTCTTTCTCATTTAAATGCTAATTCTGTTTTGCAAACTTGTAATGTAGATATTTCTTGACTGTAAATGTTAAGATAGATATTTCTTTTCAGTAAATTTTAAGATGTAATTGTGTGACTGATATGCTTGCAATTGATGCTTAAAATTTTCCATCCATGGGTAGACGCACTTTTGTTCAGCATTTTGCTTCAATTTCTTCTTCTTTGTGAGCGTATGGATCATAAAACCGATCTCGTATGCTGGTCTGAATCTTAGCGGCCATAATTAAGCTAACAGCTAACATCCAAGGATGATCACGATCCAAACTTAGGCAACAAGGCAGACACCAGATATTGCTTAAAAATGGATCAATCTTTGGCCCGTTGCCTAAAATGAATAGTGTTCGCTTATTTTCTTCCCAGGGAAAACCAAGAGCATCAGAGAATAGTGACAGCCTGTTTAGTCAATGCTGCTTATATTCTCCAAGTTGATCGGAGGGAGGGACGTAGCGGTGAAGATCAGCTCGCCCGTCCATGGTGGGAAATCTTTGGCTTCGAGTTCGTCTCCACTCTTGAAAACGTGGAGAGTTGTTTGTCTGTTTTCACCATTGGTGCAGTTTTCCGGCTAAAAGAAGCAAGCAGAACATCCCCCTTTGCTCCGGCCATGGTCATCGCGGTTCGCGGCACACTCGACCATCACGACTGGGGCGTTAATGTTGACACGGCTCTGGGCCATGGCCGTCAGCGCCACTCTTGCAGGATCGTCATGCCACAAGCAGAATCACTTCTCGGTGTCCATGGCATGGAAACCAACCTCTGGCTGTGCGGTCACTCCCTCGGGGCGGCTGTTAAGAAAAAAGATTTTCCTTATCTCAGCTCCTCATTATTTGCTCCTTATCTTAACGATAAGGATTTGGATGAACTCGGGTGAAGCAACAGCATTGGATAAGTTCGATAGTTTTGGGACAAGATTAATCAAATGTGGTTGGAACCGTGTACAACTTTTCTTGTATATAAGTGTGTAAGTTCAATGAAAAAACATAGAAAGTTTTCTCTTTGTTTCTCTTCTTCTCCCTCTCTGTTTCTCTTCTCTCGGTTCACAATTCCACAAGCAGATTTCATCATGGTATCAGAGATCCCTCATCTGTTCTCTGGGTTAGGGCACTACACCTTCTTCTTCTCCTTTTGATTATTTTCAGAGGGAGTCTTTCTTTGTGACGATCAAGGAGCACGAGCAGTTGCTCCTTGATCCTAAATTTGGGGATCCTCCACCATACGGCCAGCAGTAGCGGACAGCTACGGCTGAGCTGACGACCTCCCACGAACGCCCGGTCCGATTGAGTCTACAGCCGCCGTCGCCGGAGCACCATCAGGGAGAATCCGATCTGACGTGCCTTCGATCGATTCCTGCCATTGTGAATGGTGGTCCGTCGATGCTGGCTGCCTTGGGTTGCTTAAGCCTCTCGGTTCCATCTTCGGTCGATTCACTCCTTGCTGGCTTCGCTGGTTTTAGAAGGAGCCGAGCGACCTCACACAGATCGCGTCACACAGGGAGAGCAAGGACGCCGC
>JAANDH010000020.1:486585-502694 GCA_011799765.1 Nymphaea thermarum
ATTGAAACATCAAAGCCTTTTGAATTAATACACTGTGACATTTGGGGGCCGTATACTCAGTCCACTCTCACTGGAGCACATTATTTTTTGAGTATAGTTGATGACTATACAAGATCTACATGGGTTTTTCTCATGAGACATAAACATGAAACATTTCATCTCATCAAAAATTTTTTTGCCATGATTAAAAATCAGTTTGGAGTCTCTATTAATAATGTGTGTTCAGATAATGGGTCTGAATTTTTTTCATATGAGATAAAATCTTTTTTTCAAATGCAAGGTACTTTATAACAACATAGTTGTGTAGCTACCCCGCAACAGAATGGAGTAGTAGAGCGCAAACATCGACATCTTTTAGAAATTGCTAGAGCATTGCGTTTTGATGCAAATTTACCAAAACGTTTTTGGGAAGAGTGTGTTTTAACAGCAGCTTATTTAATCAATCGCATCCCAACTCCGGTTTTGAAAGGAATGTCACCGTTTGAAAAATTGTTTAACAAAAAACCAAACGTCAAGCATTTGCGTATTTTTGGATCACTTTGTTATGCTACAAACAATGACCACAATAGAGACAAATTTGATTTTAGGGCTCATAAATGCATATTTCTTGGTTATCCTGAAGGACAGAAAGCATACAAAGTCTATGATTTAGAAAGTAAGAAGTTTTTTACTAGTCGAGACGTTATTTTCTATGAAAATGTTTTGCCCTTCCAACAAGTAAGAGAGAACGAAAGTTTGCCTGTATTGCCTTTGCCAATCACCCAAGTTGACGAAGTTAGTCCCTTGGATAATATTGTTCATGATACCAGCAGCTCAAATACACTTATACCTGAACCAAACCCTAACTCGTCAAATGTGTGCATTGATCATGAATCATCACCTGAGTCATCAACCGAGGAAGTTCAACCATCTCAATCTAGTACATCAAATTCCATTGTTGAACCTGAGCCCATTGAATCAGTAAGAAGATCCACTCGTCCAAAACGGCCAGTCACTTGGATGCGGGATTTCTATTGCTCTCTTATTTCTGCTCCCTCGATCAATGGTCCCTCGACGTCTAGTGAAATGAAAGGCACACGGTATCCTATTTCTAACTTTACTTCACTTTCTTGTTTCTCTCCTCAACATTCTCATTTCTTAGCAGTCATAGTATCCACATCAGAACCAAAAACCTTTGAAGAGGCAGCTGGACATAGGGAGTGGCGAGAGGCAATGAACTTAGAAATAAGTGCACTAAAGGAAAACAACACTTGGACGATGACCACTTTGCCTGAAGGAGTTAAGCCCATTGGTTGTAAGTGGGTTTATAAAATCAAGTTCCGATCAGATGGTACTATTGAGCGATACAAGGCACGTCTGGTTGCAAAAGGTTATTCTCAACAGGAAGGATTGGGCTACAATGAGACATTTGCACCAGTCGCAAAAATGGTAACAGTCCGAACTCTACTTTCAGTTGTGGCGGCAAATGATTGGTTACTATACCAAATGGATGTGAATAATGCCTTTCTTCATGGCGATTTACTTGAAGAAGTCTATATGCAAGTTCCACCAGGATATGACCGTAAGGGGGAGAATCTAGTATGTAAATTACATAAATCTCTCTACGGTCTCAAACAGTCTCCTCGAAATTGGTTTCACAAATTGTCTTTGGCACTGGTGGAGTTTGGATTCAGTCAATCAAAAGCTGATCACACATTGTTCACTTGTAAACAAGGTCAATTTTTTGTGGTTGTCCTTGTTTATGTGGATGACCTTATTATTACAGGCAACACCAAGGAGCAGATTGACAAATTTAAGCAATTTTTATGTCAGAAATTCCGTATGGAAGATCTTGGTACTCTTAAATATTTTTTAGGTTTAGAAATTGTTCGTTCAAGTGCAGGAATTTATGTTTCGCAGCAAAAATATGCTCTTGACATTATAAGCGAAACAGGTATGTTGGGTGCCAAGCCAGTGGAATTTCCAATGGAACAGAAGCACGGACTCGACTCCACACAAAGTCGGTTGCTCAGAGATCCGACTACATATAGAAGGTTGGTTGGACGGCTAATCTATTTAAGTATAACAAGGCCTGATATTCAGTTTGCAGTTCACTTGTTAAGTCGTTTCATGCAAACACCACGTGAGATACATCTTCAAGCTGCATTAAGAGTGATCAAGTATATCAAGTTGAAGCCAGGACAAGGTATTTTCCTTAGTAAACAAACCAATCTTCAANCTAAGGCCTTAGGCAAGGAATCATTTAATCATCTTCTATCCAAACTGAGTGTAAAAAATCTCTATGCTCAGTTTGAGGGGGAGTGTTAAGAAAAAAGATTTTCCTTATCTCAGCTCCTCATTATTTGCTCCTTATCTTAACGATAAGGATTTGGATGAACTCGGGTGAAGCAACAGCATTGGATAAGTTCGATAGTTTTTGGGACAAGATTAATCAAATGTGGTTGGAACCGTGTACAACTTTTCTTGTATATAAGTGTGTAAGTTCAATGAAAAAACATAGAAAGTTTTCTCTTTGTTTCTCTTCTTCTCCCTCTCTGTTTCTCTCTGTTTCTCTTCTCTCGGTTCACAATTCCACAAGCAGATTTCATCAGCGGCTGTTGCCACATTTGTTGGGGAGCAGATGGCCAAGAAGGGGTGTTTTTTCACAACCTTTCTATTCAATCCTCCGTACACCTTGAATCGAAGATCAAAAGATGGATTTCTACACAAACTTGACAATATCATGGAGGTAGTAGGGGACCTGATTGGTGGGCTCATTGCTGGTAAGTTTGGCCGTGTCGGCTCTGATCTAGCTGCTGTTGCAAAGATTCTCGGTGACATGGACAAGGAGAACCAGCCGCAACAATTTAACAATATGAACGCCGGTGATCAGGCCTCTCTTGCAACTAATCTCCATGACAAGGAGAAGCTACAATTTGACAATCTAAACAAGTGGGATCCTCGTGTATACGTGAACCCGAAGGACTTGCTTTGTTGGCGTTACATAAAGTACTTCAAGAAAAAGATGAAAGGGTCTCCGAATAAGCTGCCCAAAAGGATGGCATCAGCCACTCTTGTTATCAACCTGGATAAACCAGGAAGCAGATTCCAACACTTCAAAGAGGCACATTCCATCATGCAATGGTGGAAGCCGGGCCTTCGGGTGGAAGCCAAGCGTTATGTCATGGCCTGATTTCTCTTTACTCGACTCTTTGGCCTTAACGCTGGGTTCATCAAATGGTAAACCTGTGCGAATCTTGTGCCGGTCTAATAAGTTGGTCAACTAAATGTTTTTCAGGATTTCTCTTCTTAACTCTCTTTTCATGAATCAACAGCCACGGCAGTGGAAACAGAAGGTTTCATATGTTTACCAAGTTTATCTTTGGGAGACAATTATTCTAGTTTAGTTTTCTGTCATTCTCCTTGATGAGTGTATTTTAGATCCTCAAAGCTAGACTTGGTGTCAAACACCTTCCACTCATTCCCGGCCATTGGCATGACAATCCAAACTGGAAATTTTTGTAAAATTAAAAAAAAAAAAATCTGTCTATCATTTTTCATGGGCCATTTGGAAAAATATGAAAAGTCAAAAGAAAAAATAAGCCACCAACACTCAACTTGAAGTAGGGTGAAGATAGCATCTCACATGCTTAAAGGACACTCTATATCTTATGGAGCAGACAAAGGATTGGATGGAAGCTTCCCCTCACTTGTAAACTATGACATCTTGTTCAAACACGCAAAAAGTCAGGCCTCATGTTCTTTTCTTGGCTCTGTTTGCATAATTATCATAGCATGACCGAAGTAATGGCCCACATTTTGGTGGACATTTCGTAGGTTTAACTTAAAAAAAAAATGCTTCAAACTAGTGCAGCTTGTAAGATTGATTATGTTAACCTGAATTGCATTTTGTTTATGTCAAGATGAATTGCGTGTATCGTACGTACAATTACTTGAGGATGTATGGCCGCTTGCTCGGAAGTTTCGAGTTTTATAATAAAGAACAAGCATACATGTATATATGCGTAGAAGGAATCTATTATGCAGAACTGTATTGCCAACAATTTCACATATTATTATGTTATCAAGCTTATTGTTTTATTTTTCAGGACCGTGATTATATAGTGTTTTATAATGTTTTAATTCATGTATTGTGTGTATATTTGTATGCGGATCAATATAACTAATGCCGTCCAATCAGTACTCTATTAGGGAAAAAAAATTATAACAGTAGATGACCTACGAAATGGTGAAACAAACCTTGTGTCATGTTTAATATGATCTGGTATATAGGGATGTCAACCGATTAGATTTGGATTAGATATACCTTTAATTATATCCGCTTTTTTGGATATTCATATGTTTGGATTCGAATTCAAATAAAGAAAAATCATATCGAATCTGAAATCCGCTCCAAACCCAATTTCTATATTTATATCTGAATCTGAATCTGAATCTGAATCTGAATCCAGATTTTGCTAATTTTTGAAATTTAATAGCATTAGATATTGGATTTTTGTTCAAAAATGAATCCGATCTTAATATGTATCCGAACTCGATCAAATGTTTATGTATATCTGAATCTCAATCCAAATCCGATCGGATGCCATTTATGGAAATCCGAATCCGATTCAAATGGATATATTAACATTCCTAACAGCATGTAGTTCATAAGATATATAATTGTTGACTTCAGATCAAAGCGTCCTAGGACTACCCCTTCCATTTCAGATCAGAGAAAGACTACTAAGAATTAAAAAATAAAAGGAAGATAATGGCGGTCCATATTTCCAAATTTGATTGTCCACGAGAAACTCTCACCTCTTCCAAAGTAGAAAGTGACAGAAACTTACCCGGCGAGAGGTGAGCCTGTCACTATTTACAATTTATAATGAGTAGAGTGGAATTACATTCTTTAGGAGGTAAATTTATCTCCATCCATTGGATTTATTTTCCTATATCATAGCACGCCAAGCCCCTCTTCCTTCCCGTGATGGGCGAGGCTTGGACTGGGCATTTGACACATGAGCCAGCCGATTTGGGGGACCTGAGTTGAGTATTGGGTGCCCAACTCGATATATATATATATATAGAGAGAGAGAGAGAGAGAAAGAGAGAGAGAGAGAGAGAAAGCCGATAAAATGGAAATATATAGCAAAATTTGGGGACAAGAAGTCCCCTAAGTACATAAGCAAACCGCAAAACAAAATAAAAAGGGAATATACAAGTTAGTATCACAATAAAAACGTAATAAGAGAGATAGAGAGAGAGTGGACAGACAGAACAATATAGTCACCCAGTAGTAGACGAAGGACGGCGCCGTAGCCGAATAGCAAAGTGAACATCTCCCTGCACAAGGCGTGCCACAGACTCCGACGATGAGAAGGTGTCCATGAAGACCATGTTGTTGCGCTCTTCCCAAATGCGCCACCAAGAAAGAGAAAGAGAGAGAATGAAACGGTAACTCTACCCTTTTATAGTCGCAGAGCTATCTAACAAGGCTATGTGATTCATCATGATGGATAGTTAAGAAAAAACAATGAAAAAAAAGTGATGGGTATTTTCATTATTTAATATTAATTTATATCTATGTTGTTTAGATGACACTGGGTGACTCTGACAATATAAGAGAGAAAGTGCCACAAAGACCAAGGGACTAAAAAGGGCTACAATAGTAGCATAAATATGACATCAGAAAATTAAAACAACCCACGTGTGATGTTTATATAGCTGCTACAATAGTGTTCATGTATACATGCACACATATTATTTATATCTATATTTATGTGTGTGCGCACACACACTAATAATCTAGTAGTCGTGAAGTTCAGATATGAGCCCTCAGCCTCATTTCTCCCTCTCATTCTCCCGTGAGCTCTCAGCCTTGAGCCCTTAGCAAAGGACCCTAATGAGTCTCCCTCTTGAGCCCTTTTGTTGTTTATTTGAAACCATTTGACTGCCGACCAAGAGTCTTTTTTTTCTTTTCCCTCTCTCTCTCACCAAGTGATGGGTAGCACAATCGGTCAGGTTGAGTAACCCGTTATAGTCACGTCTTCACCTCGATTCATAGATGGTGCCATCTTGACTATATTGAAAAGTAGTGTTGATCTTGAGATTAGTGGTGTCATTATGAGGTCAAGTGAACTGGTTTTTGCCCTCGCGAGACGGCCATGGCAGTCTCCATATTTGTTTGATTAGACTAAATTTCCCTTTGTAGGAGGATGTGTCAATATACAGATTGCAATCTGGAGACATTCATAGTTGTCAAATTTATGACAACCTGAAAACGCGTGGGCCTGCTGATAGGGGCGGAGCTAAGTTTTTTTTTTTAGGGTGGTCCAAACAGAAACAGTCCATCCTGAATCTGCCAAACTGAACTCAAATCCAAATAATACATGGCACAACTAAAAATTTTCAATTTTTTCAATGCAATTTTTTTTTTCAATTCGTTGGGGTAGGGTCATGGTCCAGGTAGGGCCCACCCCCCCCCCCCCTCCCCCAAAAAAAAAAACAACTGTCAGTTGAAAAGTCTATTGGTAGCGCAAGTACAGCATGGTGAAATCAATTGGTGACATTCATAGCTGTCAAATTTATGATAACCTAAAAACGCTTGGGCCTGCTGATAAATGGAGAAAAGTCTATTGGTAGTGCCAATTATAGGCTATCAACCTTTGGCCGATGACAAAGACTATGAGTCTCTCAATCTATTGATGATGATCTATTTGTCCAATGTTGATACACTTCATCCCTCTCTATGTTTCTCTTCTAAAACTACTTAAGCATAAACTTCCGCCAGATTTGGGAGTGTATACATGAGAAGAATTTGCCTTTTGATTGAGTATTAAGGCTCACTGGGTTCCATTAAGAACTGGATGATTTTCTTCTCATCGTGCCTCTTTGTCTGACTTTCATGGCTCCACACAAGCAAGTTGGTAATGCTTCATAGGATCATAACCCATCCCAATAAGATCTTAGCTTAGTGAAATAACTTGACACATAATGATATTCCTAAATATGCTAATTAATATATTATAACAGCTGACGTGATACCGATAAGGGCAAATACATCATCCCATGCTGAAATTTATTCTATCTACCGATAAACAGGAGTCGTGGAAGTGGATCCAGCATTTACATACTAGCTAGCTTAATGGAAGGAACCATCTAATTCAGTGCCCAAACTCTAAATTTTGTTCATTTATAAATTAATTAAGCATGTAATCGGCGTAACAAGTTAGGAAAAGAACTATTCCTTAATTGCATAATAGTCTATCGCACCAAAGAGAAGGGAAATGTTCAATTTTAGGTACAGATCATCCATCCATCAACCTTAACCGAAGGAATATGTACCTCTCAACTTTCCTAGTTTTCTGATATATATAAGCTTCACTCTTGTTAAGCATTGTCAAACTGTTAAACATTGTCAAAATTTAAATTACGGCATGTGGAAACACGAATTTGAAAGTTTTATAAATGTTTTCAGATGAAAATGTTCATTCATGGTTAAACCAAAATTAAGAAAGACAAATCACCATGGTTTAGTTTCCCTCGCAGAGAGAGAGTAAATACAGAACTTGTCGGTAAAGGTGAAACTTCACTGACACAATAGCTCCACATGTTGGTGAAGGCTTCTTTTAATCGATGACCAGATGTGGATGTTACTGAAAATTTATACTAACCGACAGTTAGCTCCGAACGTTCACTAACATTTTTCTTTCCATGCGTCGTTAAAACCATCTTTTTTTGTCGTGTTGGCTTCCCACTTTGTCTTATTCCCCATAGTTTCTTTTATATAAAGCATATTTTCCAGATGTCATTATGCATAATAAGAAGGAAAACTAGTAGCTTCAAAATATAAATTCATCCAATCATGGTCCGCACAAAAATATGTTTACTCTCCCTCTCTTGCACTACCAAATGATGGGTAGTGAAACCAGACAGGTTGAGTGACACGTAATAACTACATCTTATTTCATTGAGGATGGTATTGAAGAGTGTTGATCTTTGGATTAGTGGTGCACTATGGAGGCCAAGTGGACTGCTGCTAGTCCTTCCTCTTCTCTCCTCTCTCTCTCTTTCTCTTTCTCTCAAAAATAAGTTTGATAATACATAATTCGTATAATTGGAGCTAAAAGACCTACAATCACAGCCCACCCGGATTTGACCTGTAATGTCAACAAAGATCTTTCTTCAATCTGATAGAATGTATTTTTTGTTTTTGTTGTGATTTTTTTATAGACAGTTCGGCCCAATTTTTCTGTACAATTTCAATTTGGTTTTGTGATCATGGGTACAACATGTTTTGTCTTGCATATTGCATATAACTTAATTGTGGCTTGTATGTGTGTACAAGAGATTATTAATGTACGTGAGTTTAATTTATTCTTCGTAATATTATTGTTTAATTACATACTTGTTATTTTTCCACTTTTTATAATTCTTATTGATATTTTGTATTATAATTTTAATTTTGAAGCATACGCTTCTGCGCCAGAAGGCCTACACTGGCTTCATCATAGGCCCAAAGCCACGGTTCTCCTCTTCACATTTGACAACATTGAGTCCATATATGTGTGTACTCCAAGAGAATGTTTGAACCAAGGAGACCTACATAACCATTTGCAGATTATCCAATCATCATCTCAATTTGCTTCATGTCTTGAATGGCAGGGTTTCGATACAAATATCTATCTCATATTTCATTTTACATAATTCTAATGTTCAGTTTGTTGGTCGATGCGCGATTGAAGAACATCTTTTGTTTTCCAGGTTGAGGGTGAAAAAATGCATCTTTTGTCTTTTTACATCTATTTTATGCTTGGGGAATTATAGTTTGCCTTCAGGGCTAGATTCTGCGCTCAGCCAATCATCGGAGGGTTTAAGCTGAAATCTACAGTCTGTTAAAACTGTGGACTTCAACTATAGTTGATCTCGAATCCCCTTGGACAGAGATTCAAAGGAAATCAGACGCAACCTTAGTACTTCTATAGGTTCTATAGGTTTGGGTTGACCAGTATAAAGGAAAATAGCCCCAATTATGGAAAAGCCATCTTCGTCTCTCAGTTCTTGAGTGATTCGGAAGTGGAAGGACTCCCACCATTTCCGGCCGCCGTCGTGCTTCTCGTGGAGTGTGTAGATGCCTTGAACTAAGCAAGCTACAACGCAACATTGCTGGTACTCGTCGGACCTGAAGAACGGTGAACAATCTCACTCAAACATTTCAACAAATAGTTTTCAATCGCTTTGCGTATCTCAATTATTCATGTTCCCTAGTTGCTTGGCTAACTATCATTGTAGAGCTTGTTGGATTTGGAAGGGAAACATGAGACTCATGAGAGTGAGCAGTCTCAGTCAGACATTTCAACAAATAGTTTTATGTCGCTTGGCCTATCTAGGGTGTTTGAGTTCCCTCAGTTGCTTGGCTAACATCATTGTAGAGCTCAATGGATTTTACAGGAAAATTTTCAATCCGGGTGAGCAGGAACTTACCACTGCCCCGAGTGAGGCTCGAAAGTCCTCCATTCTTCTACCTTTAGGATTTTGGGGTTAGTTGAAATGTTATACCCTTCAACTGAAATGTCGTAAATGATAATTCCAGGCTTAGTTGAAATGTTACACCCTTCAACTGAAATGTCGTAAATGATAATTCCACTAAGTGATTAATGTCGTAAATGATAATTCCACTAAATGATTTGAGAGAGTAGCATCCACAAGAATCGCAACCTAAGTATTCAATCATATGGTAAACCATAGAAGATATTTTAGGACAAGAACATTAAAAGAAAAGAGATATTTGAAAAGTACAAAACCGCTTAACTTTGAATATATTAATAAAAATGTCCATCATTAATAACTATTCAAATTTGTGAAAGTGATTTACAAACAAGACGGTTCATGTATGAAATTCAATGAACGGTTTTACCCCTAATATAAAAGATGTCTTTAAATAGAGATCTTTTCACAATCCACACCTTTTTAGCCGAACGATTACACAAAGACAAATGATGAAACGGCGCAATATGTAACTGTAGAGAAATCAAATCAAAAAAGTGTAGTTAACGAGTTTTTTAATTTACTTTCTGTTAAAGGTAAAATACTATTCTTTAAGAATAACTAACGTCCCTTTTTGTGAATAATTTTATAAAATCATATCAATACACTAAAATGAAAATGAAGGACCATGACTCTTGTCTCTGTCAACCCAACCAATGTTTCATCCGATTTATTAAAAATCACAAAATGCCAACATAGGCGCGGTTCATAGAAAATGAGAAATATTTGGCTCATTTTTTTATTATGGCATAAGTAGGGGGCCATATATATATATATATATATATATATATATATATATATATATATATATATATATATATATATATATATATATATATATATATATATATATATATATATATTAGGGAGTGCTAACCAGTTGATGGTTGTCAAATGTGTTGGTCCTGTGAGCGTGAAGTCCCCCCAGTTTGATGATTTGCTTTTTTTAAGGGAAGAACTTGACAAAAATGTCGAATCCAGTTTTTGCATCTTTCTCTTATCTCTTCATGGCAACCCTTTCTCCTTCGCCTGTTTCCCGGCCGCGCCGCCTGCGCATGCACATCATCTGTCACCAATTTGTTGCATGTTTGGGCTAAATAAGCTTCAAATAAAGTAACTCTGTCTGGTTTCCTCTGTACCAATTAAAATACGAAGCCTGATTTTGAGAGCCAGACAGAAAAAGCCCACTCTGTTCTGGAAATGGAGTTCAATAGAGTATTCAAGTCTCTCACTTGTGTTTCATAAGCAGAGCTACTCGGGCATTCTACCCAAGTAGATCCCTTCGACACTGAGAAAGAAACAGATCATTTCCCATCGGAAAAGGAGATTATCTTTTCACAAAGTCTCATTTGGAAGTTCAAATCCTATAAGCAAACCACGCAGCAATTCCTTTTATGTGGAAATATAATAAGTAGCCAAATGATATGGTCTCATCCAAGTAAAAGATTATCATTGAAGCTTCAAAAGCAGTGGTTGGTTCTGTTGGTTGATTGCGGATGTCATTGAATTCAAGCAATCAGAGGTGAAAACCAAATCTTGGTTCGAGGACGGCTTATTTATTTTAGGAAGCAAAATTTTTCAGTATGTAAAATCTGAAGTCGATTTTCATGGCGATAACAGAAAGGCTCGAGTGAACGACCAACAGGAAAGAGCAAGCTACTTACAGAAAGAGAGGACAACGATGGGGCGGCAATGCAGGAGCGGATGGGAGGTGGGAACGACTCAAATTAGTCCGATGGCCCCAATCAACCATTCAATCAATTACTGCAACCTCCCTGTCTCTCTTCTCTGAATAGGCACCTCCTCCCTCTTCTTCCTTCTTTTTCTATTTGTTTAGCCTTCTATGGTTTTCTCTGGAATATTTGGGCGGGTGGAACTCTTAATTCTCCCTCTTATAAATGCAAAATTGGGAAGTGGTTGTTTTTTATAAGAATGTCTATCTGATGAGATGTACATGCACCTCAGAGAGGAAGTTTTTCAATGTGTCAGATAAGTTGATCATCTGAAACAAGCCTAAGATTGTATATCTTGTTTAAAAAGGGTCGAGTAATTTGTAATTAATAGAAAAAGATTTTGAGATTCTTTCCTCTCCAGTCAGTCGCTGGATGGAGTGAGATTTTCAGTATTCCGCTCTCCAAAAAAAAAGTGAGAAACTAGAAATTAGAGTACTGATTCACTCTGATGTATGTCAGAAAGATGATACGGCTCCAATGGAAGGAATCTGAAAACACTAAACCCAAAGGCTTCATAGAGTGCTCACGAGAGAGAGAGACTAATACTTTGGTGAACAACTTTCAATGTTTGAAAGATGAGGCCATGTTAAGGACTGGGAAGTGCACAAATGTACTCCTTGCTTTGCAGCTTCAGCTCAGCCTTCCACCATTGACTGAGCCCATGAGTTTCGCCGATGCCATTCTTCGTAAGAGTGCAGAGGTTCTTCGCCAGTTTGGCAGAAGGGATGAGGAAAGGGTGCTCCAGCTCTTCGGCCGTGGGCTTCGGCAGCCGGTCCTGCTGCTTCCTCTTCTCAAAGTGTTCGACGTAATCAGAGCATAGGAAGTTGCCGGGATTCACGAAAAAGCGAGGCACCCACGAACAGAGATTAGCAAAAGATTGCTGGACCTCAATAGACTGCATCGCTTTTGAGGTCTCACGCTGCCTTAATGCATACTTCACGGCCATGGGCAGCGACAGCAGAGGCGGACTAAGCACGGCAAGGAGACCAAAGGCAGTGCGGCTCAGAATCCTCCCTCCCCTGTGCAGAACGAATGGTGGATTGAACAGAAACGTGTCGAGGTAGACTCCCACTTTCGCCATCCGTTTGCCAACCACATGGCCAGCTCTGCTCCGAGGGAGTGGCCGCACAGCCATATCCTCTTGCCCATGGCGCCACCTTGAGAAGCTACAAGCTCCACGGCTTCCATGGCACGCTGAAACCTGCTAGTTTCATGCACCTCATTGACGGAAGCGCAGTAGTTCATTTTCCAATCTTGGGTCATGGTCGTTTCCCGGAAGGCAATGGCTATGCTCGGTGCAGACGCATCGTATGGACCAGTATAATGGAAAATAGCCCAACTATGGAAGAGTTGTCGTCGTCTTCCAGGTATTGAGCGATTTGGAAGTGGGAGGACTCCCACCATTGCCGGCCGCCGGGGTGCTTCTGATGGAGGATGTAGATGCCTTGCACTAAGCAGGCCGTGACACAACATTGCTGGTACTCGTCCAACATGAAAAGAAGATGGCATTCTCAGTCAGACATTTCAACAAATAGTTTCAGCCATTGCATTTCTGGATTCAGTGAGTTTAGAGAGTTGCTTGGCTCCCCCACGATAAAGCTCCTTTGATTTGGAAAATAAACATCATCGACATAATTGGCCTCTCTCCCGCCACCCGATATTAGGCTCTCTCCCCCTCTGCCTTCCCTTTTAATGGGAGAAACATGAGAACCCGCTCTGTCTTCCATGAGCTTCGTTCCCCCGCTTCCCTCTTCAAGACCTGATCTAGCTTGCCTCTGCATGTTTGTGTTTTCTTAGTCTTTTTCTTTTTTTTTTTCTCTTTTGTGCAGCAGAGAGATGTTTATGAATTTTACAAAAAGATGCTATCGCTTCGCTAGAGAGCCTATTGTTAAAAATGAAGCTTTTGCTCGAATTATTCCAATTGTTGTGTTAAGCGAGAGTCACATCAAAAGGTAAGCTTTGGTCACACAACAATCTCAAAGGAGATGGCAAACTTTTTTCTTTTGATCTACTAGACTCTGATGGTGGGAAAATTCGTTTTACTTGTTTCAATTTGGTGGTGGATCAGTTTTATGATACGATCAATATAGGTAAGGTGTACTTGATATCTAAGGGAAGTATAAGGCCTGTTCAGAAGAGCTTCAATCACCTTAATAGTGAATGGGAAATAATTTTGGAGTCAACTTCAACAATATAGCCATGCTTGGAAGAAGACAGCTCTATCCCTAGGCAACAGTTTAACATTAACTTTAGGCCTATCAGTGAAATTAAGAGCAAGGGGAACAACTCAATAGTTGATATAGTTGGAGTAGTTGTCTCAGTGCATCATTCCTCTACCATAATGTGAAAAAATGGTATAAAAACACAGAAAAGAATTCTTCAGTTGAAGGACATGTGAGGGCGAAGTGTTGAATTAACCATCTCGGATAACTTTTGCAACGTAGAAGGACAAAGACTGCAAGAAATGTGTAATTCTAGGATGCTCTCTGTTTTAGCTGTGAAGGCTGGTAGAGTGAGTGATTTTAGTGGAAAAACAGTTGGGAAGATTTCATCGAGCCAGCTATTCATTGATCATGAGTTTCCAAAGGCTCAACTATTGAGGGAGTGGTTATTTTCTATGAATACAAAGTGGAATTTCTTCTACGGTAAGTCAACTGGATCAACATTCTTTCACAGAGATACAACAGCAAGGTCAAACGGAATGTTAGTCTTTCATTGCTCATTGTCAACAGGAGCACAAATAAGAAGAAGCGATCCATCAAAGACAAAGAAAAGTCATGCCAAATTGAGACTTCAAGTGGTTTCACTCTTGAAGCAAATTTTGGATGTGGAGATGGTATAATTTTCCAATCAAATAAGAAGTCTATAAAGCAATGCTCAAGCTATCCTAAAGACCTTGAGGCAGGCTTCTAGATTATTTACTCTTTGTTTTTGAACCGAAGTAATTATAACTTTTACAATTATTCTGTACGGACATACGGTGGTAGCTCTAGCAAAAATCCTACCATAATATGTACCGAGGATGCTCATGAAACATCTAGGTGTCCCAATTCTCTTGGAGAAGATTTCTGGAGTAAAGTCATACAATTGGGAGATGATATGTCCGGGTGTCCCAATTCTCCTGGAGAAGATTTCTGGAGTAAAGTCATACAATTGGCAGATGATATGTTAGCTCCAAATAATGATCAAGTCTTTTCTCCGTGTTCAATTGTTTTAGCAGGAAAAGAAGTCAATGGTGAACCTAACTCAATTGAGAAATGTACAATTGGCAACAGTCCATCAAGTGCTATTATTTTAGCTGATGTGAGTGTTTGGGTTCCTTAAGAAGTATGTACAATATATTCAAGGAAGAGGATAACAAAACTTTATACTTGGCAAGAACATTTTTGTGCCTAGAGTATGTATTCTTTTGCTATAACAAGTGAAGGTATGTACTGAAATAGATAAATGTTCTTTTGTCTTTGAAAAATTTAGTGTTTGCAGAAGTGTTTATGCTATTCTATTAGTTCTTTTAAACATGTGCTTATTTTACTTTTTCATATGCTCTATGTTTGCATGTTTAGGTGCAGATGCATGTATCGATAGGTGCTTGTATGTTAACTAGGCCCCAACAGTCTTCTATCATCCTAATATATAAAATTTATGAAATATGTGGACTAAGTAAACATAAGAACTATGTAAACTGATTATGAAGTGCCCAATTAACTAAATTATGATTCACAAAGGGCCATATGTAAAATTGCATTTCTGAAAAGGTGGATGACAACTCGTACTTGATCTAAAAAAAGAAAATATTACACTTGATACCTTACAAAACTATCGATAATTAGATGACTCATAATCAGTCTACATAGTCGTCATGTTTATTCAATTTGTATATTCCAAGAGCCCATATTACCAACTGGCCAATTTTTTTCATGTCTAACTTCATGAATGAGCTCAGCCGAACAAAATCTATAGGGTTGAGAAAATAATTAGCTGAAATATGATGCTCAGATAGCACTATCAATAGCAATGGCAATGCATTCTCATTTGTCAAAAAATGATTTAATGAAATCTTGTTTTTAATTATGAATGAATATTTCAAAGAAAACGAGGATGCAAGACTCAAAAGCAGAAACTAATTAGATGCAAAGGCATGAACCTTTCTGTCTCCCTTTTTGACAACCTATAAAAAGTTAAATTTGCATAGCATTTTGAACTAAGTGGGCATCCAAAAAGTTTCCAAAAAAGTAATCGATATGACTTAAATGCATGAAGGTCTCTTTTTCCCAACATGCATAGAGACATTTACAACTGAAAGTTTTAAGCAATAAAAATAATGAATTGAGTGAAAAACTAACAGCACAAACATCAAAAGACAAGTAGATTTGCAATAAATAAAAAATAGAAAACGAAAGAAAACTGTTTGGCATTAACAATGGAAAAAACAAAAAAAAACTGAAAAAACATGTTTTTTTATGTTTTTAAATAAAAAAACGTGTTTTCTACAAATTTTAAATGACAATTTAATTTATCACACTTTTTGAAAAAATGCATTTTTTCTTATACTGATATGCACACACAAATACAGATGCACACATATATATATGTATATGTCATTAATATATAAAATGCGTACTATTCGAAAAAAACGTGTGTAATATGCGAGAAGTAAGTCAGCCATCTAAAACAACAATTAGATGCGTCTTTTTTAAAAAAATGCCAGAAAATAAAAAAACGTGAAAAAAACACATGTTATACACATTTTTTTCACGCTTTTTTCGTATTTTTTATTACAAATTTTAAACGTTTTAAATTTTTTAAAAATTTGCCGAGATTTTCCTGAGATATACCACTTTTTCA
>JAANDH010000020.1:502794-730833 GCA_011799765.1 Nymphaea thermarum
ATATATATATATATATATATATATATATATATATATATATATATATATATATATATATATATATATATATATATATATATATATATATATATATATATATATATATATATATATATATATATATATATATAGGTACGTATTGTAGTATGTATATACATATATGTCTTAATTCATTGCTCGCCTTCTGCTTCTCTATGCATCATGTGATATTTATGTTCCAAAAAAGATGGGAATTATGCATCGTATATTTTTATTTCTTAATGCAGGTTGAGTGCCTCCAAATGGATGGTGTTTTGCAGAACAGAAATCTTGTTTATTGTGCACCTACATGGTACAATTAATATAGGTTTCTGTCACCTGCATGGTGTGCATATATTGTTGCATGTGCATGCATGCCTGCATTTGTTTGTGCATGTGTACAGTGGAAGATATTAACTAAAAAATTGGTATTGTATGTTCCAATGTGCTGATTACATGCATAATTCTCAAGGTTTTCATTGGTGAAGTTTTTTTTGTGAAGTTGGTGAATTGCTACCCTCAATAGAATTTTAGGAATTAAAAATTTTATGTTTTTGAAAATATGAGCCAATACTGCTAAAATTAACATGTTTATGCTAATTTCTTTCAAATATATTTATATATATTTAAAATAGTTTTTTAAAATTTTGAAAAATAAACCAAAGATGTAAACAAAAAGTACAAAGGAACTTTTTTAAAAAGATGCAGGTGATAAACCAAAGATCTAAACAAAAAGTACAAAGGAACTATTTAAAATAGTACCTTTTTTTAACTAGACACTTACGGTTGCATAGTGTCCTGTTGAACCTCAAGAAACGGATGCAAAAATGCAATGACTTCCTTCTATTTTATGATTTTCAGTCCACGCCATCCATGCATATGCATACATTATGTCGGACCTAGCAAAGGCAGTTGCAGCTCTAGACTTGACAAGTTTAACAGAATTCACCTTTGTTCAGAACATTAGAGAAAACTTTGAAGGCATTTAATGTGCATATTCAGCTAATAAAATATCTTAGTTGTTGAAATGTTGGACATTATTTGCTGACTGTCTTGTTTATCCTTTCGCTATTTTCCTTTTTGTTACTTGTGCTATTTTCCTTTTTGCTACTCTCTCTGTCCCTCTCCGAGAACCTGTTTGTTTGGATGAGTCAAGTTCGAGTTCACTTAAATGAACTCGACTCAACTTAAATGAACTCGACTCAACTCCATTCAGCGGGTGAATTCAGCGGGTGAAGTTTGTGCTTGAATCCTTTTTTTTCTCTCCATTTTTTACTTTCTCTCCGTCTCTCTCACAGTCAAGCGTCATTTTTCTCTCCTTCTTTCTTTTAATTCAATCGTTGTTTTTTCTCCTTCCCCATTAATTAATCTCTCTTTTTCACTTAATTCATTGTTTCTTGTTTCTTTCTCTCCCTATCATTAACTTGCCATCTTTCTCTCTCATTACTTACGTACTCTCCCTCTCTCTCTCTCTCAATTTGTCATTTCGTTCTTCCTTTCCATTAACTGCACACCATCTATCTATCCCTCATTATTACCATTGCTTTCTTTCCTTTGATATTTGGTTATAAAAGTTTTGATATAAACGTTTTTTATTATCACTCTCTTTCATTCCATATTAATAGCTAAACAAGTCGACGAGCTCGAGCTGAGACACTCTTGATCGAATCAAGCTTGAGCTGATATTTTTAAGCTCAATTAGAGCTTGAGCCAACGTCCTTAAGCTCGGTTCGAGCTCAAGCCAAGCAAAATCAATGTTGAGCCAAGCTTGAGATGGCTGAGCTCAGGTTCAACTGGACTTGTATTCAGGCTCTCCTTGTGGCCAATCTTAATTATTCGGAGCTTTCAAGGTGACAACGACTCCCTGTTTTACAAATAAAGACACCAATATATAAGTTGAAGTATAGAAGAACCGTGACAGGATTTCCTGTAGCGCACCTGCTTTGGGTCTGGTGGTGGGAAAGATCAGACATACATACGTCTACCGTGCAAATGAAACATCTAAGATTATGCCAATATGAATGTCAAACCTGGTGTTGGATGTGCTGCAACTCTCGCACCATTGACCAATCACTGAATTTCAAGTAATCCAACTTACCCAACTTGCATCTATACATGTATATACCAATGCTAGGTGGGTACAAGGATTCTTGACTTCTAGATTTTGTGAACAAGACAGTTACTTCCTACTTAAGTCCAATTTAATTCTCAATTTGAAGTACTCTTTGGTTTAATACCAAACTGATTTCTCATGTATTTGCCTGATCCAAAGCCATGCATTAATTTGCAACCCTATCTGATCAACAAAGTGTAACTTCTATTAAAAATATATAGAGTACTACCAATCAAGCTCATTTTACAATTAACTCCAAGCTGCTAATCGATCGTTTTCCTTTAAAATGAAAAAGACCTAGTTCCAACCCATCAAAAGTGGGTCTTCATTATATTTTATGACTCCATATTGACTTAGTATTGCTTACAGGTCGCCCCTACCAGATGAAAAGAATCCTTATGACCCACCTAGCATTAATATATACATGTATAGATGTAAGTTGGATTACTTGAAATTTGGTGATTGGCCAATGGTGTGAGAGTTGCAGCACATCCAATTCTTGATATAACTAGGAAGTCACATGCTTGTGGTCCTATACGCCAATTCAGAGAGTTCTGTCAGTGAGAAAGGGTCAAGTCAAGCCAACTCAACCCTCCATTGTGGTGCGACTTAAGCCAAGTTTATTCGCCTAAGGTTGCTCCTTTCTCACTGCCAACTAAATATGAAAAATTTTAAGTACAAGTAGAGCAGCGGTGCCGCACCCCAACTCACCGATCGGCAAGTGATCAAGAGACAGAAGGCATCCTCGCCTGCGCGTTCTAAGCGCACTCTTCTTATATAGTCTGAATTGTCTGACAGTGGTGGAGATCCAGCTAAAGAGGATGTCAATACACGATTTCAATCATCAAGGGCCTCACGACTTGAATAATGTGGATTGGTAACCTCTCTCTTTCTCATTCAAATGCTAATTATGTTAAGATGCAATTGTGTGACTGAGATGCTTAAAATTTTTTATACATCGGTACACGCACTTTTGTTCAGCATTTTGCTTCAATTTCTTCCTTCTTTGTGAGCGTATGGATCATAAAACCGATCTCGTATGCTGGTCTGCATCTTAGCGGCCATAATTAAGGTAACACCTAACATCCAAGGATCATCACGATCCAAACAAAGGAAACAAGGCAGACACCAGATATTGCTTAAAAATGGATCAATCTTTAGCCCGTTGCCTAAAATGAATAGTGTTTGCTTCTTTTCTTCTCAGGGAAAACCATGAGCATCAGAGAATAGTGGCAGCCTGTTTAGTCCATGCTGCTTATGTTCTCGAAGATGATCGGAGGAAGGGACGTAGCCGTGAAGATCAGCTTGCCCGCCCATGGTGGGAATTCTTTGGCTTCGAGTGCATCTCCACTCTTAAAAGTTTGGAGAGTTCTTTGTCTCCTTTAATCATTGGCGCAGTTTTCCGGCTAAAAGAAGCAAGCAGAACATCCCCCTTTGCTCCGGCCATGGTCATCGCGGTTCGCAGCACACTCGACAATCACGACTGGGGCGTTAATGCTGATACGTTTCTGGGCCGCGGCCATAAGCGCCACACTTGCAGGATCGTCATGGAACAAGCAGAATCACTTGTCCGTGACCATGGCATGGAAAGCAACCTCTGGCTGTGCGGTCACTCGCTCGGGGCGGCTGTTGCCACAATCGTAGGGGAGCAGATGGCCAATAAGGGGTGTTTTTTCAGAACCTTTCTGTTCAATCCTCCCTACATCTTGAATCGAAGATCAAAAGATGGATTTCTACATAAACTTGACAATATCATGGAGGTAGTAGGGGACCTGATTGGTGGGCTCATTGCTGGTAAGTTTGGCCGTGTCGGCGCTGATCTGGCCGCTGTTGCACAGAGACTCCGTGACATGGACAAGGAGAAGAAGAAACAGCGGGAACAATTTGACAATATGAAGGCCGGTGATCAGGCCGCTCATGCAAAGATTCTCCATGACACGAAGAAGCTAGACCAGCTGCAACAATTTGAAAATCTGAACAAGTGGGATCCTCGTGTATACGTGAACCCGAAGGACTTGCTTTGTACGCGTTACATAAAGTACTTCAAGAAAAAAATGAAAGGGTCTCCGAATAAGCTGCCCAAAAGGATGGCATCAGCCACTCTTGTTATCAATTGGGATACCCCGGGAGACAGATTCCGACGCTTCAAAGAGGCACATTCCATCATGCAATGGTTCGATAAACCAGGAGACTCATACCGACGCTTCAAAGAGGCACATTCCATCATGCAATGGTGGAAGCCGGGCCTTCGGGTGGAGGCCAAGCGTTATGTCATGGTCTGATTTCTCTTTACTCGACTCTTTGGCCTTAACGCTGGGTTGATCAAATGGTAAACATGTGCGAATCTTGTGTCTGTCTAATATGTTGGTCAATTAAGTTTTTTCAGGATTTCTCTTCTTAACTCTCTTTCCATGAATCAACAGCCACGGCAGTGTAAATAAAAGGTTTCATCTGTTTATCAAGTTTATCTTTGGCAGACAAGTATTCCAGTTCAGTTTTCTGTCATTCTCCTTGATGAGTGTATTTTAGATCCTCAAAAGCATGGGTAGACTTGGTGTCAAACACCTTCCACTCATTCCCGGCCATTGGTATGACAATCCAAACTGGAAATTTTTGTAAAATGGAAAAAAAAAATGCTTCAAACTAGTGCAGCTTCTAAGATTGATTATGTTAACCTGAACTGCATTTTGTTCATGTTAAGATGAATTGCATGTATCATACGTACAATTACTTGAGGAGGTATGACCGTTTAGAGTTTTACAGTAAAGAACAAGCATACATGTATACAAGCGTTGAAGGAATCTATTATGCAGACTTCACTGTATTGCTAACAATTTCACATATTAATATTTTAGAAATTTCACATATTATTATGTTATCAAGCTTATTGTTTTATTTTTCAGGACCGTGATTATATAATGTTTTATAATCTTTTAATTCATGTATTATGTGTATATTTGTATGCGGATCAATATAAGTAATACCGTCCAATCAGTACTCCATTAGGAAAAAAATAATTATGACAGTGATGACCTACAAAATGGTGATGCAAACCTTGTATCATGTTTAATATGACATATCTTGCTAGCAGTATATAGGGATGTCAACAGATCGGATTCGGATTGGATATACCTTTAATCATATCCACTTTTTTGGATATTCATATGTTTGAATTTGAATTCGGATTCAAATTCAAATAAAGAAAAATCATATTTGAATCTGAAATCTGATCCAAATCCATTTTTTATATTTATGTCCGAATCCGAATCCGGATTTTGACAAATTTTTGAAATTTAATAGCATTAGATACTGGATATTTGTCTAAAAATGAATCCTTATGCGAACCCAATTGAATATTTGTGCATATCCGAATCTGAATTCAAATCCGATCGGATGTCATTTATTAAATCTGAATCCAATTTAAATTCTTAATCAGATATTAATTTTTTTTCATATCAAATCGGTCAGATATCCTATTCAAATGGATATATTGACATTCCTAACAGCATGTGATTCATAAGATAAATAATCTTTGACTTCCGATCAAAGCGTGCTGGGATTACCAAATTTGATTTTGTCCGTGAGAAACTCTCACCTCTTCCAAAGTAGAAAGAGACAGAAACTTACCGGTGAGAGGTGAACAATAATTTATAATGAGTAGAGTAGAATTACATTTTCTAGGAGGTAAATTTATCTCCTCTTATAATATTTACAACCCACTGGATTTATTTCCTATATCATAGCACGCCAAGCCCCTGTTCCTTCCTGTGATGGACTGGGCATTTGACACGACACATGAGCCAGCCTTATTTTAAAAAAGTTGACCTGAGTCAGGTATTGGGGGCCTAACTCAGATATATATATATATATATATATATATATATATATATATATATATATATATATATATATATATATATATATATATATATATATATATATATATATATATATATATATATATATATATATATTTCTTGGCTTGCATTGCCAATAACTCTTTAAGAAACTCTTCATGTATGGTTGATGCTCCCTTAGACACTTTACGCTCCCTTAAAAATCCTTGGCACGTCACCAAAGATTTTTGGGATATAAAAATATAAAATGTTAATGGTTTCAAATATATGGGTAAATATCGATCGAACCGGGTACTTGACAGGTATAAATATGGTTTTTTCCTACCATATTTCATACTGGCCAAGTGACGCTTGCTATTTCCAACGACCAACTCATGGTACTTGTGAGTGTGAGAGAGAAAGAGATCCAAATCAACACTCTTCGGTACCATCCTAATCAAATTGCAAATGTGGTTGGTACTATGCAGCTTAACTGGTTGCACAAGCACGCAAGAGAGAGAGGGAGAGAGAATTAGTAAAAAACAGTAGGATCACATGTGACACAGCACCAGTCACCTGGATTTAACCATTTAGAAAATAGTCAAAATTTGATAAATTGGAAATTCCGATGTGTTTACAACTAGGCAGAACGGAAAAAAGCCATTGGTTGCAGCTTAGAGATTATTCCCACATGAGTTAATTTTGAAATCGAGTTGCGCGCACCAAAAATATACTGAAGGAGAAAAGAAAAAAGGTTGGAGTATTTAAAAACATTACAGAAAGATATATATTTTAGGCTTTTAATTTTTTTAGGCGAACCATTTTACTTAATTAGAAGTATTTTGGTCATTATACGCCCTTGCATAAATTGTGCACGTAACTAGCTTTAGTTAATTTTAACCACGGTTATATTTTCTAAACCAATTACGAAAGCATTGGTTTTAAGTATTGATGCAGCCCAGCGGTGGATAAAATCGAGCATCGGTGAAATTGAGGATCGGTATAATATTTCCAAATTCAGCTGCCCCTTGTTTCCAAATTCATCATGTGATCCCCACGCGGTTAGTGCAATAGATGGAGTTGGGGCTGTAAGTAGCTATAGTTGAGCTGCTCGAACTCGACTCGGTACAGATCGAGCCCCAGTTCAAGCTGACTCATCTTATAATGAATTCGACTCAACTTGATTCCGCTGGAGAAATTTGTGCATGAATGCTTTTTTTTTTTCTCTCCATCTATTACTTTCTCCGCTCTCTCAGAATCAAAAGTCAAGCACCGTTTTCCTCTCCCTCTCATTTAATTCAATCGCTGTTTTTTCTCCTTCCCAATTAAATTATCTCTCTCTTTCGTTTAAGTCACGGTCTCTCTCTATCATTAACTTGCCATCTCTCTCTCTTTCAATTTGTCGTTTCTTTCTTTCTCTCCATTAATTGCGCACCATCTATCTCTCTCTCATTTCATTCTCACGATAAA
Source organism: Nymphaea thermarum (assembly GCA_011799765.1). Classification (NCBI taxonomy): domain Eukaryota; kingdom Viridiplantae; phylum Streptophyta; class Magnoliopsida; order Nymphaeales; family Nymphaeaceae; genus Nymphaea; species Nymphaea thermarum. Next base: position 510,232 of record JAANDH010000020.1, read on the forward strand.
TGCTATCCATCCGTATCTCTATTCTCTTTTCTCTTTTCTTTCATATTTGGTTACACATTCATTGGTTAAAAGTTTTTGAAATTAACATTTTTTATCTTCATTCTCTTTCATTCCATATTAATAGCTAAAGAGGATGTCATTATTTCAAGTCTATAACATTGGCAAGGGAAGACAACAGAAAGATGGACCAGATTTCGGTCTCCTTCTGTCTCCAAGCCAAGTCAAATTGACGAAGCTTCCTCCTTTCTCGCTGCCAATTAAATATGGAGAATTTAAGTACATATGCCGAAGCTTCCCACTTGCCATGCAATAAATTGTATAAAGTAGAGCAGCGCTGCGGCACCCCAACCCACCGATCGGCAAGTGATCAAGAGACAGCAGACATCGTCGCTGCTCATCGTAGGCGCACTCTTCTTATATAGTCTGAATTATCTGACAGTGGTGGAGATCTAGCTAAAGAGGATGTCAACACACGATTTCAATCATCAAGGGCCTCAACACTTGAATAATGTGGAATGGTAACCTCTCTCTTTCTCATTTAAATGCTAATTCTGTTTTGCAACCTTGTAATAATTAGATATTTCTTTACAGTAAATGTTAAGATGTAATCCTGTGACTGATATGCTTGCAATTGATGCTTAAAATTTTTTATACATGGGTAGAAGCCCTTTTGTTCAGCATTTTGCTTCATTTTCTTCCTTCTTTGTGAGTATGGATCATAAAACCGATCTCGTATGCTGGTCTGAATCTTAGCGGCCATAATTAAGCAAACACCTAACATCCAAGGATCATCACGATCCAAAGTGACAAGGCAGACACCAGATATTGGTTAAAAATGGATCAATCTTTACCCCGTTGCCTAAAATGGATAGTGTTTGCTTCTTTTCTGCTTAGGGAAAACCATGAGCATCAGAGAATAGTGGCAGCCTGTTTAGTCCATGCTACTTATGTTCTGGAAGATGATCGGAGGGAGGGACGTAGCGGTGAAGATCAGCTCGCCCGCCCATGGTGGGAATTCTTTGGCTTCGAGCGCATCTCCACTCTTGCAAACTTCGAGAATTGTTCGTCTGGTTTCACCATTGGCGCAGTTTTCCGGCTAAAAGAAGCAAGCAGAACATCCCCCTTTGCTCCGGCCATGGTCATCGCGGTTCGCGGCACACTCAACCATCACGACTGGGGCGTTAATGTTGACACGCTTCTGGGCCGCGGCCGTCAGCGCCACTCTTGCAGGATCGTCATGGAACAAGCAGAATCACTTGTCCGTGACCATGGCATGGAAAGCAACCTCTGGCTGTGCGGTCACTCCCTGGGGGCGGCTGTTGCCACATTTGTAGGGGATCAGATGGCCAAGAAGGGGTGTTTTTTCACAACCTTTCTGTTCAATCCTCCCTACATCTTGAATGAAAGATCAAAAGATGGATTTCTACGCAAACTTGATGATATCATGGAGGTAGCAGGGGACGTGACTGGTGGGCTCATTGCTGGTAAGTTTGGCCGTGTCTTCGCCGATCTGGCCGCTCTTGGAACGAATCTCCATGACAAGAAGAAGCAGGACCAGCTGCAACAATTTGACAATCTGAACAAGTGGGATCCTCGAGTATACGTGAACCCGAAGGACTGGCTCTGTACGCGTTACATAGAGTACTTCGAGAAGAAGATGAAAGGGTCTCCAGAGAAGCTGCCCAAAAGAATTGCATCTGCCACTCTTGTCATCAACTTGGATGAACCAGCACACGAACTCCTACACTTCAAAGAGGCATATTTCGTCATGCAATGCTTGGTTAAACCAGAAGACGCATGCCGACGCTTCAAAGAGGCACATTCCATCAAGCAATGGTGGAAGCCGGGCCTTCGGGTGGAGACCAAGCGTTATGCCATGGCTTGATTTCTCTTTACTCGACTCTTTGCCCTGACGCTTGGTTGATCAAATGGTAAACCTGTGCGAATCTTGTCCATGTCTAATAAGTTGGTCTATTAAGTTTTCAGGATTTCTCTTCTTAACTCTGTTTTCATGAATCATTAGCCACGGCAGTGTAAATAATAGGTTTCGTCTGTTTATTGAGTTTATTTTGGGGGGACGATTATTCCAGTTCAGTTTTCTGCCATTCTCCTTCGTGGGTGTATTTTAGATCCTCAAAAGCATGGCTAGAGTTGGTGGCAAACACCTTCCACTCATTCCAGGACATTGGTAGGACAATCAAAACAGAAAAATTTCGTAAAATGAAAAAAAAAATCCACCAACAAGTTAAAGATTGTGGGGATGGCACCTCAAAGCACTAAATGAAAGCTTAGTGCTTTATTTGTGAATTATACATGTTGTTCCGACACACAAAGAAAAAGGAAACGTCAGCCCTCATGCTTTTTTCTTGGCTATCTGTTTGCATGATTATCTAATAATTCAAAGCTATTTTTCAAATTAACTACTATAGCATGACCGTAGTAATGGCCCACATTTTTGGTGGACATTACTAAGGTTTAACTTAAAAAAAAAAAAAAAACAAACAAACTAGTGCAGCTTGAAAGATTGATTTTGTTAACCTGAATTGCATTTCGTTTCTGTTAAAGATGAATTGCATGTATCATACGTACAATTACTTGAGGTTGTATGGCCGCTTGCTCGGAAGTTTGGAGTTTTACAATAAAGAACAAGCATACCTGTATATATGTGTAGAAGGAATCTATTATGCAGACTTTCACTGTATTGCTAACAATTTCACATATTAATATTTTATAAATTTCACATGTTATTATGTTATCAAGCTTATTGTTTTATTTTTCACGACCGTGAATATATGATGTTTTATAATCTTTTGATTCGTGTATTATGTGTATAGATGTATGCCGATATTACCAATAATACCGTCCAAACAGTACTCCATTTGAAAAAAAAAATATATATATATATATATATAGCAGTAGCTGACCTCCGAAAATGCAGAAATAATAGCCGTCTTCCGATCAAAGCAGACTCTGATTTCCCCTTCCATTTCAGATCACGAAGGACTACAACGAATCGAGAAAAAAGGAAGATAATGTCAGTCTTCCTTTCGAAATTTGATTACGTCCACGAGAAACTCTCACTTCTTCCAAAGTCGGAGAGACAGAACTTACCGGTAAGAGGTGAGGTTATTATTGTTTACAATTTATAATGACTAGAATTACACTAGGAGGTAAATTTATCTCCTCCCTAGAATATTTACGACCTATTGGATTTTATTTACAAAGATGAATTTCTCCTACATCATAACAAGCTAAGCCCCTCCTCCTTCTCTTTGCTGGCAGGGTTTTATGGTTGCTTTAGCGAGTGAATTTTTTGTTACTCTCTTCAACTCAAGAATTGTGTCTCATGTCATATAATAATTGTGTCTCAATGGCCGGAGAATAAGTGAGAATTGCTTCATTTGCGTTTTCACATTCCAACGTCCGTTCCCCACCTCAAACATTGCAGCACAACTAATGCTTCCATTTATCATAACATATTTTAGGAGAGAGCACTCCATCTTATTTCAAATTGAAAAGAGCACATCTTTAATTTTCCCGTATCTTCTTTCCTTTCACAGAATAAACTATGCACAAGTATTCTCCGAAATGCCTTTGCCTAATCTCAGTTTGTTGGAAACAAAAGTAAAGAGCAGGGAATGCCCATCCTTGGGGTCACCTATTGCTTTTTTCCTTTATTTGTTATTTACTTTCAAAATTTAAAAATTAATTTTTAGTCAATCAGATTCAAAAGAGAATCTGATTTTGATTCGTCAAATCATTCGGTTTTCCCCAAAAACCATTTCTAATAAAATACCAGACCACTTAAGTAACAGATAAAAACCAAATCTATTAAAAATTAATTACTAAAGTATTTTTTGTACAATTATCTAACTATATAGATATGATCTTACGAGTGATTTTGATGGCCAACATGAATTAATTAAGTTAGTCATCTTTTACTTTAATCATATGCTTTAATAACCAAAAAAGGTAGTGGCTCTTATAGCGCCCATATTTTGATAGTAGAAAAGTTTTTTTTTTTTAAGTTGAATGAAAACACGATTGACTTTTAAATATTTTTGTGAACATGTTAGAATGTTCAGGTTTTGTTTACAATATTTTTTACCAATTACTATATATATATACATGCATACATATTATTTATATCTATATTTATGTGTATGCGCACACACACCAATAATATAAGTAGCCGTCAAAGTTCAGATATGAGCCCTCAGCCTCACTTCTCTCTTTCTCTTTCTCCCGTGAGCTCTCAGCCTTGAGCCCTTAGCTAGCTAAGGTCCTAAGGACCTAAGGAGTCTCCCTCTCGAGCCCTTCAGCTAATTTTTTTTTTCCCTGTGAAACCATTTGACATGCTCTCTTCTCTTTTTTTTTTTTTTGTTCTTTCATTAAGTGATGTGATGGGTAGCGCAGTGGGTCAGCGTGGTGCTATTATGAGGTCAATTGAACTGGTGCCGTTTCTTTTTTTTTTCTCTCTCTCCTCTCTCTCATCTCCCTGCACATACGTGTGAAACCCATGTACCCTGGCCACGATTTTCTCAATTCCTTGCTTTTCTTTCTCAGTCTTCATCTCTAGCGATGGTTGACCGCCATGGCGCTCTCCATATTTGTTTGATTAGACTAAATCTCTCTTTGGAGGAGGATGTGTAAATCTAGAGGTCGAAATCAATTGGAGACATTCGTAGCTGTCAAATTTATGACAACCTGAAAACGAGTGGGCCTGCCGATAAATGGAGAAAAGTCTATTGATAGTGCAAATGCAGCACGCTGGCTACACTACATCTCTCATGGATGAGGATGTGTTAATCTAGAGGTTGAAATCAATTGGAGACGTTCATAGTTGTCAAATTTATAGTAACTTAAAAATGTGTGGCCTGCTGATAAATGTAGAGTATTCGTACAAACAAAATAGCATTGAAGAATTGACTCCAGAATTTCAAGACCGTTATTATTATACTAAAAATCTCAAAGACAAGGAAGTAATGAGAATTGTCACTCAAGATGAAAGGTTTTGGAAGGCAAAATCATATATTATTAAAGTTACTTAGTGAAGGTATTGAGAGTTGTTGATTCATAAAAAGTCAGTTATGGGATTTTTGCACAATCATATGAGAAATGCAAAAGAATAAATAGCATATAATGTAGATAATGATCAGAAAAGGTATACGGAAATTTGGCAAATAATTGAGAATAGGTGAGATAATCAAATATATCATCGTTTACATGTTGCAGGGTATTATCTAAAACTACATTTACATTTTCATTATGACTATGATGTCCTCAATGATAGAATAATAAAGGTTGGGCTAATAGAATGCTTAGACATTATGGTGCCTACTGTAGAAGAAAGATGTGATATTCTACTTCAACTTGATTCATATGAAAATGAAGTTGGTGAGTTCGGCAGATCATTAGCAATTGGAACAATAAAGAAAAACACATCCTGGTACATCTTTTTTATTGTTTTGATTTATATTGTAAACTTATGAGTGGATCAAATGAAGTTATCTAAACTACTCTTCTTGTTTATTTTTGTCAGCTGATTGGTGGAATACATTTAGCGACGATACAAAAGAATTAAAAAATTTTGCTATAAGAATTTTCAATCTTACATGCAGTGCATCAGAATGTGAGCGTAAATGGAGTTCATTCTCTTTGGTAAATAAATGAAACTTTCAAATCATTTATTGTGTTATCATTCAAATGTTTTTTTATAATTGTCAAAATAATTAACTTATGCAATTATATGATAGGTACATACAAAAAGAAGAAATCACCATGAGCAAGCAAAACTGAATTCTTTAGTTTTTGTCATGTATAATATGAAGTTGAATGAAAGAAAAATACTCAAGATCCATTATGTGTTGATACTATTGATTGAGATGATGAATGGGTTGTTGAACAAGAAGATTCTGTTTTACCACTTTCATTGGATGTTTTTTTGTTGCACTCATCATTTGAGATCGAATACATTAATATCCTCTCATTAAGATATATCAAGGTCGATGAAAAAGCGTAAAAGTGTTTCATCTTCTAAAAAAAAAAATTATTGGCAAAGGTAAAGTTATATATTTGTAACTTTTGAAATAAAGATAAGAACATTGTCTTTTTTCTTTACTAACTGTTATATTTTGTTGTGTGTTATTGGTTTTATATGAAGGTAAAACAATAATAGAAGATTTAGAACATGAGAGTTTTGATGATGAAGCAACTGAAGAAGAAAATGAACGTATTCAACATATGGACGATTCAAAAGAGTATGAATTGTAGTTCATTAAAGAATATGACAATGATGAAGATACAATTGACCAATTGCCTACAAAAATCATTTGAACTTTGTTGAATATCACTTGATAATTACACAAATTAGTTACTTTTTTTAATTTTCTACACATACATATTTCAATATGTTTATATTATTGTTCACCAATACTTCTTAATTACTTATTCTCTTAGTTGATATTCTCATCTGAATTTTGGTTTACCTAATTTTGGTTATTTGTTTTTCAATAATAATTCTATGACATTTAACTATTTAGGATAGGTTGTGCTATGAGTCAATTACTCAAGCACTCTTTGTAATATGTATGTTATGACATTGTATTTATTTGGATTTATAAATTATTGTGGTTTGCATATGTTGTCTATTGCTCTTTATTGATATGTTTAGTATTGTACTCATTTTTTTCAGTTTTATTGTTATTTTTATATATTTTATAATTCATAAATTTGTTAGTGAAGTTTATGCTTCAATCAACGCCTCACCTCGCCTCATGAGAGGCTCAATGCCTTGCCTCACTTTATCACCTTTTACAACATTGATTGGTAGTGCCAATCATAGGCTATCAACCTTTGGCCGATGATAAGGACTATGAGTCTCTCGATCTATTGATCATGATCTATTTGTCCAATGTTGATACTCTTTATGCCTCGCTCTGTTTTCTTTCTAAACTACTGAAGCATAAACTTATGCCACATTTGGAAGTGTATACATGAGAAGAATTTGCCTTTTGATTGAGTATTAAGACTCATTGGGTCTCATTAAGAACTGGATGATTTTCTCCTCATCTTGCCTCTTTGTCTTGACTTTCATGGCTCCACACAAGCAAGTTGGTGATGCTTCATAGGATCATAACCCATCCCAATAAAATCTTGACTTAGTGAAATAACTTGACACATAATGATATTCCTAAATATGCTAATTAATGTATTGTAACAGCGCTTACATGATACCATAAGGGCTAATACATCATCCCATGCTGAGATTTATTCTATCTACCCATATACAGGAGTCGTGGAAGTGGATCTAGCATTATTCTTTGAATCGTATAAGAATAGATATTTCCACATTTACATACTAGCTAGCTCATGGAAGGAAACCATCTAATTAAGTGCCCAAACTCTAAAATTTTGTTAATCTATAAATTAATTAAGCATGTAATCCACGTAACAAGTGAGGAAAAAATGCTCCTTAATTGCATGCTAGTCTACTGCACCAAAGAGAAGGGAACTGTTCAATTCAGGTACAGATCATCCATCCATCAACCTTAACCTAAGGAATATATGCCTCTCAACTTCCCAACTTTTCTGATGTATAGAAGCTTCACTCTTGTTAAAAATTGTCAAAATGGACAAGTTAAATTACGATATGTGAAAACATGAATTTGAAAGTTTTATACATGTTTCCAATGAAAATGTTCATTCATGGTTAAACCAAAATTAAGATAGACAAATCACCATGGTTTGGTTTCCCTCACAGAGTAGATACCAAGGGAATGTTGCAACAAAATTAGATTGATACATGTATGCTTTACCGACGCACTCAACTGGATGTTGGTAATCTTCAACGTCAAAAACTATCATTGATGTGAGATACAGAACGCGTCGGTAAAGGTGAAACTTCAACGATGCAATAGCTCCACGCATCAGTGAAGGCTTCTTTTAACCGATGTCCAGATGTGCCTGTTAGTGAAAATTTATACCTACTGACTTTTGGCTTCGAACGTTGGTCAAAGTCAACTTTTCACTTATGTTCTACTTTCCACACGTCGGTGAAACCATCTTTTTTTGTTGGTGTTGGTTTCCCACTTTGTCTTATTCACATAATTTCTTTGATATAAATCATATTTTCCATGTCCTTATGCATAATTAGAACGAAAACCAATAGCTTTAAAATGTAAATTCGTCCAAGCATGTCTGTACAAAAAATATGTTCTCTCTCTCTCTCTCTCTCTCTCTCTCTCTCTCTCTTGCGCTACCAAATGATGGGGTGGCATGTTGTAACCACATCTTCATTTCAAGACTTGGAGGGTCTATTCTGATGGTATTGAGGATTGAAGTGTGCTATCCTAATGTAATGACATTGAAGAGTGTTGATCTTAGTGATGCACTATGGAGTCCAAGTGGACTGCTTCTCATCCTCCCTCTTCTTCCCTCTCTCTCTCTTTCTCTTTCTCTCAAAATAAGTTTGATAATAGACATAATTCGTATAATTGGATCTAAAAGACATAGAATCACAGCCTACCGGATTTGACCAGTAATGTCGACAAAGATCTTTCTCCAATCCGATAGCATGTATTTTTTGGTGTTGTGATTTTCTGATAGACAATGCGACTCAATTTTTCTGTACAATTTCAATTTGATTTTGTGACCATGGGTACAACATGTTTTGTCTTGCATATTGGATATAACTTAATTGTGGCTTGTATGTGTGTATAAGAGATTATTAATGTACATGAGTTTAATTTATTCTTGGTAATATGATTGTTTAATTATATACTTATTATTTTACTTTTTATGATTCTTATTGATATTATATGTTATAATTTTCATTTTGAAGCTTATGCTTCTACGCCAGAAGGCGTACACTGGCCTCATAATAGGCCCAAAGCCACGGTTCTCCTCTTCACATTTGACAACATTGAGTCCATATATGTAATTACTCCAAGAGAATGTTTATACCAAGGAGACCTACATAACCATTCGTAGATTATCCAATCATCATCTCAATTTGCTTCATGTCTTGAATGGCTGGGTTTCGATATAAATATCTATCTCATATTTCATTTCACATAATTCTAATGTTCAATTTGTTGGTCGATGCGTGATTGAAGAACATCTTTTGTTTTCCAGGTTGAGGATGAAAAAATGCATCTTTTGTCTTTTTACATCTATGTTATGCTTGGGGAATTATAGTTTGCCTTCAGGGCTAGACTCTGCGCTCGGCCAATCATCTCATGAGCAGCTTGGCCTGAATTGACATATTTTATTCACATATATATATATATATATATACTGGGACGTCAGTGTGGCAATTAAATATCAGATCTCCAGTGTGGCACAGTCAACCATCACGACTGGGGCGTTCATGTTGACACGCTTCTGGGCCGCGGCCGTCAGCGCCACTCTTGCAGGATCGTCATGCAACAAGCAGAATCACTTGTCCGTGAACATGGCATGGAAAGCAACCTCTGGCTGTGCCGTCACTACCTCGGGGCGGCTGTTGCCACATTTGTAGGGGATCAGATGGCCAAGAAGGGGTGTTTTTTAACAACTTTTCTGTTTAATCCTCCTTACATCTTGGATCGAAGATCAAAAGATGGATTTCAACACAAACTTGATGATATCATGGAGGTAGCAGGGGACGTGACTGGTGGGCTCATTGCTGGTAAGTTTGGCCGTGTCTTCGCTGATCTGGCCGCTCTTGGAACAAATCTCCATGACAAGAAGAAGCAGGACCAGCAGCAACAATTTGACAATCTGAACAAGTGGAATCCTCGAGTATACGTGAACGCGAAGGACTGGCTTTATACGCGTTACATAGAGTACTTCGAGAGGAAGATGAAAGGGTCCCCAGAGAAGCTGCCCAAAAGAATTGCGTCTGCCACTCTTGTCATCAACATGGATGAACCAGGGGACGAACTCCCACACTTCAAAGAGGCATATTTCATCATGCAATGGTTCAATAATCCAGGAGACGCATACCGACGCTTCAAAGAGGCACATTCCATCATGCAATGGTGGAAGCCGGGCCTTCGCGTGGAGGCCAAGCGTTATGTCATGGCCTGATTTCTCTTTATTGGCCTTAACGCGGGGTTGATCAAATGGTAAACCTGTGCGAATCTTGTGCCTGTCTAATAAGTTGGTCGATTAAGTTTTCAGTATCTCTCTTCTTAACTCTCTTTTCATGAATCAACAGCCACGGCAGCGTAAATAAAAGGTGTCATCAGTTTATCAAGTTTATCTTTGGGAGACAATTATTCCAGTTCAGTTTTCTGTCATTCTCCTTTTAGATCCTCCAAAGAATGGCTAGACTTGGTGTCAAACACCTTCCACTCATTCCCGGCCATTGGTATAACAATCCAAACTGGAAATTTTTGTAAAATGAAAAAAAAAACTGGCTATCATTTTTCATGGGTCATTTGGAAAAATATGAAAAGTCAAAAGAAGAGATAAGTCACGAACACTCAAGTCAAAGTACGGTGAGGATAGCATCTCAAAGCATTAAAGGAGACACACTCAAGTCAAAGTACGGTGAGGATAGCATCTCAAAGCATTAAAGGAGACACTATATCTTATGGAGGAGATAAAGGGTTGGGTGGAAGTTTCACCTCACTTGTGGACTATATGATGACATCTTGTTGAAACACATAAAAAGGTCAGGCCTCATGCTTTTTTCTTGGCTCTGTTTGCATAATTATCTAATCATTTGAAGCTAAATTTTCAAACTAACTATCATAGCATGACCATAGTAATGGCCCACAGTTTTGGTGGACAAAAAAAAAATGGTTCAAACTAGTGCAGCTTGTAAGATTGATTATGTTAACCTGAATTGCATTTTGCTTATGTTAAGATGAATTGCATGTATCATACGTACAATTACTTGAGGATGTATGCCCGCTTGCTCGGATGTTTCGAGTTTTATAATAAAGAACAAGCATACATGTATATATGCGTAGAAGGAATCTAGTATGCAGACTTTCACTGTATTGCTTACAATTTCAGATATCAATATTGTACAAATTTTACATGCTATTATGTTATCAAGCTTATTGTTTTATTTTTCAAGACCGTGAATATACAATGTTTTATAATCTTTTAGTTCATGTATTGTGTGTATATTTGTATGCCGATATTAGTCCAATCAGTACTCCATTTGAAAAAAAGAAAAAAGATTGTAGCAGTAGCTGACCTCCGAAAATGCAGAAACAAACCTCTGTGTGATGTTTAAGATGATCTGTAATGGCCTTGTTAAAATCGAGTCCGACATCATTCACTAGATTGTTCTAAGACCTTGTGATGCTCGTCGAGAAAAAAGGAAGATAATCGCAGTCTTCGTTTCGAAATTTGATTACGTCCACGAGAAACACTCACCTCTTCCAAAGTAGAAGAAACAGAACTTACCGGTAAGAGGTGAGGTTATTACTATTTACAATTTATAATGAGTAGAATTACATGCTCTAGGAGGTAAATTTATCTCCTCCCTATAATATTTAAGACCTATTGGATTTTATTTACAAAGATGAATTCCTCCTAGATCATAGCAAGCTAAGCCCGTCCTCCTTCTTTCTGCTGTCATGGTTTATGGTTGTTTTACTGAGTGAATTTATGGTTACTCTCTTTAACTCAAGAATAGTGTCTCATGTCCTTTAAAAGTGTAGTGCCTAGAATCGAATGATATTAACCGAGTTTTCATCAGCCCGATCAGCTACTTTGTGCCCCGCATTCTCGTTCTCGTGGTTTGCTGCTGCAATGTCATTAAAATCAGTTGGAACCTTTCTGAATGGGCTGCTTGTCACAAACATTGCAGCACAATTAATGCTTCCATTTATCATAACATTCTTCAGGAGAGAGCACTTCATCTTCTTTCAAATTGAAAAGAGCACATCTTTAATTTTAGCGTAACTTTTTTCCCTTCACAGAATAAACTATGCACAAGTTTTCTCCAAAATTCCTTTGTCTAATCCCAGTTTGTTGGAAACAAAAGTAAAGAGCAGGGAATGCCCATCCTTGGGGTCACCTATTGCTTTTTTTCTTCATTTGTTATTTACTTTGAAAATTTAAAATATTTTTAAAAAAAATGTCTAATCCCAGTTTGTTGGAAACAAAAGTAAAGAGCAGGGAACACCTATTGCTCCCATATTTGATAGTAGGAAAGTTATTTTAAAAAAAAAAAAATTGAAGGAAAGCATGATTGGCTTTTAAATATCAGTTGTGAACGTGTTAGGATGTTGAGATTTTGTTTACAATATTTTTTACCAATTACTATATATATACATACATGCATACATATTATTTATATCTATTTTTATGTGTGTGCGCACACGTACTAGTAATCTAGTAGTCAGATACGAGCTCTCGGGTTCACCTTTTTACTTCTTGCCATTTCTTCTACAGTGTCATTGCTTCAACTTGGTCTTCCCTTGTTAATAGTCTTCCAAACCCACCATCCATTCTTCTTCTTTTTCTCTTTTGTCCTTCCCCCCGCCTAGCTGCTTCCTGGGGTCATGTCTGGAGGCCGTGGCTCATTTCAGCTTGGTGGCGCATTTGGGAGGAGCGCAACAACAGGGTCTTTAGGGGCACCTTCTCTTCGCCAGATTCGGTGGCTCGTCGTGTGCAAGGGGATGTCCAGTTTGCCATCCGATTGAAGCGCCGATGCTCGTCTGTGGCTGGGTGATAGTGTCACTCCGTCTGTCCTCTCCTCCCTCACCCTGACTCTCCTTTTCTGAGCATTATATTAGTATATTTCTTTTTCTGCTTCTGTTTTGCGGTTTGTTTTTTGCGGATTGTTTTTGTACATGGGGGACATCTTGTCCCTAAATTTTGTTATATATTCCCATTTTATCGGCTCTCTCTCTCTCTCTCTCTCTCTCTCCTGAGCTCTCAGCCTTGTGCCCTTAGCTACAGACCCTAATGAATCTCCCTCGTGTTTCTTTCTCTTTGTGAAACCAGTGGACTACCGACCAAGAGTCTTCTTATTCATAAATGGTGTTATCCTGATGATATTGAGAAATAGTGTTGATCTTGAAATTATGAGTGTCATTATGATGTCAAATGATTTGGTTCTTGCCCTCGCGAGACGGCCATGGCGCTCTCCATATTTATTTGATTAGACTAAATCTCTCTTTGTAGAAGGAATGTGTTAATCTAGAGGTCGAGGTCTGGATACATTCATAGCTGTCAAATTTATGACAATCTGAAAACGTGTGGGTCTGCCGACAGGGGTGGAGCTAAGATTTTTTTCATGGGCAGGCCAAACAGTTCATCCTTTGGATCTGGATGGGGCCAAACTGAACCCAATGCTAAATAATAGGTGGTACTACTAAAAATCTTCAATTTTTTCAATGTAATTTTTTTTAATTTACCTGCATGCTTGACTACACTACATCTCTCCACGGAGGAGGATGCGTTAATGTAGAGGTTGAAATCAATTGGAGACATTCATAGCTGTCAAATTTATGATAACCTAAAAGCGTGTGGCCCTGCTGATAAATGGAGAAAAGTCTATTGGTAGTGCCAATTATAGGCTATCAACCTTTGGCCGATGACAATGACTGCGAGTCTCTCAATCCATTGATCATGATCTATTTGTCCAATGTTGATACACTTCATGCCTCTCTCTATGTTTCTTCCTAAACTACTTAAGCATAAAGTGCCGCCAGGTTTGGGAGTGTATACATGAGAAGAATTTGCCTTTTGATTGAGTATTAAGACTCATTGGGTTCCATTAAGAACTGGATAATTTTCTCATCTTGCCTCTCTGTCTTGACTTTCATGGCTCCACACAAGCAAATTGGTAATGCTTCAAAGGTTCATAACCCATCCCAATAAGATCTTGGCTTAGAGAAATAGCCTGACACATAATGATATTCCTAATATGCTAATGAATGTATTCTAACAGCTCTGACATGACACCTATAAGGGCAAATACGTCATCCCATGCTGAAATTTATTCTATCTACCTATATCCGTGAGTCGTGGAAGTGGATCCAGCGTCATTCTTTGAATCGTATAAGAATAGATATTTCCACGTTTACATACTCGCTAGCTTATGGAAGGAAACCATCTAATTAAGTGCCCAAACTCTAAGTTTTTGTTAATCTATAAATTAATTAAGCATGTAATCCGCTTAACAAGTTAGGAAAAATTATTCCTTAATTGCATGCTAGTCTATTTACCAAAGAGAAGGGAAATGTTCAATTTAGGTATGGATCATCCATCCATCGACCTTAACCTAAGGAATATATACTTCTCAACATTCCAACTTTTTTTATATATACAAGCTTCACTGAATCACTCTTGTTAAAATTGTCAAAAGGGACAAGTTAAATTACGGCATGTGGAAACTCGAATTTGAAAGTTTTATGCATTTTTTCATAAGAAAATTTTCATTCATGGTTAAACCAAAATTAAGAAAGACAAATCACCATGATTTGGTTTCCCTCGAGGAGTCGATGCCAAGGGATTGTCCCAACAACTAGTGCCGATAAAATTAGATCGGTACATGTACTTTTTATCGTCGCACTCAACTGGATGTCAGTAATCTTCAACATCAAAAACTTTCATCACGCGAGATATGGAACGTGTCGGTAAAGGTGAAACTTCAACGACACAATGGCTCCATGTGTCGGTGAAGGCTTCTTTTAATTGATGTCTAGATGTGGATGTGGATGTTAGTGAAAATTTATACTTACCAACATTAGCTCCAAACATTCACTGACGTTCATTCTTTCCACACATCGGTGAAACCATTATTTTTTTTTTTTTGTAGTGTTGGTTTCCGATTTCGTCTTATTCCCATAGTTTCTTTGATATAAATCATATTTTCTAAATCATGTCATTATGCATAATTACAAGGAAAACCAATAGCTTGAAAATATAAATTCGTCCATGCATGGTCTGCACAAACATATGTAGGCGGTGCCAGAAATTTTTCATGAGGAGAGCCGAATTAAAGTTTTCAAATTTTGACTAAGGTCAAAATATCATTTTTCAAAAATTTTATATGAAACAAGTGAAATTTTTTAAAATTGACATGTAAATTTAAAAAAAAAATTGAGGTGGGGTCAGGGCCTAAGTGGATCATACCTTGGCTCCACCCCTAGTAGTAACCACATCTTTATGTCAAGCCTTGGAGGGTCTATCCTGATGGCATTGAGGATTGGAATGTGGTGGCATTGAAGATTGGAGTGTGCTATCCTGATGGCATTGAAGAGTATAGATCTTAGGATTAGTGGTGCACTGTGGAGGTCAAGTAGATTGATAATAGACATAATTCGTATAATTGGATCTAAAAGACCTAGAATCACAGCCCACCGGATTTGACCTGTAATGTCAACAAAGATCTTTCTCCAATCCGATAGCACGTATTTTTGGTGTTTGTTCTGATTTTTTGATAGACAGTTCGGCCCAATTTGTGTGCACAATTTCAATTTGATTTTGTTATCATGGGTACAGCATGCTTTGTCTTGCATATTGGATATAACTTAAGTGTGGCTTGTACGTGTGTATAAGAGATTATTAATGTACATGAGTTTAATTTATTCTTCTTAATATTATTGTTTAATTTTATACTTGTCGTTTTACTTTTTATGATTCTTATTGATATTATATATTATAATTTTAATTTTGAAACTTATGCTTCTACGCCAGAAGGCCTACACTGGCCTCATAATAGCCCCAAAGCCATGGTTCTCCTCTTCACATTTGACAACATTGAATCCATACATGTAAGTACTCCAACAGAATGTTTATACCAAGGAGACCTACATAGATTATCCAATCATCATCTCAATTAAACAGACCTTGTCCTCCCTCTCCTAACGAAATTGCTTCGTGTCTTGAATGGCTGGGTTTCGATATAAATATCCATCTCATATTTCATTTGACATAATTCTAATGTTCAGTTTGTTGGTCGATGCGTGATTGAAGAACATCTTTTGTTTTCCAGGTTGAGGATGAAAAAATGCATCTTTTGTCTTTTTACACTTGGGGAATTATAGTTTGTCTTTCAGCGCTAGTCTGCGCTCAGCCAATCATCTCATGAGCAGCTTGGCCTGAATTGACATAGTTTATATATATATATATATATATATATATATACCTGGCTGGGACGTCAGTGTGGCAATTAAATATCAGATCTCCAGTGCTTTCCTTTTAAGTTGTGTTTGATTACCTTGGGACTTGTGATCACAGCAGATCTCAAGTCTATAAAGGTCCGACAATTCCATGCTTATAATTTATAATGTAAGCTGAAATCTACAGTCTGTTAAAACTGTGGACTTCAACTATAGCTGATCTCGAATCCCCTTGGACCGAGATTCAAAGGAAATCAAACGCAACCTTAGTACTTCTATAGGTTCTATAGGTTTGGGTAGTCAGTTCTTGGCTTGTCCACAGATTGAAAATGGCCCTTAAAAATAATATCACCAGTATGCGGTCATTGGTGGAGTATGAAACCATTGCTTGCCTTCACGCCTTTGATGCAAATGAGACTATGCAACGTAAATCGGTAAATGTAAACTTTTGATGAAACTACTTCAAAATTGAAACTTGTGGCCATTTTAAGGACTTGGAAGAGCACGGATGTAATCCTTGCTTTGCAACTTCAGCTCAGCCTTCCACCACTGACTGAGCCCATGAACTTTGTCAATGGCTTTCTTCTTGAAAGTGCAGAGGTTCTTAACCAGCTTGGCGGAAGGGATGAGGAAAGGGTGCTCCAGCTCTTCGGCCGTTGGCTGAGGCCGCCGGCCCCGCTGCTTCCTCTTCTCCAAGTGTTTGATGTAATCAGAGCATATGAAGTCGCCCGGATTCACAAAAAGGCGAGGCACCCATGAACAGAGATTAGCAAAAGATTGCTGCGCCTCAATAGACTGCATCGCTATGGAGGTCTCCCGCTGCCTTAACGCATACTTCACGGCCAAGGGCAGCAAAAGCAGCGGCGGACTAAGAACAGCAACGAGACCAAAGGCTGTGCAGTTCAGGATCCTCCCTCCCTTTCGCAGAACAAATGGCGGATTGAACAGAAATGTGTCCAGGTAGACTCCCACTTTCGCCATGCGTTTGCCTACCAGCATGGCCAGCGCTGCGCCGAGGGAATGGCCGCACAGCCATATCCTCCTGCCCATGCTGCTCCCTTGAGAAGCTGCAAGCTCCACGGCTTCCATGGCATGCTGAAACCTGCTAGTCTCGTGCAGCTCATTGACGGAAGCACGGTAGTTCATTTTCCAATCTTGGGTTGTTGCGGTTCCCCGGAAGGCGATGGCTATGCTTGGCGCAGAGGCATCGGACGGACCAGTATAAAGGAAAATAGCCCCAATTATGGAAGAGCCATCTTCGTCTCTCAGTTCTTGAGTGATTCGGAAGTGGAAGGACTCCCACCATTTCCGGCCGCCGGCGTGCTTCTCGTGGAGTGTGTAGATGCCTTGAACTAAGCAAGCTGCGACGCAACATTGCTGGTACTCGTCGGACCTGAAGAAGGGTGAACAATCTCACTCAAACATTTCGATAAATAGTCTTCAGTCGCTATGCGTATCTTAGTTGTTCATGTTCCCTAGTTCCTTGGGACATCAATATAGAGCTTGTTGGATTTAAAAAGGAAACATGAGAGTGAGCAATCTCAGTCAGACATTTCAACAAATAGTTTTCTGTCGCTTTGACTATCTAGAGTGTTCGAGTTCCACTTAGTTGCTTGGCTCACATCATCATAGAGCTCGTTGGATTTTACTGGAAATTTTTCAATCCGGGTGAGCAGGAAGTTACCTGCTGACTACAAACGCTGCTAGACTATGCTAAGCCCCTTAAGGCTGAAATAAGTATTCAATCATATGGGAAAAGAACAGAAACAGTAGAGGATATTTAAGGACAAGAACATTAGAAGAAAAGAGAAATTTGAAAAGTAGAAAACCGCTTAACTTTGAATATATTAACAAAGAATGTCTATCATTAATAACTATTCAAATTTGTAAAAGTGATTTACAAACAAGACGGTTCATGTATGAAATTCAAAGAACATTTTTACCCCTAATAAAAGATGTCTTTAAATAGAGATCTTTTCACAATCCACACCCTTTCAGTCGAACGATTTCGCAAAGACAAAAGATGAAACCGCGCAGTATGTAACTGCAGAGAAATCAAATCAAAAAGGTGTAGTTTATGAGTTTTTTAATTTGCTTTCTGTTAAAGGTAAAATACTCTTTAAGAATAATTAACGTCCCTTTTTGTGAATAATTTTATAAAATCATATCAATACACTAAAACTAAGGAACATGACTCTTGTCTTTCAACCCAATCAATGTTTCATCTCGATTTACTACAAACCACAAAATGCCAACATAGGCGCGGTTCATACGAAAATGAGAAATATTTGGCTCATTTTTTTTGTTATGTCATAAGTATGGGATATATATATGAGAAAAATGAGGGAGTGCTAACCAGTTGATGGTTGTCAAATGTGTTGGTCCTGTGAGCGTGAAGTCCCCCCAATTTGATGATTTGCTTTTTTTAAGAGAACAACTTGATAAAGATGTCGAATCCATTTGCTGCTTCTTTCTCTATCTCTTCATGGCAACCCTTTCTCCTTCGCCTGTCTCCCGGCCGCGTCGCCTGCGCATGCACATCACCTGTCACCAATTTGTTGCATGTTTGGGCTAAATAAGCTTCAAATAAAGTAACTCTGTCTGGTTTCCCATGTACCAATTAAAATACGAAGCCTGATTTTGAGAGCCAAACAGAAAAGCCCACTCTGCGCTGGAAACAGTGTTCAATAGAGTATTCAAGTCTCTCACTTGTGCTTCAGCTACTCGAGTATTCTACCCAAGTAGATCCCTTTGACCCTAAGGAAGAAACAGATCATTTCCCATCGGAAGTTCGAATCCTACACGTAAACCATGCAGCAACGCCTTTTATGTGGAAATATAATAAGTAGCCAAATGATATGGTCTCATCCAAGTAAAAGATTACTCATTGAAGCTTCAAAAGCAGTCGTTGGTTCTGTGGGTTGACTGCGGATGTCATTCGAGCAGTCAGAGGTGAAAACCAAAATCTTTGTTCGAGGACGGCTCATTTATTTTAGGAAGCAAAATTTTTCAGTATGTAAAATCTGAAGTCGATTTTCATGGCGATGACAGAAGGGCTCGAGTAAACGACCAACAGGAAAGAGCAAGCTACTTACAGAAAGAGAGGACAACGATGGGGCGGCAATGCAGGAGCGGATGGGAGGTGGGAACGACTCAAATTAGTTCGATGGCCTCAATCAACCATTCAATCAATTACTGCAACCTCCCTGTCTCTCTTCTCAGAATAGGCACCTCCTCCCTCTTCTTCCTTCTTTTTCTATTTGTTTAGCCTTCTTTGGTTTTCTCTGCAATTTTTGGGCGGGTGCAACTCTTAATTCTCCCTCTTATAAATGCAAAATTGGGGAATGGTTGTTTTTTCTAAGAATGTCTACCTGATGAGATGTACATGCGCCTCAGAGAGGAAGTTTTTCAATGTGTAAGATAAGTTGATCATCAGAAACAAGCCTAAGATTGTATATCTTGTTTAAAAAGGAAGGCGAGTAATTTGTAATTAATAGAAAAAGATTTTGAGATTCTTTCCCCTTCAGTCAGTCGCTGGATCGAGTGAGATTTTCAGTATTCCGCTCTCCAAAAAAAAAAAGTGAGAAACTAGAATTAGAGTACTGATTCACTCTGATGCATATCAGAAAGACGATACAGCCCCAATGGAAGGAATCTGAAAACACTAAAGCCAAAGGCTTCATAGAGTGCTGACGAGAGAGAGAAAGAGAGACTAATACTTTGGTGAACAACTTTCAATGTTTGAAAGATGAGGCCATGTTAAGGACTGGGAAGTGCACAGATGTACTCCTTGCTTTGCAGCGTCAGCTCAGCCTTCCACCACTGACTGAGCCCATGAGTTTCGTCGATGCTATTCTTCGTGAGAGTGCAGAGGTTCTTCACCAGTTCGGCAGAAGGGATGAGGAAAGGGTTCTCCAGCTCTTCGGCCGTGGGCTTCGGCAGCCGGTCCTGCTGCTTTCTCTTCTCAAAATGTTCGACGTAATCAGAGCATATGAAGTCGCCGGGATTCACGAAAAGGCGAGGCACCCACGAACAGAGATAAGCAAAAGATTGCTGGACCTCAATAGACTGCATCGCTCTGGAGGTCTCACGCTGCCTTAATGCATACTTCACGGCCATGGGCAGCGACAGCAGAGGCGGACTAAGCACGGCAAGGAGACCAAAGGCAGTGCGGCTCAGAATCCTCCCTCCCCTGCGCAGAACAAATGGTGGATTGAACAGAAACGTGTCGAGGTAGACTCCCACTTTCGCCATCCGTTTGCCAACCAGCATGGCCAGCGCTGCGCCGAGGGAGTGGCCGCACAGCCATATCCTCCTGCCCACGCCGCCACCTTGAGAAGCTACAAGTTCCACGGCTTCCATGGCACGCTGAAACCTGCTAGTTTCGTGCAGCTCATTGACGGAAGCGCGGTAGTTCATTTTCCAATCTTGGGTCGTGGCCGTTCCCCGGAAGGCGATGGCTATGCTCGGCGCAGACGCATCGTATGGACCAGTATAATGGAAAATAGCCCCAACTATGGAAGAGCTGTCGTCGTCTTTCAGGTATTGAGCGATTTGGAAGTGGAAGGACTCCCACCATTGCTGGCCACCGGGGTGCTTCTGATGGAGGATGTAGATGCCTTGCACTAAGCAGGCGGCGACACAACATTGCTGGTACTCGTCCGACCTGAAAAAGAGGTGGCAACCTCAGTCAGACATTTCAACAAATAGTTTGAGACATTGCCTTTCTGGATTCGGCGAGTTTACAGAGCTGCTTGGCTCCCTCGCGGTAAAGGCGTAAAGCTCCTTTGATTTGGAAAGAAACATGGTCGACATGATTGGTAACATGTACTGGATCGTATTGGAAACTGTAATATTGTAGGAAGTATTGAAGTAGAGAAATGTTCAAGAACATTGAAAGAAAGAGAAATCGATGAACATAAAAATTTACAAGAATGTGCGAACGACCGCTCAACTTTCAATATGTTAACAAAAATGTCTCACCAATTATTCACTAATAACTGTTTAAATTATAAAGTGATTTACAAAACAAACAAACAAAAACTTATCGTCGATGAAATTCAAATTTACACCTAATGCGGAAGTTGTCTTTAAACAGAGTTTTTGCATAATCCACACTTTTTTAGCGGAATCATTTAACCGGTATAGCAGAGACAATTGTGGAGAAAAATTGTAGAACTTCTCAAAAAAAAAAATAAAGCAAATAAATTTTAAACATAAGCTGTCGCAGATCCCTTTTTTTATGAGAAACCTTTTAAAGAACATTAACGTTAAATCATTAAAAAATGTATGCGCCTCATGGATTCGGTAAACTTGCGCTTCATGGAGACGCGTTGATGTGATTTCCTTGGTGAGAGTCTGATGGGAACGCTTCATACCTCGAAAACGTGCACACTTAGCAACGCTGAGTTAGGGGCATCACGTATAATCAGATTCCATTAGGAGTGTTCCTTCTTGTCAAAGGAAAAATAATGCAACTGCAACAATTGCAAGATGGCTTTTCCATCGTTTAAAATTCGGATAGTCCATATTATATGACAACTCCTTGTGCCTTCTTTATGATAATAAAAGATTACTGAAGCTTAATCCATAATTGAGGGGTTGAGTACATCTACAAAAAGATTTTAACATTAAAACTTGCCATTGCTTATGTATAGGTAAACGTCAAAGCTGGAAGAATGTTTGTGAACGAGATATATATGGTTTGAAATCAGTTGGCTGTGGTTATTTTTTATATTGTGGTACTCAACAACCATCGGAAAAGGTATAATATATATATATATATATATATATATATATATATATATATATATATATATATATATATATTTCATCCATGTTTGAGTTAAAAAAAAATCCTCCAACCTCTCACAATAAATATATATATATATATATATATATATATATATATATATATATATATATATATATATATATATATATTTCATCCCTGTTTGAGTTAAAAAAAAATCCTCCAACCTCTCACAACGTGTGGGTAACCAAGTACACCAAATGCAATGCAGCAGGCGGACCGTGATTGGATGGTGTGTGTGTGTGTGACGAGAAAGAAGATGTGAGAAAGTGAGGGAGATCAGACCAGTTGATGGTTGTCAAATGTGTTGGTCCAGAGAGGTTGAAGTCAGCCCAATTCGGCGATCTGTGATTTTTAATGGAAGAACTTGATGACAAGGAGCTCCAATCCATCTTTTGTTTCTTTCGTCTTCTCTGTGTCCCCTTTCACCTCTGTCTGTCTCCCGCCTGCGTCACCTGCACATGCCCACCATTCGTCGTCAATCCGTTGCATGTTTCTAGGTAACTAAGCTTCAAACAAAATAGCTCTGTCAGGTTTCTCAAGTACCATCAAACAGAACAGGCCCATTCTGTATTGGATGATCCATCTCACCGACAAAAAACCAATGATTTTTTTATCCTAAACGCATTTAGAATTTCAAATCTTACCAGAAAACCGCGCAACACTGCCTTTTATGCGGTTGTAACGATGTCTTCATCCGAGTAAAAGATTATTGATTGATGCTTCAAGCGCAGCTGGTTTGATTGTGTATGTCGATCGTGCGAGCAATCAGAGGCAGAAATTCCAAAATCTTGGTTAGAGAACTGCCCTTTTTTATATGTTAGAAGAGCATGAAAAATTATTCGGTTATGTAATATCCGAAGTTGATTTCCATGGCGTCGAATTGGACAAAAGCCCCCGAGTTAACAATCAACAGGAAAGAGAAATTTACTTACAGAAGAGAAAGGTGACGATGATCGGCGGCACAAAAGCAGGAGATGGGAGTTGAGAACAACTCCAACTAGCCGCACGGCATCATCAAACATTCAACCAACCATTGCTGCCTCTCTCTCCCTCTCTCAATTGAACCTGATCTTCTACCTGCTGCTTTCTTTTTCTATTTGTTTAGCTTTCTCTGGTTTTCTCTCCAAAGTGTTTGGGCTGGCTGCAACTCTCTCCCTCTCTCTCTCATATTTGTTGTTCATCAGAAACAACCACAGATTTTTTATGTTGTTGAAAAATGAAGTCAGGTTTTTTATAACTAATAGAAAATGATGATAAAATTCTTTGTCAGGCGCTGAATCAGTAAGATTTTTATTATTCCACCCACTAGAAAGAACTTAGATGATGCTTGTTCTTTTATTTATGAGGTTTTAAAAAAACTTATACCAAAACTTAGTTCTGCTTTTCATTTTCACTAAATCTTTCGGCGCCACATTGAAATTTAGACTTGGACGAAGATTCCCATCAAAAGAACTTGAATGAAATAGTCATTGGGCAAACTCGTGACTCACTGGGATTCAGGTCACCAGGTGACTCGGTTGAGTTATATCATAAATTTTATGGTGCATTTTTTTATAAATAAATGAAGAAGGTTTGTCAAGGCTTCATGTTTAATTTCTTACCAACTAAAACAGAATAACATTCAATGAGTATTTGTGCATATTTAATTAAGTTTGTAATATTTCATAATTCAAACAAATCAATATTTAGCAACACAAGCTTAAAAAAACATGTAATTAAGTGATAAATCCCAGCTGACTTGGTAAAGCTAGATTTGTGGCCCAATACATGGATGATCATAGCTAATTCTCTTGACTTACAACTCGAATCGGCAAGTTTGCTAACTATGCTTAACATTCTAAAAGGTCAGCAATGTTTCGAAAGCTGTCCAAGGAACATTGTTTTAGAAAACTTTTAAGAAGAGGACTGTTTATGGGCAAAACTCCAAGAAAAATACTTTAACTAAATGGTCAATGCATGTATCAGCATATGGTGCAAGCTGATTTGCCAAGTGAGAATTTTGGAAAGGAAGAAAGAGAAGGGAATAGAAGTTTGTCAGAATGTGACAGATGCTTTTCAGAATAGATGAGCTCAAAGGAACCGAAAGTGGTCATGGGTCGGGGAAGTGGGGATAAGGATGTAAACCGGCCAGGTTTGGATCTGATTTAATGGGTCTAATCAGATCTGCCCAAGAAGGCTAACCTGACTTCCTTGAAAAAGAAATATTTATATCTCAACCAACTTGAGATGTTCACATATGTTTGGATCTATCTTTGAGGGGCGCAGTTGATCGGACTGACATAATGATAAACCGCTGGTTGTCAGTTTTATTTTTATGTGTGTTACTCCCTCTGAATTGCAAATGGTAGGTGAGCAACGCTTGGTTGATAGGTGTCTTGCTTCCCACTCAGGTCCCGAAGCTACTTCGAACCCTCGAGGGCAAAGAAAAAAGAAGATGTGTTTCCGCCACTTTGGGGTAACCCAACACATATGTTTAGGTCTCAATTATTTTGTGCAAAAAAAAACAAACAAACATGCATATATTTGGATCTCTAGTATTGTGGACTTAAGTTGGATATAAACATTTGGACTCGTACTAACCGAATAAACCTAATCTATTTGTATCCTTTATCAATTCTTCATCAATTATGTCCCAAATCAAACGCTTTTGTGCTGATAACGGCTGCTTGATAAGATTGGAATCTACGAAAGGGGAGAAAAGAGAAGAAAAGCTACCAAAAGGGCATCTTCCTTTTAAGATAATGAAATTCGAAAAAGAAGTATTCAAAGCTAGGGGAATATGTGGAACTTGAAGCAAGGAATAAATGAACTCTTAAAGTTGGACGATCCCACGATCAAACACCCAAAGTCCGATTGAAGGTCTGATGTTCATGTGCTTGGAGACTTGCAGTTTGCCTAAAGCTGGATTGACCTAACCGGGCCTCTCCTGGCGAAGAAGAAAGGAATACAAAGAGATTTTATACTAAGCCTGGCTGTATGAATTTTAAAAGATAAAAAGCTATAGTTCACAGAAACTTAATCTTTTCATTCCTGCATACGTGATCAAGATGAACATGTAATCCTGCCATGTCTAGCAATTTATTGAGTAGAATCGGAAGTTAATCTCAAGATTAGTGGTCATGCTTGCAACTAGAGATTTTTCATTCTCATTTATAACACAGAAAAAGTTGTACTTGGATGTCACTAGCCCAAAGGCCTGATGTCTTATGTATGTTTCGCTTGCATAGAAACTAAGGATCCTAGGCTTGAGAGGGGGTTGGCACAATGGATGAGAGTGTGAGCTAGTAGGCAGTCAGTATTTATTTCGAGTATCAATAGCGCCTTCTTGCAAAAGAAGGACTACTGATGCACAAGTTGAAGTACAGTACCTTGTACTCTAAAGAAACAATAAGTTGGCTGAGAGCTTCGGCTCTTTGCCAAGGGATGGATCTTCCCCGTTCACCCAGAAAATAAGGATCATAGTGTTCAAACTATGACTGCTCATCGAATAGTTGAGGCCCCGTCAACTTTGCCAACCCCTGGGTAGAAGGTAAAATAATTAATTGGAGGAGGGAGACACTGAAAAAGTCTTGGCCGTTGATGGCAAGGATGCAAACAAATCAAGCACGGGTCAGTCGGATTTAGGTGAAGCGGTACCAGAAATGGGAATCATCTCCGATCAAACCTGTTGCGACCTTACCCAAAGGTTGTCTTTGTGAAGGTGCAACATTGTTAAGAGCACATTCTTTTAGTTTGTGTCTTGTCGATAGAACAATAGGAAAACCAATCAAGTGAATATTTCCTCGTTAAGGCATGTTTGAATGCAGAGAGAGAAAGAAAAGGAAGGAATAGATAAAACTGTGTTTGATATTTAATAAAAAAGGATGAAAATGAAAGGATAACATTTTCCATGTCTGAAAATGAAAGAAAGGAAAGGGAGAGAGGGGGTGAAGGAAAGGAAAAAGGTGCCTCAAAAGAGTGAGAAGTGGATGTATTCTAAAAACTTAGAGTGACATTTGTCTTTATCAATTCCTATTGCTTTTTCTTTTCCTTTCTTTCGTTAATCTAGCTCTTCATTTTCCTTTATTTTCCATCTTTACCCGTTAAGTCAGTTAACTATTCCCTCTTAATGGGCGGTAGCTGATGCCACATCACTTTCCTGCTCTTTCTTCTTTGTCTATGCGAAAAACATTTTTAAAGTAGGGATACAATGCATTTCGGTTTCCAATAAACGATAACACGGACTGCAACAATAGAATGATCTAAATCTTTTAGATTACCGGCAAGTACGCTGCAGCAAGAAAATCACCGCATGTTTGAGACTCGACGATAGAAAGGCAGAAGATGCAATTTCCCTACAGTCGAAGACAAGTAAGCATCCTCCAGGGAAGAAAAATGCGTAATTTAGTCCCAGGTAAATGCTGAGATGGTCTTCAATGACGAGAAAACCTTCCATGGAAAATTAAGAATTAATTTGCAGTACCTCATCAACCGTTACAAGAAAACATGATTGAACACGTTATTATCAAACAAGGTTTCATTTTTTCTTTTTTTTGTGTGTGGGTGCGGGGTGGGGGAGGGGGGTGTGGAGGGGAATTCATTTGCTAGAAAGAAGCATATTAAAATAGTTAAGATTCACATATCCCAAGTTTAGAAAGGGAATTCATTTCCTTGCGACCAATCTATCCCTTGAACAATTCAACAAGGAGAAGATATCGCCTTATAAGTATAGAAACCTTGCCAGCCTTCTCTGCCATCTGCAAAGCTGGAATATAAAAACCAGTAATTTAGGCTATGGAACCAAAGCTGAAACAGGAGCTGAAATACAAATATGTCAGCTACCTGAGGCCATAGATGAGCCTGTAATTTTTTTTACACTTTGTAGAGATCACCCACCTTCATATTCTTACATTTGCATTATGGCTGCTGACATAACTGGCATTCAGCAGATAAAAACTCAACGCCACTCTTCAGGTTCCATCAGACCAGAAGATTAAGCCAAAACGGGTGAACCAAAACAAAACACAAATTTGACATTAAGAACCAGTTTTTCATTAGTGGCTACTATGCAGTGAAATATGCAATAACAAGACTTAGTGCAATAATGCTTTCAATGAGGACATTGAATGATACAAAGCAGTGGCCCTCAAGAAACCCAACTATACCTGATCTGCAACCAGGAATGCTTCGTGAATAAAAGAATTAACTACGGTAACCATCCCACCCCCCCACCCAAACATGACCCCCAACCCTCTCTTTCCCTCTTTCAAAAAAAAAAAGCAGCAGCCAAATCGCCTCTATATCTGCCTACTTGGCCCAAGCAACACCATCAATCTCTGCTTGAGCACTCCGATAAAGCTCCAGCCTTTTAGCAAGAGATGTGCGACGCTCCATAATTGCTGGATCTTCATCTAACAGCTTTCCAAGTTGCTTTTGCTGCAGGAAAGGTTAGCAATTACATTCATGTCAGTGGTTTCATTCTTAAACTTCAAAGAGGGACAAAACTTTCTCAATCCTTTAAGATGCAGAACGTTCAATGGAAATAGAGTATTTGGCTATTTGCAACCTAACAAAGGAAGCTGCTCTAATTGGGTGCTTGTCAGGCGGATAATAACTATATAATGCATAAAATAATTATGGCAGCCTATGTCACATAGGTACGGGTACGGGTGCCGGTACTAACTATTTTCAAAAAACTTGGGTGCAGGGGTACGGCCGTATATATATATATATAAACAATAAGAAATACTTAGAAAATATGTATCCAAATAAAGAATATACATCAACATAAACAAATAAATAATATAGAAAATATATATCAACGGCTCTTGAAGCAATGTGTTTAAAAAACCTATGAAAAACTTTAAACATATGGACAACCAAGCAGCCCCCTAGTCATGAACATCAATTGAATTTTCACATCCAAAGAATAGAATAAAAAATAAGGTGTAAAAAATTTTAATCAAAGTAAAATTAAGCAGTTTTGATCTATAGGTACCCAAGTGTCAAAGTACCCATTTTGAGTACGGGTACGGCGACATGGGTAAGTGGACCTTACTGAAGTACCCATGTGACTTAGCTGGCAGCACAAAAATTCATCCATAAAATGAACAAGTGAGGCAGGGATGTAAACTGATCAAACTGGCATCAATTAAATACATAGAGATTCAGTTCAGGATTAGATTGGGACAGATAAAAGACAAACACCCATTACTAACTCCACCTGGTAAAAACCTAAACCAAGACTAACAGACACCAAATCCATGAAGAAGAAAAGATTCTCAGCCAATTAAAAGTCCCTGCTGAAAATCAACTATCAAGGATTTTATGTGAACAGAATAATTTTGATACACTTCGCTAAAGAAAATTTCCACCATATTAATCAAGGTTCTCAAAAACAGCGAAGACTGAGAAACAGCACAGTCAATGAGTAAATGCAAGAGAGATGTATATAATATTCAACCCCACTTTAAGGTACTCCCTCATATTGACCACCTCATCCATCCACGCTAAAGGTTTATGAAAGATTAAAAAACAACCTTTTCTGTGGAGATTTGGAAGGGAAGAAAGTGCTTACATCTCTGGAACCAAGTTCGGTGAAGAAATGGTCAAGCAGTGAGCGCTTTGCTTCACGGACCTGGCAATAGACAATAGACTTGGGAATGGAGTTGCGCAGGCCAGCGCATACCATGTTCACATAAGACAGCACAGTTGACCCTGTTCCAGGAAAGCAAAAATTTGTCAATAAATGTGCCCTAGATATTTACCAGATAGTGATTGATCACCATGATAGGCCACAAATTTCATAGGTCAGCCAGCTGCCATGAAATGACAAGTTGATGCACCCATGGTACTTATGATGTTCATACCATCCATAACTCATGGTCTGACAAGGATCACACCTTTTTACTTCATATCTACAAAGCATAACCTCGTACCCTTGAATCACTGGGAGAATCAGGCAGGTATATAGCAATTCCCCTAACCATGCTAATTTACCTCACCATAGAGCCTCCTGATGGAGCAAATGGTTTCCATTCAATCAATCAACTTTTCTAAAAGTTAAAATTACCTATAATTTAATTGATGAAACAACAGTGAGCCAAGTCATAACCTTTAACATTTTCCGAGAAACATTTTTTCAACACAGCCCCACACCCAACTACAATCATCTCCAGAGTGGATCATATTCGCCTTTCTTAATGAATATAAAGAAATGTTAATTACCAATGCGTCTGAGATAGGAATCATTGTATCTGTCAAAGATAGAATGTGTTGGATTTCCACCCTTCTCTACATCTTGAGGAAGCTTCCGGAAGAAATCCACTGTCAGATAACTAGACTCCATGTCAACTAGTTTAAGAGTTGCTTTTCGGCTTTCTTCACGCAATCTGTCCAATTGATCAAAAGCAGCATTTCCTACTTCCACACGCAGTGTAGGATATTGTTTTAGTTCCTACACATGGCAGAAATCAGAAAAATTATTTTGCAGTAAAAGGCTGCAGCAGGACAGACTCAGAAATCAAGAGCTGTATCTAAGATTCAGTAGTGGAAAAACAAATAAACCTAGTATAAGTGTGAAACTCTCTGAACAATGTGAAAGAACATATATAGGAAGAAATGTACCATTGTCTCACTGATAGCCATGTGAACCATTTCCTTTAATATTGCATGGACCTGTCAAGATGAGCATACAAGTAAGTTAGACGTGACGAACAACAAACATATGCACAAGACATTCACTGATTTTTAATAAAATAACATTAACCCATTTCCAAAAGGATAAATTTTATATAAGATGTCGAACAATCTTTTTTCTTTTAATGACAAGGAAAACAACCAAGTTTCTGGGACATGTTGGACCTGCCAACCAGATGCCGCAAGTTTATCATGATATATCTGGTTATCTCCTAGTGTAAAACCACAGAGAAACCTTCCCTGACCATCAAGAAAGTCTCCCTGTTGTTTTAGCCCTTAGAATTGATCTCTGTACCTCCTTCAATTTGGAGGCTTTAAGACAATACACCAACAAAGGCATAAAGGGCCCTTGTGAGCACCAGAACAATTGTCAGTTAAGATACAATAGCAACCAGCCATTTAACCACTTATGCCCACTATCTGCACAAAGTAAATTAGGTAATTATTGCTTCATATCTATGTCAGACACACTCGGCACAAGATACCAAACTATTTAATCTTGTTCTCTCTCCTATCAAATTCAAATTTTATATTCTTGTGCCTTGCAGCATGGATGTCCTTCAGCATGGAAATGCAATTGCATGGAGGAACATTAACCCATTTGAATTTTGAACATTCACTGTCCTTACCGCATCAACACAAGCTTCTGCAGGACCTCTAATACTTGTCAATGAAGATTCAATTAGTCGACGATATCCTTGTTCAGGAGCAATTAGATGTGGTTGGTACCCATCAGCTTCAGTGATAATCTTCCTCACATTCTCCATGGAGAGTTGCTTATCAAATTGCAATCTTTTCAGTGCAGCAGGGAGCTGATTGTCGAAAACATTGTAAACTTTATCACCACCAGGACGCCTACAAGAATCATTGTATACATCATTAAATCCACTAAGACAAATGAAGTACCAACCAGAAAGTTAGAAACTCTGTGAAACTTATTGATGTATATGAATCAAGTAAGACCATTTGTCTACTAATAAAACTGTCCAAGCACTAAAATTTTGAACATACGGGATTATCTTAGAAAAAAGAATGGTCTAACCTGTTGGTGTGCCAACAGGGAAAAAACTATTCCAGATGGCCTTGCATTCTTCCTTGACAGAAGGTTTTAGCAAGCAATCATGCCTTTCCCATCCATAAAAGTGAAAATATTCTAGATTTCTGAACATGCATTCTACCAGACCAGAGATATGAACCCAAGCACCCAAAAAAAAAAAATGACAATTTGGTATAAGCATTAGCATCATGACCCTGCATCAGAGCTAATTGTTTGGAAAAACAAAAGGATGTACATCAGGAGATGCACTCATATGATAGAAGCACTCGTGCATGTTGCCAAGCCAACAAAAGGTCATGAGTTCAAATATCAGGTGTGTCTCATGCTACAAGCCTGAAGCAGCAGGTAGTCTCTAGCAGGATAGAAATAACTATGGTTTAGACCATCAACTTATGACGTGTGGTATTCCCTGGCATACTCCGTACCAGCCAAGGGATGCCTATGGATGCCAATCAACTCGTGGCACTTGTGAGTGCGCGATCAAGAGAGAGAGAGAGAAAGCAGTTACATGTATTAAATGTCATTCACTTTTAAATAGAGTTTAAGAGGGCATATAGATGTAAACTGAGACACAATTTGACATGGCAGAGAATCTTGCTTACTAAAGGAAGTTCTTTTCAGGCCTCTAACATGGGATGGTGTTGCTTATGATGAGAAGTTTCTGTTTCTGGAGACGCTTGAGATTCTGAAGTACCAGGACAATTTGCAATACCCAAGCTACATTAGATGCACACATGCGACTGGTTTTTTCTTTTCACAGCACATTTCTTTGTTTTTTATTGTCATTGATAATGTTGCCGGGGAAAAGAGAAGCAAAACCCCATTAGACCATGGGAATTATGATGTGTTTTGGTCACAGACCTTACATTCAGATGGTACTCAGTTTAACTGTTTTGAACCCGGCCAAACTAGTACATCAGTAAGACTGGTTGCTCTCAAGCAGAAATTACAGGATCCAACAGTTAAAAGGACCTAATTTAGAATTTTGCAGACAAGGTAAAGAGGTCAAATACTCAAAACAAAAAGAATATTCCAAATCTGATACAGCAACTAATGACATCAAAAATATAGAAACGGCTAGAACACTTTGTCTTAATGAAATCTAAAAGGAAAATAAATCCCGATACAAAGACAAATGGAATCTCATTTAACATATATAATGTCAATGACACTGCATGTTTAACTAAAATTTCAAATTTGAAAATTCCCAAACAATATGTGAAGATTGCTGAGGCCCTGGGAAAACCTAATAACATAGATAACACAAGCAAATCAGTGGTTGTGATGTTGGGTGCACGACCAAGTTGTGCAAATTATATCTTGTTGACATATGTTGTATTTGGGTCACCAATCCGGATCTGGATCTGGGTCTGGATCTGGACCCGATCCAGTGTGTTACTATTATGGCCCTACTTAAGCTGTGTAAACCCTAATTTCGGTGTGAATGAAATTCTAAGAGAGAGTGTGTCTGGTTGCTAGTGGGCACCAGTCGTCCTCACCTGTGGTTTTTTCCCTCTAGTTGAGGGGTTTTTCACGTTACATCCGTGTTCGTTTCTCGTTCCCTCGCTTTTACTGTTTCTACATATCTATATGACCTAAAAGGAACTGTTTTGAATTTTTCTCTGTGACATATCTTTCAACAGCCAACATGCCCTAAAAGTTGTCTACACTACCATCAGGGCATTGTCCAGATCAAATGGTTATGACAACTTAGAAGGTGAGGCACATTTTCTAAAAGCAATTGATGGGACAGTCACTGAAATAACCAAATAACAGTTGGTCTAACAATCAACCAAAAGAAAGTCAAAACATGATAGTACATAAGCACACATACACTCCATCAAGATGTTCCCTGTATATCTGGTCAAAGGCACGGCAGATCTCCATAATCATATACAGTTTTCCCTGCACAAGGAAGGACATTTTTCAGTACTGGTTCTAGCAGAACATGCACTACGAGGGAAAAGCAGCAAACACTTTAATGAGGCATGGTTGCGAAAACCGAGTATGAAAAGCAACAAAACCACATGCTTTCACATGATTATTAGAGAACAAAAAGAGCTTCTCAAACTATAGGCCCTCTTGTCCATGCAAAAGTCTATGCATTTTGTTATGGATACAACAAATCCCCATCATCAGTGTGACTGCCAAATTTGCAGATGGACCAGAACTGAGTCTACTGTACAAAATCAGAGATGCTAGAACACTAAACTACAAATATCCCATCTCTGTACAGTTTTCCCTGTACAAAGTAGGACATTTTCTCAGCAGAGGTTCTAAGATGGCACACACTAGGAGGAAAAGGCATCAAACAGTTTAACGAGGCACAGTTACAAAAACCAAGAATGAAAAGCAACAAAACCATAGGTTTCACATAATTATCAGAGCTTACAAAGAACTTCTCAAAGAAGAAGTTCTCTTTATCCATGCCGAAATCAATAAGTTTTGCTAAGGACAGAGAAAATCACTACTATCAGTTTGACAGTCAAATTTTTTCAAATGGACACAGAGCGAGTCTAATATGCAAAATCAGAGATGCTCAAGCTTTCCATCCAAAAAAAATTTTTTTGACTGAACAATTGGAATCCATGTTCAATCTCCATGTCCACAAGATTTGACACTATAAAGTGCTCCTCACATCGAAGGAAAAACACAAAACAGCAGAGAGAATATTTATTATTTAAGCAATTTACATTCAAAAAAGCAATTCATGTAAAAACAAAAACAATGCAGAGACATATCCAAGACAAATTCTGCCAGAGGTCTGATAAATGCAATGCAACAACACAAAAATCAGACATTTTCATGCCATTGCTTGAAAATACGAAAAAAGAATACAACTAAAAAAATGTCTAAGCAACCATCAAATATATATTAGGAGAACAAAAAATTCTATAGGGGGCAAAAAAAATCTTACACCAGCATCTGCAGCAACTGGCTTTCCAAGACGAGCTAGCTCTGCTTCCAGCTCCACGATACTCTTATTAATAAGAGACTGAATACCAGGGATGCGAGACTTGATAACATTTTCCAGGTGCTGCAATATTACGACAAGCAAACTTTCTGTCACTCCTTAGAGCTTAAAAAAAGCTAAAGTTTCATATGACACAACCACGTCCATAAAATCCATCATGAATGATAAGTCCAAAGAACATAAATGATTGATATACCTTTGACATCATCTTTGCTAAATGTTCAGAACCCATTCTATGAGCCAGATGCCTGTATTCAGGAGTGTTGCCAAAATATTCTCGCTCTCTACGCCGTGCAGCAATCATGTCAACATTTTTGTTAATATCAGCTTGAGATCGATTAACAACACCTATCCATGGATACTGCAGCCTGTATGATTTGCCTTCCAATATCTAGAAAATTAAAAAAAAAAAAATATGAGAACCACAAAAAATGGATCTTTTCTTCTCAGGAACTCAAACAGCACACTTCCAAAAGATTCCTAAAAAAGAACATTTTCTGCTTGTACAAAAAAGTTGAAGACATAATCAACAGAATCATATGCCGCACCAGCACAAACAGGTGTCTCCTCAGAAGATCCGCATAAAGGTCAGACAATTGGATTAGGAATGTGATGAAACCTGACCATTTAGTGATTTCAAAATTACAAAATTCCACACGTATAATACCAGAAATATTTCCTTTTTTAATTACCATACTAAATGTAGTCATGCATAGAATCCTGGCATCAAGATAATTTTATTAGTGAAAAGAATCCATAAGATAAATGAAAATAGTCTTTAAGGTCGAAACATTGGAACCCATGTGACACCAATCCCACGTACCCACTCCAGTATGCTGGTACACAGAACCAGGTACCGCGAGAGTGTTGGGCACGGGTTGGATCAGGTCTTGGTAAGACCGATCCAAACAATTTAAAAAAAAAAACATCTTTTTTATGTTACGAAAGGTCGAGTTGTTCAGCTCAACCCCGACCGGCATTGTTCCACAATAGAGTGATGACGTCCGGTGACAGACGGCCATGTCTGGAAATGCACGGCGGAAACTGGCAGCGGCCAGGTTTTTTTTTTTTCTTTTTCTTTTCACTATTACAACTTCGGGTTCCGTTTACTTGACTTGGGGTTTTTCATTTTTTTGATTTGAGGGTGTTTGGTGTGAAGATTGAATGTAAATCTATAGATTTATATACGTTTTCATGTTTTGATTGATTTTATGTGTTTATTTGTTGCTGCCACTTTTGTTTGGTTGCATTTTATTCCTATCGGCTACTCCGACCGCTAGTTTTGTTTGGTTGCAGCCATTATTTATTAAAAGTTTGATGAATCTATCAGCTATTTCTTTCAATTCTCTTAATCAACCAACAAAAAAAGTGATGCAACCAAGCTTATGCGCAAGCCTAAATGAAGAGTGATCGCCTGATTGTGATCGGTTTTCTCATTTTTCTGTAACAACTGATTGCTTATTGTTTTATTCTTTGAATTTTTTGTTCATTATATATTTTTCTTTTGCATCTTTTTATTGTTTTGTTTGTAGATTTTTTTATGTGATTACACTTATGAACTATTAATGTTTTTTTTTTCATTTTATCATTTTTGAGAATTTAAAAAGTTGTCGTACCCGTATACCCACAATTTTCGAAATCGCTGTACCCGTACCCCTACCGCCATACCCGTACCGTACCCGCACCCTTGTGACATAGGTTGGAACAAGTTTGGGCTTACTGCAACTGACAAACAAGAAATCATACAAAAGAATAAGGAGGAAGAATCATAAGAAAAAAAAGGATTAGAAGTTTAATAGATAAGAACATGAAACACACAAGTTTGACATTTAACACAACTTCAGTAGCTTTTCTGCTTTCTGAAGAACCTGGTCACAAAATAATCACTTGAAATGTTGATAACTTTTGCTATTTAACATAGCGAAACAACATTTTTTTTTTCTCAAGAAACATATCAAACAACTCAGAGCCATAATAGCCCTTCCTTATTGAAGCCAGAAGTACGATCACTGCCAAAGTTCCTTTGATGCATATACTTATGCTTTTCCAGAAAGAATAATGAATTTCCAGGATGCATCAATATGCTCAGGCTAGCAACTCTCTAGGATGACCTCTTTTGAAGATTCACAGAAAACTAAGTTCACATGCCATGAAGAGAAGAAGATGAAACAGAAATTTCTGGATTAAGCACCACATGCAGCCAGGAAAGCCATATTTCTGTATAGCTTAATATAATTATATAAGAGAGCGGGATATCTGGTTTTCTTGTAGTGAATTTAGTTAAAGAAGGCATTCAGGACTATTTTGCACAAGCATCATGTACATTTATTTTCTGGAAACAAAAAAGATAACACTTACATCAACTGCATCAGTCCCTTTGTCCATCAGATCAATTTTTGTCAGCACCCCAAATGTCCTTTCTCCTGTTATCATCCAAAAAAAAGGTTAGGGTCTTTAATAAAATGAATACTTATGAAAAATACATACAGCACACTCATGGACGCACAATTGTATCTGCATGTGAACGCATACCTACATAAGCATGTATCTGTGGACATGTATGAAATATGGATTTTCATATACACTTGCATTGTGAACGCATACCTACATAAGCATGTATCTGTGGACATGTATGAAATATGGATTTTCATATGCACTTGCATATGCATGCATGCATGTTTCGCTATGTGTTAGTATGTGTGTATGCATAAAGACATGCATGCATGCTATATGAGCATGTACTGATGTACATACACGTGTTGCGCCCATAATCATTCACATTTTCTTGTCATTTGCCAGAACCATCAAATCTGGAAACATGCATGCATGTTTAGAAAAAATAGAGAAAAAGTCGGTAAAATCAGGAAAAACAAAAAAATAAAAAAATGTGTTCTATATAAAAAAAAAAAAAAAAAAAAAAACTCATCACGTCATTCATAAGCCATAATATATTAAGTTATTAACAACACATTTAGAAATAAATAAGAAATTCATAACATAATAAACATCCATCACAACTTTAATGTTTAAACTTCAAAGTGTTTCAGATTACATTACAAGTTTACAACAAATAATATATTATGATTATCATCAATCAAGGTCCCATTATCCCCACGGGCCATGAGTAAACTTCTTATCGACAAGCGAGTTCTCCTCTAAATCAATGATTTATCACACAAATGGACAATTTTGCAGAAAAACTAGTAAAAGTTTCCCCTCTTACAACTTTTAGACATGTTTAGAAAGAGGGAGAGAAAGGCTCTTTTGTAAAAAACCACAAAAAATCATTTTATCCCTGTATCGTACGATACGGGAGTGTATCGGAGCGTATCGTACAATACAGCCGATACGCCCCACAATACACAAGTGTATCGTGTATCAAAGTCGTATCGTATAAGTTTTTCAAACCTATACGATAAGTATCGCACGATACGGGCCCATATCACGCGATACGGATAACACTGCCCAAACCAATTTAAAATACTCTAAATTGTTTTTTAAGTCAAAAAAGGAAAATAGGCTGATAGCCTGATATGGGTCGATGTGTACAGACTAATACACTGGAGCAAGCTGACATAGTGTTGGTAGGTTTGATGCTGATATTAAATTTAAATAAGAAACCATAAGGAATACAATCAGTCACAAACAAATGCTGCTAGAAGTAAACAAGCTCCAGTACTACTGGAGATACACATTATTATATCCATCAGTAGCTGCAACAAATGCTATGCTAAACCAGGAACTTACCTTTTGGATCAACTTCTCGTGAAATCTTAATTGCATCAGAGGTGGCAAGATCTTGGTTTGCTGGAGAAATTGCCAAAATTATACAATTTGGCTGAAACAAACATGAAATATGAAAAATTAAACTATTACATATGACATGTCCAGGATGAAAGCAAAAGATAGGGCGACACTGTCACAACTTTGCAAAATTAAGACTCAGAAATAAAAAGAAAAACAAAAAATTGGCAGGCTTATATGCATCAGTGTACATAAAGACAATGTCGTGAAAAAAAAAAAAAAACTGAATGTTAAGAAGCTCAAAGTAGAATAGAACCATAATGGGCTTTATGCAGCATGATTTTGGATAAGAAAATATTCAGGTAATATCCATAAACAGTATCTTCCATCAAAACAGAGAGTCAGAGAACCCCCACATTGGAATATCAGCAATTTACATGTCTCTCACTTCAAGGCTCTTGTTTTTGTGCTTTTGGAGTCAAAATAGAAGATATAATATTAAAAATGAAATGTAGAAAAATGAAAATAAAGCAGTGAATTAAACACTCTTAACTGCAGGCTGATACAACTAGGGGTATATGCAAGCCGAGTTGAAGCCTAGCTGGCCTGGTCAAACTCAGCCCAATCTCAACTCAAACAAAAGCTAAGCTTCAACTTTACAGCCCAAGCTCGACAGATCGAGCTCAATACATCTCTTACTTAGCTTGGTTAAGCTTGAGCCTTGAAGTAAGCTGAATATTTAAAAAAAAAAAAAAACTGCCCGACACAATCACATAAATAAATTAATAAGGGACTTAAACAAGGAACTTAGCATGTTAAGCTCACAGGAGTCACCATTATGCCAAGCCATATAATGTGATGTATAATATCTTCTTGACAGGCTTAATCCAGCACAATCAAGCTTAAATGGGGTGATCCAAGCTCTGCTGAGTCTGCCCATTTAATGGACAAAATTAAACTATTAACTTGAGCTTCAATTGTTTATCATTCAAGTTGAGCTCACTTATATGAGTCCAGCCAAATTCAAGTCCTAATTAATTAAACTCACTGTGCACCCCTAAGTACAACAGAGACAAGACATAAACATGTAATTCTATGAGAACAGGTAAAAGGAAAACCAGCCCCTGATTTTTTAACATATAGAATCAAACTTTAGCAGGAATTATGTATAAAGTAAAAATCACATATAACAGGATGGTCTTTCCTTTTTTAACTTCCTTAAAACTTGTCGAGATTCTTCCAAGATCTCCCTTCGAAAAACATCTGTGTCATATTATACATGAAAAAAGCCTCATCGTTCAATACCCAAAAATGATATTTGTGACAATGATTCCTCCTTCAAAGTGACAATTTCTCCTTGAAATCAGCAAGAAAATATTTTATAACCCAATTCCAAAAAACGAGCTCAGACCCCCATTTTCACATGTTGACCTCGTATGGTAAGTTATGGGGAATGTATCATAATTCATAAGACACATAAGGTACATGTAAATACACCACTTTTTTTAAGATACAGGCAGTATATTGTATCATATTTCTTAATAGATACGATAGATATCATAGGTATACTGATCCGTATTGTAAGATACGTACAACACTGAAATGAACCACGAGAAATTATCCCATTTCACCAGATTCAGTTACTAACAATTGAATAATGAGACATGGCTCCATCAATTAACATGAAGCAACACAAAATATTCATGAATATATTCATTCACATCATACACATCCATGCCTAAGGATAGCCACATACGCACATAGAGAGAGAGAGGGGAGGGCGCAGAGAGAGAGAGAGAGAGAGAGAGAGAGAGAATGACACCTTCTCAATGTATGACCGCACCATGTTTTCAATGTCTATCACAATGCTATCAGGTTGACCCTCTAGAGAACAGGTGTTATTTGTCAGTTTTGTACATAAAAAAAAGGTAA
Source organism: Nymphaea thermarum (assembly GCA_011799765.1). Taxonomy (NCBI): domain Eukaryota; kingdom Viridiplantae; phylum Streptophyta; class Magnoliopsida; order Nymphaeales; family Nymphaeaceae; genus Nymphaea; species Nymphaea thermarum. The sequence continues at coordinate 549,510 of JAANDH010000020.1, forward strand.
GGAAAATAAAAAATCATATGATATTGAACAATGTAATAAAGGATGGAAAAGCTTACCAACTGCAACCTTTGTAAGTCCAGGAAGATCAATCAATGTCAAGTTAACAACTGAAATTCAAATATCAGAAAGAAAATTTTAAGATAGATAGCAAAAAGAAGGAATTCAATTGAGAAGAGGGAAACTTCCAAAAATACAGGCAGAATTTGGAACATAATCAAAGTGAATCTCAGATAAGGCTAAAAAGGCATCTACTTTTTCATAGTAGAAGGTACTGCAGTTACTTTCATGTAAGTTGCTACTAAGTTTGAGTTACACTTACCGTTTTGCCGGAGGTTAGGTTAATAACTTAATACCTTCTCCGTGGAGTCTGTTCTAGAGAACATTACTAGACTATATAAGAGTAATTGCATCCTATTAACGCATTTCACTTCAAACTGTATAACCAGTGAGGATGTCTAGAGCCTTAAAAGTTCATGAGGACAGCAATATATCACTAGAACACAGAATCAACTTTATGGATGGCAAGGGAAGATGATACCACCTTGTTTCCTTTCCAAATGTTGAACAATTAAGCTATGATAGTGAAGGAAAGAAACCAGTTCCTAGGAAGGAAGAGCCAGAATCGGCAGTCCTGATCTCCTAACACAACCACTTCCCAGACATGGAAATCATGACTATAAGACTATGGCTCAAATAAGTTCAGGATACATTCTTTGATTGTCATGTTCAATTCTAAAAAGGTTAACTTCTTGTTTCATTTGATTTTTCAACACTTTACTATCTCTTCTTCTTGTTTACTCATGCCACTTTCCATTTGCTTATGCTTCTTGGATAATGAATCACTTAAATATTTGAGGCTTTGAGCTGTTTATCTCTTGACCTTAAATTCTGATTCCTTTTGATTCTCACTCTTAACAACTGAAATCTAGGCAGCAGAAAGGTTGCATTCGCCCATGACTCCAAAAAATAACAATCTTCTGTCTACAAATAAATGTCCTGACCAGTTCAGTGAACCCAAAAGGAAAATAGACAACAACACTAACACTAACAGAAAGCCAATAAGAAGGATCAGACATTGTTTCTTACCATTAGGAGAATAAATACTAAGATGAATTGGAACAGGAGAGATTTGCTTAGAACGCCCGGTTTCTCTATCAGTTTCATCTGCAATCTCCTTCCTTACAAGACCTAGAACACAGAAAATCTTTCAGATGGCCTTTAAAGAACATACTGAAATATTTAAAACAAGACAATGAACTTAAGGTGAGCAAAAGAGCAAAAAAGAACATAAATGCAAGCATCACACGATTAAACATTCAACGAAAAAATTTAAGAAAATGCTTCTATTTTTCATCCTCGTGAGAATAAGGATATCATGGTCAAATCACGAAGCAGTGCAAACAAGGAACACATGCAGATTGTCCTGCTTGTGTGATCTTGTTTCCCATGTGCTTCGACACATTTTTTTTGTGATGGAAAAAGTTACATGCATGTATTTGTCAGTGTGCATATTGCGAGTGAGATAGGTTAGCTTCCTATGATGATAACCACGACTATGGCACAAGCCCTAATTGGAAACAAAAGCATATTAGCAAGCTTTTTTTCCAGAAGTTGTTGACAATGCTTTTTTATCCAGAAGATCCCAGGAACTCAAAAATAGAAATAAAACGATAAAGAATAATAGGAAAAAATATGACATAATGACTTTACTACTTATATTTTACAAAAAAAAATGATAAAGATTCAAAATAGGTTAAAATTTTAAAAGAAACAGAAAAGTGGAACATATACTTGAAATCATCTATAAAAAGGGGAAAGCATCATAATATTCCCCCCTACTGCAATATTTATCTTTTGGTGATTTTTTCAAAATATGATTACATTTTCTTGATAAATGTGCCATTTTTTTTTTTGCAATATTATCACAACATTGCCAATATTTTGTGACATAAGACAATCGCTGAAAGCAGGAGGAACTATGTTATGCTATTTATCATAAAATTTTAGGTGCATTAACATAACAAAAATTAAAGAAACTACCAAAATCTGTAAACTTCTTCCTTGGGAGGTGAAGAAATTCTGCATATTCCCTTCCATCTTCAATCTTATGGAGCTGTAGCACAAGAGGTCTCCTAGTAACAATTCCTGCAAATACATCATTTTTATGTATTTTCCAGTCAAACAAACAATGAGTAAGCATGAAAATTGGACAATTGCAAGCTTGCGTATTTGCATAATTTGTACTGAGTTATATAAAAGTACATATATATTGATGAATTACCAGATCCACGTGGTAAGAAGTCCTTCCCAACAATGCTCTCCAACACTGAAGACTTACCAGAACTCTGTAAAACATCCAAAAAATTGAGAGGAAGAACATGCAAACAGAAAACCGACGCAAGCCAACGAAAATATTGGAATTCACTGACTGGAAAACTCCAGGTAGCACACCTTTGACATTCTTTTCAGCAAATAATGATAAAATGAAACTGTTTAAGTTTAAGCTATACACCTAATATATGCACTTTTATTTTGTTCACTTATTCTGAATTCTTGTTATGTATACCAAAAATTCAAAAGAACACAGACATTTGTGAGTATGATTTGTACGCGTTACTGTACCAGCAATGGCAATAAGGCAATGTTGGACACAGCGTCAATGGCTTTAAGTAACAACTATTAACAAGCCTGCTTCATTGGGAATTTATTTTAAATGATTGTCCTAAAGTATCAATTTTAATGACTGTAACACCAATCATTAACCATCTTAAACTCCTCATGGTGCACCATATCACAAGAGTAAGACTGTGGTCCAGGGGGGGCATATTTAAACAGTATGAGAAGACATGAAAAGATTTGACTGTTCCAAATCAGATACAGTCACACAATGGGATGTTTAATCGAGTTAAGACATCGCATTCTGGCCAAAAATAGGGCCAAAGCTTCGCTAAGAACTGAAGCAGAACTGGCTTGGATTCTTCCTCTGCCTATAAAAATCTTTAAGTTAACAATCCAATAAGACTAAACTACTGAAGTAAGACTCTAAAGTAAAAGAATACTAAATTTCAGCCTTAAGTTCATCACAAGATAAAGGACCCATATCCAATAGAAAGCCAACCATTAAACTAAGACATCACTTTTAATGGGTCCAATGGGGAAAATAGCTAATTTCAACAAGAGTTAAAAGTTAAAACAAATACTTGCCAATCTGACCATCTCTGACACAAAGATAAACATAATATGTTAAAGCTCGATTACTTTCCGAATCCTATCAATGGAAATCTACGACACACGGATACGTGGGATTAGCTCACTTACCCGTGTCTATATGCCGATACGGGAATTTGGATACGGATACAGGGTGGATACGTTTTGGATCGGGTCTGGATCATACCCGATCCAAACCAAAAAAAAAACACGATTTTATGTCGAGTTCTCCCACTTCACCACCGACAACCTCTCCTCTTCACCGGCGATGATTACCCAGCAGAGAAGCAGCTATGGTGGGCGACAGCGACGACGTCCAGCGACCCACGGTGACGTCCGGTGGTGTTCGGCGGCAACCTGCGACAGACAGGTAAGTGGTTTTTGTTTTCTTTTTGATATTAACAGTTAGGGTTTCATTGATTTGGGGGTTTCATGTTCTTGATTTGGGGGGTTTTTTTTTCAATTTGGGGATGTTCTCTTTGAGTGTGTATGGCTGTGCTTGACATCTTAAATGCACTGCCGCCATTTGTTTTAATCCAACTGAGATTTGCAATGAAAGGAAGAACGACACTGATTGCAAAAATTAACAGGATTTCACGCGAGTACTTCCCAGCAAAAGAGAAGTCCATATCAGAAGAACATTGAGACTTTCTTATGACATTGAGATTGTAAGAGTGAACCATTAGTTTCAGTTTAATGTATTTTTTTTCATTTTATCATTTTTTAGAATATAAAATTAACCGTGTCCGTGTATCCAAAAAAATTGAAAATTGCCGTGTCCGCAACCGTACCTGTACCGTACCCGCACCCATGTGACATAGATGGAAATGCATATGTATAAACTATAAAGAGATATAATCAAAAATAGAAATATGGCAGCCGCCTGCCATTTCAGCTACAGATTCAACAATGACATTACAAGGATGCATTTAAATATAGTAAAGAAGGTCATGAGATGCATCATCGCATGAATTTCTCTTCCATTTTCTGTTGCACCTAAGAGGGTGTAGCAGGAAAAATGGGATTTTTTGACGTCTTCAATGGGCTCTGTTGGAGTGTGTCATGAACACCCTCCACATGTTTAAATTGGAAGCATATGTCTGACCATTTTCTCCATCATTCAGAAATGTCCTAAATCTACAAAAATGCTTGCTGCCATTTTGCAGATTCTTGTAGTGCAGCTGGAAATAAAACACAATGGACATAAGACCCAAAATAACTAGAAACTGCACCATCTTTGGAGGCTAAAAAGCTCAGACAGAAGATCATGTTTATTGGACAAAGTACTTCAGGGGCAACTCTGATTGATTGCTCAAGGCATCTTTGTGAATATCAAAATATTGAAACAGTAAAACATAAATAATATATTGATCGGAAATGCCCAACATATAAGAAGAAAAACATATTTGAAATATTTTATTGGATCCATCGAAGGTCAGAGGAATTCGGAAGATCACACCGAAGTACAAAAAACTGAAAAAAATAACATAACAATATAACGGTACAGAAAAAAAAAGTTGTTCTGGTATGTTCGGATCTATGAGTAAGTACTTATTTAGGTGTTAACAAATTATTGAAAATTGCCATCCCCATCGATTTAGGCAACAGTGCATCATGAACAACAGAAATTGAATTGGACTTTCATAAAAAGGATCCACTTGACCTAGACAAATAACCTACAAAAAATAATATCTAGACTTAGAAAATGGAAAGCAACTGTGCAAAATTTCTTAGGAAATGGTTGTTGAAGCAAATTAGGCCGCATTTCAGCAACTACAAACAAATTCTGAAAATTTTGCCTCCTTTCCAAGTGAAAATTTATAGATAAAGGGAATCAAATTGCATAAAGAAGACGCGATCGAACAGCAGATCCAAAACGATATGCCTACACCATACACGTTAAATACACAAAATCTTGCGAAATTCTCACGTGTGGAACCAGAACTAATCAGAGATCTATACGAGAAACAAGAAGGACACCAATCCGATCTGAACATGAGAACATCCAAATGCCGAAGCGAAAGAGATCGTGCATCAAACCGAGGAAACAAAGGATCAGGCTATCTATCATCAAAATTCACAGCGAAAAGGCACGATCAGAAAGCAAACTGGCTGGTGAAATAAGAAAGGTGAACGCACCTGGCCTCCGACAACTGCTATTGCCGGCAACGAGTCCCAGAGGGTCGGTAACGCGCTCTCGTCCCCGTGATCTCCTAGGGCAGTACAAGCCCTCTGTAGTTTGTTGACTAAGGAGATCAAACTCTCCATATCGTCTCTCTCTCTCTTTCTCGCGCGCGCGCGCTCTCTCTCTCTCTCTCTCTCTGTGAGGTGAGTAGAATAAAGGGCGTGCAGATTCCGATAGAGGGATTGGCGGAAAAGTGTGTATATGGCGCGCCGATCCGACGGGAGAGAAAGAGACGGAGAGTTCGGATTTGGAAGTCAGGCGGAACAGAGAGAGAAATGAGACCGCTTCGTCAGAAATAGGCTAGCCGGCCTTCTTCTCTCTCTTCCTTTCTCCCTCTTCTCTCCCTACACTCGTAAATATAGAGAGGTGGAAACGCGATTCAAACACTTTCAAAATGATGATAGAACCCCTTGGTTTTCGAGGGAATTACGAAGTCCGCCCTCACCGACGCGCACCTGCTCTCGGGGAATCGAAGTGAGCCATCGCTTTTAATTCAATGCCATTTAATTTTTTTTCTTTTAATTCAAAAGGTTTGAATTTTCGAGTCCTAACGGACCATAACATCGTAGGTCAAGATCACTAGTTCGATTCTTGTGGCCGTTATTTATTTATGGCAAATAAGGTGCCAACTGCACCGATGGATTCACTTTAAGGGCCTTAGGTTCAGGGTCACTGTCAATCCCTAATGGGGAAGGTTTTCTCTAGTAAATTGAGTTAGGGATGATGTTGAAAACTTGCTCCTTGGCAAACTTTTTAACTTAAAACATGGTTTTTTTGGTCCCCAAACATTAAAAAAAAAACAAGTTATCTCCCAAAGCATATTTCAACACCCAAAACCATGTTTTCAGTGTCATCCAAACACAACATAAGGAATTATCAGGATCTTCAACAAGAAAGGGTAGCTCTACATAAGGTAGATAACGTTCATACATGCACTCAGTGGCGGAGCCAGCGTGGGGCAGGTGTGGGCGCCTGCCCACGCCAGCCCAAAATAACATATAGCGGTGACCGAAATGAAATAGCGGTGACGAAAACCACCGCTAGAGGTGTTAGATGGGGGTGCCCACGCCAGCCAATTTTTCAAGGTACATGCCCACGCCAGCCAATGTTTCAAGGTACCTGCCCACGCCAGCCAATTTTTCAAGGTACCTGCCCATGCCAGCCAATTTTTCTGGCTCCGCTACTGCATGCACTAGTAACATAAACCAAGAATGCCAAAAAGAAAGAAGAAGAAAAAAAACTAGTGTAACACTGTCAAAGGTTAAATAACAAACACGAGGAACAAATAACCCAACACAAGTTAGCTAGTTAATATTGCATGAATCAAATTATACCAAATATACGTCAAACACTATGAACATAGAATGATAGAAGCAACATAAATTCTATCGGCGTAGCTCATAATAGCTAGTTGCTTGGGTCAACTTATATGTCGCCAGTTGCTTGGGTCAACTTATATGTCGCCTGGCCTGGGGTCGGCCCAACGCCTGAAAACCGAGCTCGGGCTAGGGCCCAATCAGGCCGGGTACCAGGTACCCGGGCCATTTTCTAAGCTTAGTTCTTAATATCTAATATATAGATCAAACAAGGATGACAAAAATATTGTCATCAATGTTCAATTATGAAATAAGCAATTTTAATTTGGCTTATCAAAACCAAATCCTAAAAGATCGAGATGCTAAAAAAACAAGAAACTTGAATATAACCCTAAAGGAAAATAAAATAGTACAGATATTGTCAACTTAAACTAGTAAACAAAAACTAATAGCAATATAACATTTGAGAACTCTAAAAAGAAATAAAAAACAGCTAATTCTCGTGTAAGTATTGGCATCAAACCAGTAGCTACGATTCCTATAAATATTTTAATCAACGAGTAGACTAATCAAAAACCTTTTCTACTTTAAGGAATAAATTTGTCAAACAAAATATTGATTTGTCAGGACTTGTCAATGACACCAATAGTTAATGTACAGGGAGCGAGGTATAATTAAGTCAATTTACTCCATAGAGAACCGTGTGATTTTAATTGACTTGACAATTTACACATTCAAAACATTGGAATAAGATAAAGAAAAACAAAGTCAATATTGTCACATCTACCAAGAATTATAATGCAATAATTAACAAGGAACAAGTAAAACTAGAATCATAACCTTTTGCAAATACAAGATATTCCTTGCCACTTTTGAACATATACTTTTTTTCCTTGTTTGTTATCTCGTTTGCTCCCAATGTGCATAATAATCAACTTGCATTTGCATTGAGAAGAAGATAAAGACGAGAAGGGGAAAACAAACTCACCATGCTTATTAATCTTCGACATTATAGTTTCTGAAAAGCTATAAACAATAATAATAATAACAAATTGATGACTATTCGTACCAACAAATTAATATACATGAAGTCTCAAACCAAAATTCCTTTGAGAATAATAGGATAGAAAAAAAGGGACTACATCTGTGTTGCTAAAAGAAAAATGCATGCCTGATTAATGTTTTGTGCCGTATGCGTATTTGTATTTTCTAATTTTGGTCTTCATGTTGGATCTAGATCATGTTCAATTTGTTCTCTAGTTTGGCTTAACTTTGTGATGCACTTTGAATCTCCTTTCAAAATTTCCACTTGAAACATTCTATATCCAATCCATATTGTGCATTTGAATCCCAAACATATTTGCCTGTAATACACCTGGGTGAAGTTGAAAGCAAATTCAACTACTTTTTATTGGATAATGAGTAAAAAATGCAAAATAATACACGAACATGCACTCTATCATTTGATAGATCCATCATTGGCAAATGTACTTCTGAGATAAATATGTGTCCTCTCATTTTAATAATGGAAAAAATTTAGCAAAATAAGTTTATGTTAATTTGAAATTCACTTATATACTAGCAAAATGGAGTTATATTAATTGAAAAGGTTTAGATTCCATGTTGTTAAGTCATTCATCTATATGTTCAAGCATACTTTTTCCATTATTAATAGAAGATCAGATGGGTTTGACTGATAATTTACTGTAAAATTGAATGGTCAAGCAATGTTGGGAATGAATCTATCTATAGCCATAATATGAAGATGAATATGTCAAAAGTTAATACTAGCAATATGATTGACATTGCAAATAGCCAGAGAAAAAGGACAACCAATTACATGTCATATAAAATCTATTCGTACACAAATTCTACGTAAGTTGGAATGACAGAACTCTCAAATCATACATTACTCATTTGCAATCCATTCACTACGATGAAGAAATATCAAAACATTGGACATCAGACCCACAATCAAGATCCATTTATTTATGTTTTAAAAAAAATATTTTAGAACTAAATGGTATGATGCTTATATCTAGATTTGAGAAAAATCCATACCATTGACTAGGATACCAATCCAGTTACTTATGACTCTATAATTAAAGCTAGTTGAACATGCATTTTCTTCTTAATGGCATCCAAGTCCATATCTAATTATGGGGATGGGTTTTTTAAATGCCTAAATCTAGTCACTTGTTAATATCAAATGTAGCACATTCAAAACTTTCACAAGGCATGTACTTGAAATGACTAAAAACAATTTTAGGTTCATTAGATTGGATTGCATTCTAAAGGTAGTCAAAACGCACATTCACAACCAATTAATAAGCAACATGCCAAAATCCAATTAATTATATATTTGACTTATTCTTATGTAACTTGAGACTCACCCATGTTTAGATCAAATCATATAAAAAAACCAAATAAAATGTAACTTTGCTAACAAGAGCACTAACCTTTGGCTAGGGGGTTGAGCATAAATTGAACTGAAAACTTTAGTGACCAATATATGTCTCATAGCTTAAGCATATAGAGATTTGCTCAACCTAGTTTGGACTAAGCAGTCTATGAGGGGGTTGAAACCATAATTGGGGCAGGGGTAGGTGGGCAGCCAGTTCTTCTTTTGAATTTTTAGGGCATCAACTTTTTATGCTACAAAAGATGGGTCATTGATATGCAAGTTGAAGCACAACCGATGCATCACCTACAGACGCCAAAAGTAGACCTTGTACTCTAAAAAAATAAGGGGTTGAGTGAAAACTTCAGCTATCCACTTGGAAGTAGAATTAAATACTCATCTTAATCACCCAAAACCTTAAACACAAAAAGTTATTATGTCAAATATACATTTGTATTGAACCTTTCTTTTATCATTATTAAAGTAGATTTTAAACAACTAAAAACAATTATTTGCTTGTGTAAAGGTATGACTTGTGAATATCACATGATCATTATGCACTCACTTTAATATTAGTTTAATGTGAGCCATTATTTTTCTTGCGTACTTAAAGAAACTCTTGTACATAAAATTTGTTCATTTTAATGTATTGAATCCATTATTTCAATTATATGATGGTTAAATTTGATTAAGAAAGCATGCACAAAGTAATTGGATGTGCTTATTATGGCAGACTGGATCTGCTGTCAATGGGAGAAAAAAAAAAAAACTTATTGAGGGCAGCTTGTAATTCAATGCCATGAGCGGACAAATAAATCTCTCCACCTTTATCAGTAACTTCTAACAGCAACATCATCCCATACTACCAGCATCAAAACTGATTCAATCTCACACTATTTTACACTTAAAAAGTTAAAAAAAAAAATAGTAGTCACTCAACACTCATAACAACAATTAAGGATAGAAAACAGATCAAATTAAAGGCAATAAATAGTGATAAAAAACCATAGTTCTACAATTTTGCATCAACATGACAACATCACCACATGCAAATTCTAGAACGGAAGGCTACCAAGCGAGAATCAGCCGACAAACTAGTTGTACAATAATACATCAGAAAACCAGCAATAGGCCAATAAGGGCCGGTTTGAATACATTGATCTTTACTATAGAGCTGAAACTTTAGTTCAAATTCAGTGGAAAGTTGCAGATATAGACAAACACAAAACTCTAGTATTGGAAGTTTTAGAGCTATTATGGAACTTTAGTACTGGCATTATAATTCCAGCTAAATGGATGGAGCTTTAATGCAAGGATTTTTTTTTTAACCTGTTAACTTCTTAATGTTGGGAACAAAAGTTTCATGAAATCAAACAAATAAGTAAATGAAAGGTGAAGCGAAAATTCCATAAAAAGTACCCGGTACAAAATATTCAGCTATTTTAAAATGGTGACACTCTTAGGTAAATTTTTCTACAAAATTTTTATGCAAATTTGCATCATTTTTTAATTTTTGATTTTGTTAATTTTTCTATTTTTATTGTAGAGAGTGAGAGAGATATAAAACAATCCATGTGACCACATGGATAGATGGAGTGAGAAGAGAAGGAGAGGGGCTTACCCGCGCTGCAGAAGAGCAGTGAGAGAAAGAATAAAAGAAGGAGAAGAGGAAGTAGGAAGAACAAGGAAAAAATAAGTTATCCATCACACTCTAAAGCCGTTTATAGTATCATTTTGGCTTGACCTCACAACTGGGTGCGCTGGTTCCTTGTTCTTTCCTTGTCCCTTCGATTCTGTTTCATTTGTTATGTTTGTCCGGGAGAGGGGTTTCTGGTGCAAGAATGGTGAAGGAGGGAGACGGGTTTGTGAGGGCGGATCAGATCGATGTGAAGGAACTAGACGATGGAAAAAAAAAAAAAATGCAGAGAAGAAGCCCAAGCAGGAGTGAGAGATTTTAATGAAAAATTTATCAGATTTACTATTAAAAATTGAAATGTCGAGCGTATGAGTCATGTCAAACAGAAAATATTTTTATCGGTATAATAAGTTCGTGTTACGGGTATATAAAGCAATATGCATTTCATTTTTTCCCTTTATATTTCAACAATTCCTTTCATTTCTTTCTAACTCAGCAAGCTTTATAATGATCCATTTGTTTGCTTTCGTTTCCTCTCCTTTCCTTTTTCCATTTCCATTCCCCTTCTCTCTCAGTCGTTTCATTTCGTGTCCTTTTGCATCCTTCAAGCGATGCTCCTTCGTTGCTAGACGAGGCTCGCCGTCTCCATTCAATTGCTGCTGCGTAGAAGAGGCATACTTCAACATTTTCGTCCTTTCTTCATACCTGCACGCCAACTTGTTATAGAGTTCAGAGAGGCATGGAGAAGAGGAAAGACTTGAACTCCATACTGCCGTTTCTTCCTCTGACCCTTCGTTGCTCATCCCTCTGCTGGCCTCCCCTTGCTCTCGAAGCCCTCAAGGTTCTGTCCAGGGGTCCTGCCCAGAGCAAAGTGGACTCCGGGGATGTACTATTCGATGCCATCGTCGACCTACGGCACCATCTTGGCTTGTCCGGCGAGAGCCTCGCTTGGGCAGCGGGAAAGGGCTACACTCGTTTTTTTAGCGTGGTAAAAGTTCTCTCTTGTTCCATTGAGGTGGGATGGTGAAGTGTTGATGGAATCAGTCTCTGGTTCATAGATCCAATGGGAATTGAGCGGCTTTTCTTTTGATATTTTCTCGATAAAGGAAATAACTTCCGGGTGGCAGACCTCGCCCTATTGGTATAATGGTGGCCTGCCAACTATGTAAAATTACGAGATGAAGCCCAACATGTTAAAGACCGAGATGAAGTGCCTATTGGAATCCGGATAAATTCTTTAGTGCTGGACTCAATACTTTTTTTTTCTTTGCCCATACGATGCTGACTTTTGAAGTTCATTGTAGTTGATCTCTCCTGCTGAATCAAAACGATGGTTTGAAGAGTTCATTCCTTCATTGGCGTGCTTGTTGTTACGTCTGCCATCTTTGTTGGAGGCTCATTACGAAGAGGAAGACGATAGTGATTCTTTACTTAGGACTCGCTTGCGCTTACTGGATTCCCAAGAAGCAGGAGCTATATTTCTCAGCCAGGTTCTTTCGTTTTCCTCACGTGCTATCTTGTGTTACTGATTTTTGTTTCTTTTAGCTAGAGTTAGAAGTGTAAAGAGAATTCTCACATCCTCACTTCAGTAACCTGAAAATATTATAAGTGTTCATAAAATCAATTCTTGTTGCCAGTGGCCTTGAATATCTATACCTGTGTCTCCATGCGGTACTCTCAGTGTCCCACTCATTACAGATCAGACTTTTGGTAAAATCTAATGGTATTCTAACATTTATTTTCCTGGCAAAATTTTGACATATATGAGACATATAGAAGTTTAAATATGGAGTGGAAACACATTCAGTAGGAAACCATTTTCAGGATAACTGCTTTTCAAAGATATTGATGATCACAGATTACAGGTTCTTCCGTCTTTCTATACAGTTTGCAAGAGTATAGAAGGTAATTTTTTTTTTTTTTTTGTAAATTCCCTTTCAAATTTTGTATATATTTTATATTTTTGTATGACCGTGTTCCAAAATAAGCCGTATCTGGACTGTGCATTGACTGTGTTTACCTCAAGGATTAGGAAATCGCATTGTTCTGCACGTTGTGTAGCAATGGCCTTGTCTATGTGTCTTCAATTCTTAGAATATTTGCATAGTTCACGAAATTGGTGCATGGGCGATCATGTTTGAGGATCTAGATCAAGTACATTAATGAAATCACTAAGCTGGTAGTACTTTACCATTGTTTTCAGATCTTTAATGAACTCAGGGAAATTTACATTGTAAATTCCAAAACTCCTAGCAAAGCTTTAAGTATATGTTGTTACTATGTGCTATTTTATTGATTATCAAACTTTTTAGGGTGTTTCGGTATAGTTTTGTGGTCAAATGTTCATGTATCACAAAAATACGTGCCTCCAACAACTGTAACAATGCTAATGGTCGGCTGTTATCTTTGTTAAGTTTCATCTCTTTGTCTCATATACTTCTGTTGTTTCAGATTGACTTGTTGCTTGTTGCTTTTCAGGAGCTAATTGGAGCCTTGCTTTCGTGCTCATTCTTCTGTCTGTTTCCATGTGGAATTCGGGATGTTTCAAGCCTTCGAATTATCAATTTTGATTGTTTATTTGCGTATGTTTCCTTTATCCATGATTCACTAGAATCCTGCATGTCAAGATGTTAGTGGACTTTTCAGTTGTCACTTCATACTGGTTACTACTAAGTGTTCATATACATGTTGCTTTTTTCATGTTTTAATGGATATAGATTACAAACTTGTGAATGGAAATAAAAATGACTTGTTTGTTATTGTTTGACAAATTTCTCTGTGGTTTTAGTGCATCTCCAGTTACATTCTTCAAAACTGTGTAGTTTTTTTTGGGGTTATCTGCATCTTGTCAAAAAGGATGAAAATGGTCAATGTTCAGTCACTTTCTTTAATTTGTGTGATGCACTCACTCTGCAATGTGTACTGATCAATGCATGAGTTGGCTACTTTCTGCAACATATATTGTAAAATTTAGGAAACCCATATTTTTTCTGAATTCACATCTATGCACAGATGTTCTGGCTTAGTGATAGACTATCACAACTTTTATGGTTGTTTCGTCTGTTTGTCAGAACTTCTAGTTGCATCTCTGTGTTCACTCTGTATGGGTCTACTCAAACAGTTTTTTTCTTCTTTGCCACTATTTTTTCCTTTGCAATTCACGAATCTTCTTAAATTATACCTACATCATCTTCTCTGCTTACTCTATTTCTTCTTTCTCTGTTCAGTATATGCAGCCAAAATATTGTGTTTCCCCACATTCATTAGAGACCATGTAGTTGTTCAGCATCTAATTGCTTGTCATGTACACAATGTTAAGGCAATTTAATCCTGCCTTGCTCTTCAGTTGAACAAATGCAGCTTATTTCTTGATGATGGGATGTGGAAGTATATCTGTGATTCTGTGTGCTTTTCTAATAGGAATTCTAGCATAAACCAGTGTGATTACTTCGTGTTATCCAAAGGTTCAACTGCTATATCTACTTAGCCAGTTGCATATTGATTGTACTTTTCAACCTTAGGTTGCTGATGGTGTTCTCCAGGAACATTTGTTTTCAAAACCTAGCTGATGATCAATTTGACATTTCATCATTTCTTCTCAATGAAAACCACCCAAACGGGTCTGATATGTTAAGCACATTCAATGCAACCTTTGGTTTGTAAGTTTTAGTAGGTTTTCGTGCGAACCCCACATTTGGTTCATCCCCCACAGTTTGGTTTGAGGTATTGCTTCAGCTAGCAAGAGCAGAGTTTTAATGTGCCTACATTCAATATTCTTTATTAGACAAAAGTTACAAGTGTTGTGGATGCAAAACAATCCAAAAACATCTGAAACAACTTCATCATTATCTTTCAGGGGAATTGGTCATGGCAGCAGCCAAAGCCAGGAGAACAAGATAAAGTGCCTGGTTCACTATTTTGAGCGGATATGCACGATCAGACCACTAGGATTTGTTTCTTTTGAGCGAAAGATTCTTTCTCTAAATAACAATCCTCTTTCTGTGTCTTACCCTGGAGCTATTTCTTGGGTTAAATCTACCATTTCTCTTTGTCCCATTGAGGTATAAGATTGACATAGTGTAGCCTAAGCCCAAGTTGTTAAGGGAACTTTGTATGGCCATTACAAATTTTTCAAATTTTTAATACATTTGCCATGAGACAATATCCAATAATGTTTATCATCTTCATGGCCAATCTTCATCTCATTCCATGACATGTTTATACGGTTGGCATTTTCAATAATGATGAAAATTTCTTTTGCAGGTTCTGCAAACAGGAAAAATAGAAGATCAGCAGCACGAAGCTTTAGAAGTAGATTTTGCCAATAAATTTATTGGTGGTGGTGCTCTTACTCGAGGCTGTGTGCAGGTTTTTCCTTTTATCAAATTTTAGAAAGCATATCTGATCATCTTCCATTTTGGAGAAACTGTGTTGGTCTCCTGCTATTATCATGATGATGGTTTTAGTAATGTTATATTATCTCCTCCTTGGAAATAAAGTGTTAAGGTTGATCACTAAGTCTTGAAGCCCCTTTCTAGCTTTTCAAATCAATAGGCCCAAAAAGTGTGTTAAACCTGTGATTTTTAGCATCCACAAGATTTTGAAACCCAGATAAATATGCATAATCATAAGTGTAAATATGTTTATTTTACTGCATCTAGCAGAAAATGACACCAATCCAATGACATGTTTTTTCTTTTCCTTGTGTATGATAAGTCATGTGAAAATTCTTTTGTGCTGGCTGTCTAAAGACCAGCAAACCATGACACATTGCTAGAGAATTGGATCTATCTTGCAGCTGAAAAATGTCAATATCATCTATTCCAAGACATCATGCTTATATGGTCCATTCCTACATTATTTTGTTGCCATGGTGGTGTATTATTATCCTTTATGTCATCTGATTGAAGGCAGGTGAACTTTCAAATTTCAAGGTATTGTTTTGTGGGAACCAAAATCGGCTTTAGTACTCCATGCTGGTCTGCCCTTGTTGTTCTGTTAACCTGCAGGTTCTGCACACAACAAAACCTGCAAATGATAAAACTACAGACAGTAATAAGAGTCCCCTGCTTTCAATTTTATTCATATGCTTCCTCTTCGAGGGGGAAGTCAAAGTCCTTAAGATCTTGATGCCCTAATCTGAGCCACAATTTATAAGGAAAGCACCTTATGGGTCAGACCTGCTTCTGGACGTTAAATGAGATCACAGCCCAAACCCAACTATCAACACTATGTACTTTATTTTCTGCCATTAGCTCCCTGAGCTGACGGTTTTATTCTTATCTGCATCACGGGTCTACGTGTTTTATGTAGATAAATCACTTATACTTTGACAGTATGTGGTTTTGTATGCTAATCTATTGGAGAAGATCATAATGTGGTCCTCTCTATATGGTTTTATCTGTATGACATGAAGGTTCTGTGCAGTTGTGGTCAATGCACCAACTATTACTGCTTTTTTTATGCCTTTCTGTTTGTTGGTCATTTGTAGTGGTGACTGGTTTGGTTGCAGGAAGAGATACGTTTCATGATCAATCCTGAACTAATTGTTGGGATGCTTTTCTTGCCTTCGATGGCTGACAATGAGGCTGTAGAAATTGTTGGTGCTGAGAGATTCTCAAGTTATACGGGGTTAGTTCTTTTGCTTATCATTTCTGTGTAGCTTTGTTCTTTGTCTTTCGATGATTCCTGAGATCTGTTTCATCACATTGCTCAGAGTCCAAATATTGATTTACTTTTTATTCATTTACTCAACCGAACTTCCCTTTGTCTATCTATGTTTGAGAAAAAGATTGTGTGTATGGGGTCTAAATAATGGATTACAGAGTCCTAAAAGAAATAAAATTGGAACAACAATCTTGGTCATTGTCGATCCTGTGGTTCATATTGGTCCTTTTACTTATATGGCATGACAAAATTATGTTCTTGGGCAATATATTCTAGTACAATATGCTAATGGAAAATAAAGTCATGATGAAGCTGAACCTTCATATGTAATAATTTCAATGAGTAGGGTTTTTTTTCCCTTTGTTTATACTGGTAATGGGACAGGTGCATTTGTGGGGCTAGGCAAATGCTTTCCTCAAAGGAATGAAGAAAAAAGAAGGAAGGGGGAGAGTTTGGAAGATACCATCCACACAGGTAATTAAATCCCAAAAAAAGCTGACCATGGTTGAGAGATTTGTCATTGCTGCATAGTGGAACAGTGGTGATCATATCCCTGATCACTCGACTATGTGAGGATAAAGTTGTTGATCAGAATAAGTAGAGAAGGAAAAGAGGAAGATGACTGACAAGAAGAAAGAAGACCTCCAAACTGGATGGTGTCTGGGAGATGTTGGAGTCCCTGATACCATGATGAAAACAGATTGAAGGAAAAAGAAAAGTTGTTTTGGATTAAGCGTAATCTCTCTTAAGTGAAGATTAAGGGTGGTAAGAAGTGTTATCCGTATCGTACGATACGGACGCGTATCGTACGATACGTATCGTCTGTATCACCATAAACGATACAATACACATTAAATAAACGATACACGTGCGTATCGTACGTGTATCGTCCGTATCGTGCGATACGGTGGCCGTATCGTACGATACGGGCGATACACCCCCGTATCGTACGATACGGGAGAAAACACATATTTCTTTATTTTTTTAAAGTTTAAACACTCCTCCCCCTCTCTCTTCTTGTATTTAAAGACTCCAATAGACGTAGGAGGGATAGATTTTGCCCATTTTCATAAAAAATAATCAAGGATCCATCAATTTGGGAGATATTATCGTTGAATCAGGAAAGATGATAACTATATGTTTTGAACTTATTGTGATGTAATCTAACTATCTAAGTCCTAAAACTCCAAGTCCTAGGACTCTAAGTGCTCAGATTCTATAAAATTTTTAAGTTTAAAATCGTGATGGATGCTTATATGTTATTCTTGAAGATTTGATTTCTTATTTTTGAATATGTCGTTGATAGTTGATAACGTGATACACATGATTGTTCCTTATGTATGATGATCTTTTTTATACTTGAATACATTTTTCTTAATTTCTGATTTTTTGTTCATTTTTTCAGATTTTTAATGATTTTCTCTATTTTTTTCAGATTTTTAAATATTTTTTAAAATTAAAAAATTAATTTTACAATACGCTACGCTACGTTTGCGATACGTTATGATACGGTGTATAGGTTGGCCCGACCGATACGCGATACGCTATGCCTTTTATAACATTGCTACACACTCTTCTAACTTTTCTATTTCCCAGGAAAATCCCAATGTTAATTTTATTTCCTCTCAATGCATACACACACATATATAAGTGAGCAAATTTGTGTAAAAAATCCTAGTTAAACACAAGTCTTCTAGGCTGTCAAGTTATGCCTTTGGAACTAGACTCCATAGGTCACCACCTTAAAATGGTGTTTGTCTATAGGACTGTGACTGGATTCCCCTCTGGCTTCTGGGCAGTTCTTTCCCTGGTTGATGGGTTGCTCTTGAGCGTCCCAGCCATTCTGAAAGCTCATCTTTAAGCAATGAGTCCATAAATGAGCTATACACTTTACTCAAGTATAAGAGGCAGGAGGTGGGTCTATTGGCTAAGACTTTGTAGATGAGTAGATGCAAGTAGAGAAGCCTTTTCTTTCTTATTGATGACTGCTTGATGCTTGGCGCCCTTGCTTATATATATATATGTGTGTGTGTGTGTGTGTGTGTGTATATATATATATAATATTAGATAAAAGTTAGGTAAATAAATAACATATATATATTATTCTACAAACATGTTTTTTGCACTGTTCTCATCTATAGCTGTACCAGAAAAAATTTGTAAAAACGAAGTCAGTTATTTCTGTTACTATGTGAACACTTGCTTTTTCAGCGTATATTTGTGCATCTCATTCAACAAGTTCTTGGCTTGACAATTGACATAGGTTTCCTTTTGGCTTCATAATCACTACCTGAAAAGTTCATGTTTTGCATGACAGCTATGCTTCAACTTTCCTCTTTTCTGGAGATTATCTTGACCAGAAAGCAAAAGATGCGCACGGCAGACGAAGAACACGAATTGTTGCAATTGATGCTTTATCTAGGCCAGGGACTAAACAATACAACATCGAATACCTACTCAGGTACTTGCTATTAGGAGCATTCTCATCCTTCTGGTTTTACTTGTTATTATTATTATTATTATTATTTTTCTTACCTAATACCAAACATGTTGGTCTTTCTTAGAGAAAAATGGTAACTCCAGCAATTTCTTTGTTTTTTGGCCTTTGATATGGGCCTCATGATTTCTATCTCACACAAGACAGGTTTCCTAGACGTTCAGCTTGCATCCGATTGAGAAGATTGTTTCATGACGTTCACCCATTCAGATTAAGCAGAAACACCTCGATGAAATTTCTACCTCAATTGGGGAGTGACACATGTTTTCAAGAGCTCTACAATTGCTTCAAATCTAACTGATTTCACTTAAACAAAGATCAAGAGCCTACATGGTCCATGTGGAGAAGTCTTCGTTTGTTAAAAAACAAGTACTAAAATTTATCACTTCAACAGGCCACATAAGAAACAACTAAGAATAGTGCAGTAGGCACAAACTATCTCTCAAAGCGTCTCTCAACGAGGAACATGTGAACTGAGGCAAAATCAGATAAGAATGATCAATGTTATTTAAGGCCAATTCTCGGAAAAGCATAGCCGGAAAAGGTGCTATACCCGTTAACATATACTGGCAAAGGATCAGCTGACTGGCCAATGGTTATCTCAGTCTGGTCAATGCTCAAATTTTGACCAGAATATGAGTGAAAACAAAATATACCAAAGGAAATACAAAACCATCAATTGGTAGACAGAAAAACATAGCAAATGAAACACACTTTCGATACAGAAAACATATATTTTTCTTCCACATAAATACACTAATATGTGTGTATGTTTTTATGTATATACTATATACTATGTATGTATGTATGTGTGCATGTATATATATATATATGTACGTACACACACACACACACACACACACACACACACACATACAAACACACACACAATCTATATATGGAAAATACAATTGCATTTACATGTTTTCTATCAGTCAGGACTCTTCAGTATTTTTGGCATTTGCCATTTATTTGGAAATAACAAGTCATGCTTATATGTGTAGGGCAGTCTTTGTTTTAGGAAAGTTTCTAATTCGTAACATATATTAGGAAATGCTAGCACTTCTCTCCTGTTTGTCTCTAGTTAAGCTCATTTCCTCTGATTTATTCAAAGTCCTCTCTTTCAAAATTCCTTTGCTGCTGCTCAATAACCATGGTCTAGTTTCTTTATGGTCGATAATATATTAATATATATATTTCTTTGATCTACTTAGTGCAATTTACATTGTTAAAATGCCATTTCTCCCCTCCTCTTGTACCAATTACTACCAATTCAAGTAATTCTTTTAGGTCATGCACTGCAATATGTTTCTGCAATTTATTCTGTTCCTTTTTAATCAAGTGTTCAACTTTTTTATGTCTAGAGAAACAAATAAGGCATTCTGTGGATTCATGGATCAGTCAAAATGTCAGGAATATCATGGTTATTTCAATGAGGGTTCTGACAAGTCTGATGTGGGCGGCAATGGTGTTGCATTTGATGTCAAACATGCCCCTTTTGTAAGCTTTGTGATATTTTTCGTTATTGGTTTATCTGATGTTACTGATTTTTTTCATGACTGTGGCGGCTCCATACTTTGTATTTGACTTGCCTTCCCTTTGTCTGATGCCCTTCACACTTAAAGCATGATATGGTTAACTATACCACATATCATTCATTACCATAGGCCCATAACTACTATAGGGACCCAACATGTTCACATAATTATTTGGCAGTGCTATTCATATGGGTTATAAAACCCTTGTATCATACTCTATTGTCTACATGCTCCTACATTGTGTAGTACAAGTGCACTTATTCCTGAAACAGTTAGTTAGATTTGGCGGCTTTTAGCATAAAAGCAGCAGCTCTGCTGATGCTAACTTATGATGCCTCTTCTGTAGGATGAAGATGATAGTTCGTCTGCCAGGTTGGACCTGACCTTCTCAGATACCACTTCACTTTCTACTTGCTGTATTGAGACAAATTCCAAGGTCTTGGCTTCTTCTGTTTCTACAAAAGCTTTTAGCGAGAAGGAGCAGGATAAAATACCACACGGTGGAGAGTCTGGAGAGTCTGAAAGTAGCCAAGTATCACATGGTAGGGAAAGCATCGGTATAGCGACTGGAAATTGGGGATGTGGAGCTTTTGGTGGAGACCCTGAACTGAAGTGTATGATTCAGTGGCTTGCAGCCTCTCAGGTGGGCTCGTCTTTTGATTTCTTGTTTTACATACAAGAGTACAGGGATTACATTATCTTTCCAGATAAAATAGTATTAGGCTGAGGTCTTTGATTACAGAGTTTCCATTGATGTCCTTTGCTTCTTGGTGGACTAATCTTATGGTTACACCGAAATAAAATAACAAATGAAGCTTCTTTTACTCTTTATCTTGACAATTTACATTCTCATCACTGTCCTATGCCTACTGTTCCACAGGAAGATTGGCATGGATCAGTTAGGTCTTTTACTCAAACTTCCCTAACTATCACATTAACTATATAATTTGCTGAATGAAAATGACTAGTTATGTAAATGTGGTGTATCAGAAAGCACTTCAGCTGTTCATAGTTTTCTTGATTGCTCCATAACTGGTGTCATACATCAAGGAAAGATGACCAGTTATGTTGTTGCTTCGTTTCTGACTGGTAACCATCAATCTCTTCATCTGTCTGTTCAATTTCTTTGAACATAGCAATAAATGGGTTTCTTCTGTCAGGCACGGAGGCCATTTGTCTTATACTACACATTTTCAGAGCCAACTTTGCAAAGACTGGAACAGGTATACTCTTTTTGCTAGCTTTTTATGCCTTGACAACATAGGCTTGAGCGTAGATTTGGCTTAAGCTTGGCTGAGCCAGCTAGCCCAAGCTGGTTAATAAAAAAGTTTACTTTTTAACTTGAATGATAACAGAGGGGCTTGAACACAGGACCTCAAGTTTGTAAGGCACATGGAAAGCCTGATTGAACTATCTTTCTTTTGTGAAAACACTGTGAAGCATATTAACATATTCTCATCACGACTCACGAGCTTAATCGAGTTCAAATGAGTCGAGCTTGCTAGCTCGAATTCAATTCATTTGCTTGACTGAGCTCATGTCTCAATTCGAACTAGAGTCAAGCTCGAATTGAGTTTGACAAGCGATTTCCAGTTGAGTCCAAGTTGGCTGGACTCATTTAACACCCTTAGTTCTGACTTCTTGTACTCCTTAACCACCTTCATTGTCATGATAAGGAGCCACTGTTTTTCATTATATTCATGGTTGAAAGCTAAGAATATAAGAAAGCTATGACCAGTGCAGGTGATTGCACCTAATAAACATGGTAAAAAAGATAATGTAAAATAGATCCACAAGGTTAAGTTGGTTATCTGATTATTGAATCCTATAAATAATTCATTTGAGATTACTTGTTGTTGTGGTTTCAAGCCACCCAGAAAACGTGCAATCACATTGCTATAGCCTAAAGATATCATGGCCTTGGTTTGACAGGTTACTGAGTGGATTTTGTCCCATAATTGGACAGTGGGTGATCTCTGGACTATGTTGGTTGAGTATTCAAGCCAGAGGCTGAATGGCATCCATGCTGGTTTTCTAGACTGGGTTCTTCCACCTGATGATTCAATGGTGTAGTCTTTGTTTCTTGACTTGATACACTTGTTGACTTAGTCTTGCTTGTACCATGAACACAGTGTGTCGCATGTCATCAAAAAATTGTATAGTGATGTTTGCTGGATGAAGTACTGATGAGCTCTGTATCTGCAAGTTTGAATAATTGTGGAGATTTACTGTGGCAGGCTACATGGATCATCTTGTACAATTTAGTACATATACGAGCATTAGACTGTAAAGTAAAAGGTGATACTTATAAAATCCGTGAGTTAAAAGTTTGGAACAATATTTAGTACCATTAATAATTTTAAAGTCATTAGTTATAAATGTTTATTATTTTCGTGTATTTCTTCATCATTTTTTTAAAACTAGCCCATACAAATGTTATTTATTATGTCATTTGATTATCGTGGACATAACTTGGTTTTGGTTTACATAAAAATAACTTTTGACAAGAAAAGAAAACCTTCTGGTTATGCATAATCCCTTGCATCAATATGATTGTGGGGCTACCATTTCTCAGGCAATCCATGTTCATGAGTTGTGAGTTATTGATTCTAAGCTATCTCAAATTTTTAATCTTATAGTGTTCTGGTTACTAAGGTGACTAAATCTAATAACATGATAACTCTGTCATCCTAAAAACACTTTTATGGCTAAATTTAGATTCTGATCTGTTCCAGCAACGGCACATGCCACTGCAGGTCTCATGATTCAGAACCATTATTTTTTCAATATGTTGAAAGTTCCTCTGACGGCATTGTGCCACATATTGTAGACAAGAAAACCAATTTACTTGAGATTGGAAAAATGATCTGCATTTTCGTCCATTGTGCTTCGTACTGGTTTGGATTTATTTTTTTTAATAGAATATGGTTGCGATTGGTACATACCTGTTATGATCTTTGTCATTCTGACTTGTGCATTTCGCTTTCTGATTTGAACCATTTGCATGCATCTTTACCAAAGTATCATCGATTTTTTCCACAATAGTGACTGAGACTTCCCTATTTTATATGCTGAGAGGCCGCGCAAAAGTGCAGCTTGCTCTTTTAGACTCTGTGTCTGGTCACCAGCAGCTAGTTTCAGACGCCGTCAGTAATAAGTCAAAACCTGCTGTTAATTTCAGACTTTGTCAATGAGAAGTCAGGAGATGAGATATTTTGTGCACGTCGTGCTTTTGGACTCTGTTTCTGGTCACCTGCTGCTAGTTTCAGACCCTGTCAACAATAAGTCAGGAGATGAGATGGAGATGTTGCAGGTTGAACCAAAGTGAGGTCGTCTTCACTAACTCCATCTCCTCTATGAAGGTGCCTTTGTTTCAAATGAATCAAATCCCACTAGGATTATGACGACAATTGGAACAAAATATTTTGAATGTGGTTACGCCTTTTTAAGTTTTGTTCCAATTAAAGATGCCTCAAAATAGCTCAACCATTTCGTGGATATGCTAGGGTCTTCAAAATTTTTTGATCCGTAAGAATATCTAAAATTAGTCTACTGGCATCTTTACCACCACTTTCACTATGCAATTGTTGCAGCCTAAGGGCTGCTGCATTCCTAAACCACCCTAAGCTCAGGGTGGCTCATCGATGGCGGCACATGTTTTAGAACCCAACTTAGATTGGTCAACATGTAGTTTGTAAGCATGCAGAAATTGAGAAGGTGGAACCAATAAAAAGTGAATTTGTAATATGGGGTTGATAAAATGATCCTTGACACCTAAGATAAATTCTTTGAAACATTTAAGATGACTTTTTGAGAAAGCATTTAAAAACACATTCAAATCTTGGCAGTAACAAGGAATGCACTCAGACCAGCGAGAACAGAAAGAGCGGGGAATGGAGGTCGAGGAGAAAGAACCAAAAGGCATTGAGAGAGCGGCAGACAACGTCGGAGCTGGGAAGGTTGGGTCGGTGGAGAACAGGGTGTCTCCGATAATGATGAACGTTGGAGGTAGGTCGTGGGCAGATGTGGTTGAGGTGCATGAGAAACCCCAATTAATGGGCTTTCCAGAAGCTAGGGTTTCGTTTTCTGAGAATGTTCCGGAGGTGTTCATTCCACAGGAAGTGTATGATAAGATGAAGGAGCCTTTTCCTTATGTAGCAGTAGCAGGGCTCGGGCGTGGATTATCTCTACATTTTTGAAGTTCTAAGAAAGCAATGGTTGGCTATAAGTTCTACTTTTCATTTCAGTTGCTCCATAGGCAGTTCTGGCCTTAAGAAGATTGAAGACCCAAACTGTCAGTCTACTCGGTCCAACAAACGGCAAGGGGAGAAAATGATTTACATCAAGATTGACTGGTGCTTTCTTAATAGAGCCTACTTCCAACCAATGCAGTATGAATGCAAATTGTCTTGTACAGCTAAGTCCACCTCCGACCACAAGGCCTTGGTCCTCCACATGATGGATAAAGGAAGAAGGGAGATACGCTCCCGTAGGTTCAGATTTTTTAAGCCTTGGACTTTGAAACCAACTGCTAGAGCAGCTATTAGAGAGGGCTGGAGCTATAGGCAGGCAGGTTGCCCAATGCTTCAAGTGTTATGAAAGTTGAATACAGTGAAGTGAAAACTTAAGCAATGGAAATACAATCACTTTGGCAAGCTTGATTAAAAGATTAACAGGCTGACAGAGAAGTGGGTGGCACTCCAAGAGAGTGTGGAACAGGGGCATATTGAGAATACTGCTGAGGAACTACAAGCTGAGGAACAATATGCTTATTAGGCTGGTGATGCAGGAGGAGGTTTGAGCTACAGTCAAGTCTCTAGGTACAGTAAGTACTGCTGGCCTGGATAGCATACCTAACTTTTTCTATTAGGAATATTGTGATATAATTGAAGAGAATGTGGGCAAAGCAGTGACAGGCTTTTTTAAACTGAAAATATGGTAAGAAGTATCTACAACACCAACATCATGATAATTCCAGAGTTTAATGGCGCGAGGAGAATGCGATTGCTCATGACTGCATCGACAGTATAACCAAAGGGGGCTTTAAAAGGATGGTTTGGGGGGCGTGCAAGAAAGTGATTGGAGCTCTGCAGTGGAGCGAGGATGAGAATCTGGTGCTTGGAGTTTGGCTGAGCAAAGGATGTCTGTGATACTGTATTTGCCGAAGATGGGGTAGGGCAAACTGTGTGCCTCAGGTGTGTGGGATGTGGAGAGACAGCAAATGAATATTTTAATGGACTAGCTGAGTAGCACTAACCTCTCTACAAGGAGTAATTACAGGTGCTCTAACAACTCTGGATGGAGGAGACGCCTAAAGGGAATGATTGAAGGCAGAAGGCAGATTGCCTTTTCATCAATACAAAGCAAATATAGTTCTGCAGTTGAACCTTCCTGACGGTGGAAGTGGGTAAGGTCATTATGAAAGTATGGGGAAAAAGATGGAAGGGATGACAATGGTTGATTATAGGATGCTATGATGAGCACTCTAGATGTTTTATGGCACGGGTGTTTGTTTTTATTTTGGCTTTGGAGTGGTTAGGTTTAGGACTGGTTATGATGATTGTTTTTAATCCTTACCCCCCTTTTATATTTTGTTCATATCCTTCATTTTTGCTCAATAAAAAGGTTAGGGAGTCTTACTCCCCACCCGCACATCCTTTATTGGAACAAAGAAAGCACTTCAAGTGATGACTTTTTAGAAAACTTGGAACAAAGAAAAGCACTTAAAGGTCATGACTTTTTGAAAAGATAGTGCACCTAGGCATCAGTTTTCTATTTTGACTTTTAAAAGTTAAAATATTCTTTTTAAGGCCCCCATGTTTTTGAAGTATGTATAGATTTGCTTATAATTTAAAAAAAGAGTACGCCTTACATGACATTTCTAAATAATCTCACTTTACCTGAAAACCGTCAAATAAGGATTGAATTGAAATTCTGTTAGCAGGAGAAACTAAAACCGAAGGCTGTATTTTTTTTTTTTCAACATTACTCTCTATCACTGTGTTGCTTTATTAGTGTAATGCACTAAATTACATTCCTCTTGCTTTAGGTACTTCTTCGTTTTACAAGATAACCTTATTTGACTATAAAAAGTGTGATCTTCTATGAGAAAATTGCAAAAACAGGTCTCATTTCTTGGATATATGAACAAAATTGTAGGCCTGCAAAAGGAAATTTTGCACTCCAGGTTAACCAAGATCAAAACTATGTTGCAGCCAACTATCAAACATTGTTACAAAAAACAGCCAACTATCAAACATTGTTACAAAAAACGTGTATGGGTATTATGTGGCGAGGAAAAAGATGGGAATAATAATGCAAAGTTGTATATCTTGGGAATAAAACGAGAAAATCTCGGCAAATTTTTAAAAATTATAAAAAATAAAAAATCACAAAAAAATATGAAAAAACACAAAAAACTGGTATAATATGCATATAATACATGTTTTTTATTTTCGAACATTTTTTTAAAAAAGACGGGAATAAATGGGTATATTATACGGTTGATTGTGTTTTGCTATATTATATACATCTTTTTCCAATAAAACAAGTTTTTTATGGCAGCATCAAAAGCATCATTTTCCAATATATAAGCTTTACTTACTCTTTTGTGCAGCTAAACATGCAAAATCTTGAAAAATCCATGGGGGGAAGTAGCATTTGTTGTAAAAATCAGGAAGACAATCTTCCTCATTGCCTTCTTCTTCTTACCAAATTGGAGACAATTGTTACTTTAAAACCTATAAAGTAGGCTGTACCATTAACCTACCTCGCTTAAACAAAAAACATTCATATGTGATCTTTAGGTCTCTTCCTATTCCCAGGAGTCGTTGGTTGGCGCCCAGTTATTGGTTCAGTAAGGACAAGTATCAAAGTTTTGCACAAGATAAAGCTGGCATAGGCCTTGGAGTGAAGTGCTGGTCTTAGGGGCCGTTCTGTAATCACAAATACTTCAACAATGTTTTATGAATCTACTTCAATTTTTGGGATTGATTTATGAACATTACAAGGAGGGGCAGAAGTAGGTGTGGACTATGGCTTGACATGGATCTCAATGAATTTCTTATTTTTATATTGATATTTCTATACAGTTTTTCTCATTTACATATTGGTGCTTCTTAATCATTTAAAATTTTATATTCATTTAAAATTTTATATTTAGTGCCCCTTAGTCAGAATTGTCTGGCTCTGCCCTGACTAGAACATAGTGTTCATGAATCTACTTTTGTCTTTGGAATAGATTCATAAAACACTCTTGTTAGAGTTCTTATTACCAAACACTCACTTAGGGTTTTATACTGCTGGAAAAGGGAACGAGTCTTTCACTTGAGTGCATTTTGTCTAAGTCAAACACGAAAAAAAAAGGGTTGGTGTATTATTCGGCCATTTGATTATATGGATGCATTTTTCTTTTTTGGTTTCATGCGCACTTTATTTATGCAATTTGACTGTTTGGATAAGAAGGGGGTCCATAAGATCAAGTGGTGGGAAATGTTTGATATTAAGTCTTCAATCAGTGGATAGAAACAACTCCTTTTTTTGATAGCAACAGTTTCCTTCTATTAGACCCAACAAAAAAAAGGCGAAAGGCAAGCACAAAACAAAAAGCAAAAACTCCTTTTGAGAATAAAAAATGGACGAAATAATATAATTACAACAGTAAAAGTGGTTTTTACTGGATAGTTCTTATTCTTCTCAGCACAAATGAAGGTTGAGGTGTTACTTCATAGTTCATGGTGGTTGGGGTTATGGATAAATGTACTTTCAGCAGAGACTAGATGTCTCAAAAGCACAAAGCATTGTCACAAAAAAAACATGTATGGATATTATACGCCAATGAATTTTTTGGATATAATACGGTAAAGTTGTATATCTTGGAAATAAAACGGGAAAATCTTGACCAATTTTTAAAAAATTTAAAACATTTAATAAATTTTAAAAATTATAAAAAAACAAAAAATTATAAAAAATATGAAAAAATGGGTGTTATACGACTGACTATGTTTTGGCATATTATACACGTATTTTTCTAATAAGACAGGTTTGTTAACAAACTAGATGTCTCAAGATGTACTTTTAACACACCTACTAAATCAAACACCAGACTAAAGTGATCCACTTGGTTACATCTGATCTTATTTGGTCTTAGATCCTCAAGATTTGAGATGCATGAACTTAAAAGATCAATTTTTTTCTTCTATAATTTTAGATCAGATCTTAATGAATATATATTGCCGTACATGGAGCTTGATGAGCCAGTGGGCATTGTCGTGCCATTTTCCCATGCAGCAGCTGAGAATTTGGTACACTTTTTTGACAGTCACCATAAGCCGGACCCACTCACCGGCTAATAAATGAAAGGATTTTCCACTGATGAAATTGACTTTTTCAAAGTGAAGTAGCTTGAATTCTACGAGCGGTTGGTGTAACGGATATGATCGGGATAGGTAGGTCGGATATGCTCGGGATAGGCAGGTGTAACGGATATGATCGGGATAGGTAGGTGACCGATCTTTGTTTTTAATTCTTGGTATCAACCTTCTGTATTGCAAAAAATAGAATACTGATATGCCGATTGATATGCAAGTTGAAGCATAATAGGAGCATCACTTCAAGACATAGAAAACATACTTGACAATGTACGAGAACTTAAAGAAAGGATGAAAGATTTGAAGTAAGATAAAATATTAATCCTGCTCATCGAACAATAACTTAAAAGCGGAAGAAGAGTGTGCCGGCCCACTAATGTCATAATAACATCAGTCCGGCCATTTAACAGCAACCAAAACTAAATCTTTTGCCTGGTTTTTGAGTATTAACATCCAAACAACCGGTATACTGTATTATTTGTCAATTTATAATCTTTTGTTTCTTTGTTCATTTTTCTTCTTAAAAAAATGTAATGCATGTGGACTTCAATAGTCCACAATACTTCATCATAGGCAGGACACTAGACATTAATGTTCACAAAATAATTTCTCTTTCCGTAAAAAGTGATTTGAAATTTTCTTTTCACAACTTATTAGCATTATATATATAGGAGAACTTAAATTTACCGGATGCTGCCTAATGACTAAAAAGAAAAAAATGTTGTTAGTGAAGACACAATAAACTGTTATTGCACTTTGGGCATTGTTTCATGAGCATCAAAATTTTAATTTTTAACTATCATACGACATCCATGGCAAATTTAGAATCTCTTACGTTGCCAACTCTCGGAAAGAAAATTTCAGCTGTTGTGAAGGATTTCTGGCTGCTGGACTTTGGCGGCCTTTCTATTTTCTTTTGTTTGAATAAAATTGATATTCATTCATTGTCACCCGTTGAGCTCGAGCTCGACTTGATTAAGGCTCGACAAACTCGTTTGAATAGAATTGATATTCATCCTTGCGTGTTAAGGTCGAACTCAACTCAATTAAGGCTCGACAAACTCGTAAACTCGTTTGAATATATTGACTTAATTAAAGCTCGACAAACTCGATAATGGCTCGAGCTCGACTCGGCAATTACGTGTTGAGCTCGAGCTCGACTCGATTATTTGAAAGATTCGACTCATGAACTAGAGTTTTGGAGAATAGAGGGAGAGCAAGATTGCTTCAGCCTGAAATTAAATAAACCAACCAAAATTTTGAAGAAAGAAACTTTGTAATTGAGTTAGGAGCATATGGTGAATATTCGATATTAACTCGGCACTGATAAAAAAAATGAAAAATTTGAGCCCCTTAGAAAAAGATCAATGAGTCTTGCAAGCGCATTGTATAGTTTGGGTTCAATTTTTTTGCTTGATAATTAGTTTTTCCTTCTTTTCTAAATAGATCAACATGACCTCTATAGAAGAAAAGGGTTGGCACAAAAGAGCGCAAATCTTTTTAGTTAAGAGTTTTTCAATCATAAAGGAAAATACTGGCAGATTAAAGCACAAAGAGTCTCTCTCTCATTGTTGAAAGAAATTTTATAGGGTATCATGACAATGATTATATATTTTATTAACTGTTTGACTAGGCAAATGTGTTTTAAAGCAAACTTTAACATACAAGGTTTATGTATCTTTTAAAAATTTTCATTTATTAAGGTGCTTATTTATTTGCATGTCAACATTCATTCAAATTTAGGTCATAACTGACCCCAATTCTAATATGTTGTTGCTCTTCTGAATTCTAAATAACAAATTTACTAAAGATCGATAAATGAAACTAGATCTACTTACACACCTAAAGCAATTTCACATTTTTTTTTAAAAAAACTCCATATCGACCTTTTTCTTGCTCATTTATCAAGTATCGAATCCAAATATAATTGTGTCTGAAAAATTGTCTCTTCCAAACACAGTAAAATGGGTCCAGTATTGACTTCGCATGGCGCTTCTAGGGTGGTTTCTGGAAGAAGGAAATGTCGCGTGAGTGCGTGGTGAGGTAGGGCTTTTAGGAGCCGAGAAAGTCATTCCTCTCTCTTCCAATGGGGGCGGTGGAATCAAACAAGGGATTGGATAGTTGTCCCACTAGAGGACTGCTAACTTGGCTTCACAGCTCCTTATTCTTGAAATTATGGACCACGCCTACCCACTCACTCCGCTGCCTAGTGCCTACCAACTCGCTCCGCCGCCGCTCGGCTCCACCAATTTTGTCCAAAGAATGGCGGTTTAAAATTTTAATTCAAGAATAAAAATTTCAGAATTCCTCCTCAAACTAAGAGGAAATCCGAGAACAAAATATCCTGTTTTGTTTTAGTAATTCTAATTTCTTAAAAAAAAAGAGCAGCATATTGATTCTAAAGTTTTATTATTCTCTATATATCAAACACTTCAAAGGTAATTTTTAAAAGTATCGAATCGCTTTTTATTTGTTTTTAGAAAATTCTGAGAGTGCAAAGTTAAATTTATAAAGTCGAATTTTAATTTTTTTGTTGTTGTTAAAATATTCTTAATCCGTTGAAAATGGGCATAATATAAACGTCTCCCACGTACTTGGAACTTCGTGAATAATTTATACAGTTGGTGATTAGGCACAAAAGTCTACGCAGTCATGTGCAGCACTCTCTCTCAAGACAAGAGTGATGAAGAGAAGATATGTCGTACTCTCTCTTTTGCGTGCACGGAAAATCTGCTCCGGTTTTAAGATCTGGCTGTGATGCATAAAATAATACAAAAGAGTTGAGAAGGTGTCACGTAAAAATGGAGCCACGTATAGCAGAGGGATTTTGAAAATTTTATATTTCGTTGGCCCCTCTGAAATTGTGACAATTTACACACAAGTGCCAACCCAGACTTGTATTTTTTCAGTTTACTGTCTCGAGGGCACCGGCAGCCCATTGCCTGGACCATTCGATTTTAGTTTGGCCGACTCACGATGTATGTGACCCACCGTGATGCTTGGTTTGATTTTTTTTTTTTTAAGGGATAGGTATCACTCTGAAAATCATTTTTTCTTTTTTTGAATTTTCAATTTCCAATTCAGAGGGAAAAATCAAACTGGTACCCTGTTTGGCCTAAAGAAATTCATACTCATGTATCAAAAAAGGAGTGGGGTCTCTAAAAATGCAAGATGAAGCACGTGGAGGTTTGGTACCGATTTATATCGGACGTCAGTAGGGGCGAAGCCAAGATTTTTTTTAAAGGCGGGTCAAACAGTCCAACCTTTGGATCCAGGTGGAGCCAAACTGAACCCGAATCCAAACAATACGTGATGCAACTACAAATTTTCAATTTTTTCAATGTATTTTTTTTTTTTTTCAATTTGCTTGGATAGGGCCATGGCCCAGGTGGCCCCCCTCTCTCAACAGGAGAAGGAGAAACAAAAAGAAGATGAAGAGTTTTGTTGTTCATTTGAGCAGTGGAATAACCCTATGCTCACCTGAATCTCCAGTCTCCAAGACTAAATTAGTTGATAAAAGTTTCTCTTTACTAAGGAGAGTCCATTGCTCCTGTACTTATTCATCTGCTTATGCACCAGTTGCACAATTTACTTTCATTAGAATTTTGTTAGCAGCGTTGCTTGTCTAAATTTTAAAACTTGTCCAGATGAATTTAAAAGCCTAGTTCTTCCATGGTGAGCTAAGAGAAATTATTTACAATGTGTTAGCCAGAGGAATTTGTTATGCAAGAGTAAAACAAAAAACATATAAGTTGAAAAAATCCTTATATAATGAAAAATAATCATATCCAGCGCCGGAGAGCTGTTAAAAAAAATAAACATCATATTTTCATCAATTTTAGTTTGGTCACTATAAAAATTTAAAAACATAGTAGGCTCACGTTAGAAATTTTTAAAAACATTTAAAAACAAAATAAAAAAACACAAATTCTATAAATATTCCCCTCCCTCAAGAAAAAGATCTTGGCTCTACTCCTAATCATCTCTTCAACAGCATATGTTTTCTAATAGGGGTGAACACGAGCCGAGTCGAGCCTGAGTCTAGTTAGCTTGACTCGATTATGACTCAACAAACTCGTTTGAATATATCGACTTGATTACAACTCGACAGACTCTATTAAGGCTCAAGTTCGATTCGACAGTTACGTGTTGAGCTCGAACTCAATTCGATTATTTGAGCGAGTCGACTCATGAGCTCGAGCTTAACTCACTAAGCAAATGACTTAGCTCGAACCTGTTTACAAGCCGAGCTTTAACGAGTTGAGCTTGTTGTTCGCCCCTATTTTTTTAATGATAGCATGATTCAATTTGGTAAGTTGTGAAATATAAACAACAAATGTGCAGAACTTGCCGGCGCATTGTCGCTAGTTGGGTATCATTTGCATTTGATCTCCATAATATCTTCTGCCGAACCAACTACCAAGAGCTTGCAACTTGCAACGTCCACGTTAAAGGGTTCATAAATTACTTGGGGGGTCTCATAAATAGTCCACTTAATACGGTAGTTGAGGGGCCAGTTTTCTCACCATAAATGAAGGATGACCACCGGATACTCAACGTGGGGCTTCCTGGCAAGATCTTCCTTCATCTGGACCGACATGTTTAATTGCATGAAAAGGGTTCTGATTCCCTCCAATTCCATCACATCGATCCAACTATGCAATGTCATGACCATAGTTTTATTTTTCCCAAGTCCTAAGTCAGACATGAATAATCTTTCAAATGTTGGGGCCTTCGGAAATGATTTCATGACAGCATTGCCAAACTTCATGTCTTCTTATCAAACATCTTGATCTGAGTCACTGCATCTTGAACTGAAATATTCATGACACTATGCATAGTAATCAGATCACTAACAGAAGGACCATGCATTAATATCTGATCATTCCAGGGATCAATCCAGAAACGAATTGAAACTCTTCCAGGACTGATTTGCTTCCAGGCTGCCAACATATCTTTCCAATGGAAACAAGTGTGGAAAAAAAGTTAATCTGTATCATCTAATTTCTTTATAACCAAATACTTCATTGGACATCCAGTGGATCTTATTCATTTATTTGCATTTCTAGATCGAGGCAACGCGTCAGGGTGACAGTCACCGCATATGCGGCCATTAATGGGGGAATCAAAGAGGGACGGTGCCTTTCAGCGTCGAATGATGGGGCGGAGCCGGCAAAAACTTTACGGGACCATTAATGTTCTTCATCTTTTCTTAACGAAGTGCAAGAGAAGGCTTCTGCAAATTCTGAAAAGTTTTACGGGTGAAATTTAAATTTGCAAAAGTAGGTCGATGTGAGGAGCTTGGTGACCTCGCCTGCAGATGAACGGCGGCAACGATGACATCCATGCTACAAAAGGTCTACCTCTCTCTCTCTCTCTCTCTCCTGGCTCTCCCCTACCACGCAGAGAGCCTCTCTCTCTCTCTCTCTCTCTCTCTCTCTCTTCGTCTCTCTCTTCAAATTTTCAGTTTGATGCTGCCAGGCGGGCGTCCCTCTCTCTTCAATTCAAGGCTACAACACAGACAGGGACCCTCTCTCTTCAACCATCAATGACAGCCTAAGCAGGGGACCCTTCTTCTCCGATTCTGTCTCCGTCTCTCTTTCCCTTCAATCTTTGGGGGGTATTAAAGAAAGGGTGGGCTGTCTATCTCTCCCTGCATGGACTTGAGAGTCCGAAGCCGATCGAGACGGTCTTCTGAGAAGGAGGATCAATCTCCCTTCCCCCACTCAACCACTGCCGCCGCCGGCGGCCAGGGAAGAGGAGAAGAAGAGGAAGAAGAACGGGAGGGAGAAGAGGAGATGGACGAGGAACAGCCGCTCAGCCCCGCCGCCCGCCTCTTCATCCAGCGCAACTTCGACTGCCACGTTATCGCCATCCTCGGCCTCGGCCGGCCCGTCGACGTCGCCACCTGCATCTCCAACCTCGGACTCACCCTCGGCAAGCACCCCCGCTTCTGCAGCATCATGGTAAGAACTGCTGCTTTCTCTTCCTTTTCTCCTTCTCGGACTTGCCGGTTCCCGATTTTCGTTCCCTCTCTCGATTCATCTTCCGCCCAAATCATGCCTTTCATCACGAAAACGAAAAGCGAGTAGAAGAAGGATACTCCGGGAAGCGAGAACGCCGGAATTTTTAAAATTTCTTCACAAAAGCAAAAAGGGCAGAATAAATTCGTGGCCTGCGATCTCCGTGGCTGCGTTCAATTTTTTTCCCCCTTATTGTTGTTTATTCTCTTACATATTTTTATTCTTTAATATTCCTAGCCAAATGTTTGGCTTAGCAGGGACGGTTTTCATGGCTTCTCTTTCCGACCAGTGGTCGGAAATTATTATTCTCGTTATTATTTTAAATTGACTAACTAGCGTTGGACCAAGAAAAAAATGAAGAACTTGTCGAGAACAAATTTGTCATTTTCTAAGACACATTTTTTCCCTCCAAATCTTTTTCACTTTTAGGAGAGATTGCAGATCCGTGTATCTTTTCCGTTTCCTCTTACCTTTCTCTTATTCCCTTTTTTTCCGAAGGGCCGCCATTTTTTCACTTTAATTAGACATCTAAGTGTAATTGCCTATCATTTTTCCCCGTCCGCTCACGCAATAATGAAATAGTTACTGTTCCATGAACTTCATCTATCTTTTGAGTGAAGTTCATGTTCAAATTTTTTATGCATGTTCATTATGTTACTGTTTTATTAGACCAACCCTTCGGAGCTATTTGTTTAATACAACTACTTCGAAAATTATATAGTGTTTCATGAATCTATAGTAAATTTTGGAGCAAAATCACTGGAAAATAACAATTTATGCTTAAGGACATGTATGTTTCTTTTGAGAACGGTAAGATTCCATAAATATGTCCCAATTTGGAGACGATTCATAAATTGCTTTGAAATTCTCTAATTTTTAGCAAAGATGCATGAAACAATGACATAGTTTAACCTGTAAATCTCGGTGTCACAAATTATAGGATCTACCATTGAGCTTGGATCCCATGCTAGAGGCCGTAGATTGAAAAAACGAATAACTTTTTGGAGAAATAAATGAGAACCATATAGTTGGTACAAAAAAAGTTTCACACCTCTTGTGACTTTCTTTTTTGTATGCTTTCAAATGTGTGCATGAATCATGTTTTTCACTATGGGACTCTTATCCTTTCTAAAAGTTAAGATCCTCTGATCAAGTTGGCACGTTCACCAAGAGAAACTTTCACCTTAAAATCAGGTCATAAAAGTCTCGGATCTGCCCGACTGGACCTAGCATGTGTGTTTGCATACTTCAGATGAAGTAAATGTTTTCCCGGCAATAAAACATGACCTTTTCTAATTCAGGTGCCGGAGTATCTCCCTTTTATTTGGACAAGTTTCTCATAAATGCCGTTCTGCAATGCACGTGAGCTAGCGTTAAAATAAGTTTTTGCAAACTAGTTTTGTAATTTTAAAATATAGTTATTCTCTGCGCACTTCAGCTTCCATTTCAGAAAAGAATAAAAAAAAAGTGAAAAACTACAGAAGTTGGTGTACCGCCATACCGGGCCCTCTGGAAACAGACATGTTCCTACTTTGAAAAAAGTATTTGTCACTAATCAATATTTGTTCGTGTAGTTGGTGTGTTCTGAACTTTTTTTTTCAAGTCATAGTTTCAAAAGTCTGGATTGGATGGCAAAAGGAAAGAGCCTTCGAGCTTCTGAACTTGTTTCTCTCTCTTCAGTTTGAACAATCATGGATGTTATACGACTATTCGACTCTATTTGGTTCTTGCTATTGATTGGCGTCTACATTGATTTGTTGCTTATTGTGTAACGTTTATGTTTTCTAACGGTAATATGTTTTGTCATCTTGTTTCTTTGTCCAACAAGGTGGGTCATTATCATGAACATTTGTCGTAATTGGTACCATCAAAATCAAAATTTTCGTAAGAAAAATTCAAAAATTACATTGTGATAACTTCAAAATTATGTGGGCCGCTCACGTCAGACTGAGTTGGTGATTCGAGAGTCTTTCAGATAAAAAAAAAAAAAAAAATCCTGGTTTCCCTGCTAAAAAGTTTTTCCAATTTCAGATTTGGGTGTTTTTTGTTGTTGTTGTTGTTGATGTATTCGGTGAAGTTTTTCCCATAGAACGAAACCGAGACATACCATTATCTGGATACGTGACATTGCTGCAGGACGAGAGCGGATCGCGCGCGCCTAAGTGGATCCGGACCAAGGTATGCATCCCTGACCATGTCGTGACACCGCCGTTGGAGGAGGGGAAGGAGCTGCCGCCGGGCTTCGTGGAGGCGTACGTCGGAAAAATCACCGGAATGCCGCTCGACAAGTCGAAGCCGCTCTGGGAACTGCACCTTCTCAATGGGAAAACCCAGGATGCGGGGGCCACGGCGGTTTTGAAGATCCACCATTCGCTGGGCGACGGCATCTCGCTCTTGTCGTTGCTGCTCGCCTGCACCAGGAAGGTCTCCGATCCCGAGTCTCTCCCCACGATACCGCGACCGAGACGCCGAGGGTCGGAGCGGAAGAAGGGTCTTCTCTCGTTCCTGGCGGGTCTGTGGCTCCTTCTGCAGGTGATGTGGTACAGCTTGATAGATTGCTTTCTACTGATGGCAACAGCTCTGTTCTATAAGGACACCAACAATCCCATCAAGGGCTCAAAGGGCATGGAGAGCAGGCCAAAGCTCATAGTCCACTCGACCCTCAGCTTGGATGATATCAAGCTGGTTAAACATGCCATCTCTGGGGTAAGCTTCCTCTCTAGTCTCTTCCTCTTAAGAGTCCCATGAAACTGAACCAATTTTTTCTTAGATGCCAGACACTTCACAAAATCTGGTTTTCATAGAACTTTATTTTTTGAAGTTGCCATCCAAACACAAGCTAACGGTTGCTGCCCTTATTTTTTTTGCAATCTAAAATTTGCTATGCATGTAACAAAGGAAAAAAGAATTTCTGATTCCTTTCGTTCTTAAAGTTTTAATTCGGGGATGAAAATGGTGAAAGTTTTCATGGCCATTACTTTTCACCTCCTATTTATCCTTGGTGTCAGGTCAAGTTGTCCTGCGGTTTTATTTTTACATTGTTACCAAGGCTAAGATCCTGATATTTCCTTGTCTTTTTCGGTTCCTGTTTCGTTTCTGCAGACCGTTAACGACGTCATGCTTGGACTTGCTACGGCAGGATTCGTTCGGTACATGAACAGGAGATATGGTAAGTAACACAAAGCAAGAGTTCTGAACAATTTGATCAAGTTCTGAGCGAGACATGGCGGTGGACCGAGTCCTGACCCAGGTTCAGGGTTTAGTCAAACATGGGCCGGACTGTACTGTTCAAAACTGTTGACCGGGCTTAGTGCTCGTGCTCAAGGCCAGACTAATTAGCCCACCAACGTAACAGAACACACAACAGGATAACAAGCATGTCATTAGAGAAGGAAATGCAGGATAACAAGCATGTCATTAGAGAAGGAAATGGATTAGCCGTTGAGCTCCAAGCGTGGTGAATCCAAAGACCAAACGAATCTGCCATGAGTGATCCACGGTATTTGGATTTCTTAGTCCAGATCAATCTCCAGGTCTGGCAGACTGGCACCCACTAATTCATTTTATCCCAGACCCATCTGAGAACTACGGCTACTAAAATTTTTACGGTGTTGTTAATCGATTCATGGTCCGAAGACCCTCATGGACTTGTCCAAACTCAAAGGAGCTCGACCAATTCAAGACTTGAGTATAAGAAAAAGTTTAGTGTCCATTTTAACTCACTGCTAGAGAAAAAAGCTGATTCAAATCTTTCATTTGGGTTACAGCAAAGAAGAACGGCGTGGATGATGAAAAACCAAGCATCCCTTCCAACATTCGGGTCCGGACAACCCTTCTCTTCAATACCAGAGAAACACCAGGGCTCCATGTAAGTATCTACTTGCCATATGTCATCCATGAAAACATGACAACAAGCCCTGATCGTTGAGCCTTTTGGATGAATGGTCCATTATATTTATGGTCGTTTGATCGGTTTGGCTAACTTTTGGGCAAAGTTTTTCTTCAAGTTTGACTTGGCAGAATGAACTTGGGTGGTTCAAATTTACAGGTTTGGAAAAAAAAAAAATCAAAATCAAATGGCCGGATTGGAATTTATGACCCCAATTTGCGACTTTGAAGGGGCCGTCTCATAAAGAAAAAAAATAATATTTTGCCAAGATTTACACGTTTATCTTTTGGTTTAATGAATCTTAATTCTTAAATTTTAGCTGCAATCTGCTGACATCTTATCTAGGCTTTCATTTGGTCAGTTTTACCTGTAATGGAAATAATAAGCCCAAATTGTTTGTTACTGCTAATGGCGAGGGTTATACATGGATTTGTACAGGAACTGGCTGAGATGATGAAGGGGAACGCGAATGTGAAGTGGGGAAATAAATTGGGATACATGATTATTCCCATCCCAATGAAGATACATAAGGATCCTATGGATTACGTTCGACAAGCCAAAGCCATTGCCGACAGAAAAAAAATGTCCCTTGAAGCATACTTCTCCTATTATGGTGGTCTTCTGATAGCCAAACTCTTCGGATTCAAGGTCCGCCCTTCATTTATTTTACTTGTCACCACTATCTGTATATCTATATATATATTTATTTATGTCCTGACAGCTAATTGTTGAGTCAACCATGGCCTCTAAATCTCTCTCATCATCATTTCATGCTCAATAGTGAATATTCAGAAAGTCACTGTTAGTTTTTAGGTATCAGGTGATTAGGACTAGTAAAATTCACGATTTCACGCTTTTTGTCTGTGCATGATTGGTAGATGTGTGTGTGCGTCCATGCACCCACCCATTTCTCTGAGCTTCAGCTGACGTGAACTGCATGACTTGACAAACAGTTAGCAACTGCAATGTGCCACAATATACTTGCCAACACAACATTCTCCTTCTCAACTGTTATTGGTCCAACGGAGGAGGTTGAGTTCTTTGGCAATCCAATTGTCTATATTGCTCCCACCGTGTATGGGCATCCTCATGTAAGTAAAACTTCTGATTCTTTTGGTGCATACTTTCTTATTTTTAACAGGATAGCCGCAATCGTTTTCCCTTCTGCTTGAGGAGTCTGCAGGTCTGCATGTATGTGCAGATATTTCAGATTCAAGATGTGAAAAATTTTATGCATTTGATGGCAATCTCAAACATGTTGGTAACCACACCTTGGTGTAATTGACAAGAAAAAACTTAACAAGAAATTACTGAAAGCAAGAATAGCAACTATATTTTGAGTTATTGCTTAGATTTTAGTCAAGCCATGGTTAAACGCAAACCTACTGCAAGAAATGTGTAAAAAACTCGACCAGCAACTACTGCTAGAAATTTGGTGTCATCAGTGACTTCCACAAATTGAAAAATTATTCTATTCCGCTACTAAAGTTTGTCACCTTATGTGTCTCTCTGCTCTCAGAGATTAAGTGGAATCAGGCATTCGATCTACAAATGCAAGTTCCTTCAGAAATTTGAACCCAGACATTAGTAAAATCTGAGGAAGGGAAAATTCTTCCAAGGAATACAGTTCAACTCAAGGCTATTTTTTCATTTTAAATTTTATATAATATATGTGTGTGTGTGTGTGTGTGTGTGTGTGTGAAACATAAGGAAACTATTTGTCTAATTTCTGTTGGATTTTTTTTTTCTCAGGCATTGACAGTTCACTTCCAAAGCTATGCGAACAAGGTGAAGTTGGTTATTTCAGTAGATGAAGAGAGTGTTCCTGATCCTCGCCAACTGTGCAGTGACATCGAAGATTCCCTCGCAAAGATGAAGAATTCTCTCAACAAGAAGATAGGAGATAAGATAGAGATATTGAGTACCCAAAAGTAAATTCAAACGGAAGGCTAGAATGCAGGCGAAGCCACCACCAATTCAACAGTCTCCGCTCTCCCTTGGCTTTGAAATCTCACCGAACACCCACGCTTCAACTACTAAGAAGGGGAAGCAGGAAGGCACGAAGCTGTGTATCTAATGTTCTCCTGCAGTGGCATATGTATTCATGACCCCTTACAGAAAAAAATGCATATTATGAAGTTGGTATGTAATAATGAGGAAGAGAATCTATAAATCTCATAGACCATCAAGGGAGAGCCAGGTTATATCTTGCCCTGGGTACTGAAGGAAGTTGCTTTTGTCTTTGTCAGGGAGCAGAAGTTGATTTTGCATTTGCCAATTAAAAATCTATTTCAGGAAGTGTTTGCCAATGACATGAACTATCTCCAGTTTCATTCCCACCACCCTCTATGTTCTCTGAAATCCATGCTTCCAAACAGTTACAGAAACAAATGTTGTTGATGGGTTGATGAGAAATGTTGGATGTTTATCTGGATATGATCCATCCCCTTTGGGATTGTTTGACAATAGTGACACACTGTTACTGTCCATGAATCTTTCTTTAAAAAAAAGAAAGAGCATATTTATGGAACACTTACAACCGTGTTTTATGAATCTGCTTCACAAGACAGGAACAAAACGTTATTGTTGCCAAACAGCCTCTTCAGATATGCATCTGTCCTCTCATTTTCGGATATCTCTCCTTGGTAGTTTTGGGTTGCACGTAGCCAGCCATCATAGGAATCAACTCCAATTGTCTAAGACAGCAATAAACTGAGGAAAAAGAAGTGTGCCTCTATTTGCGTGGGTTGAGTGTCTATGACTTGGTTTTGGCGACACTTTGCCTCGCTTTTATCCCCTCCGCAGACGAACGAAGCCATAAAAAATTGTAAACTGCAGGGTTACTAACATATTTTATAGTTTAACAGTGGTTTCTGTTTCACCTGAAAGAAAACAATGGGGCTTATTGATGCCTTTTCTACTTGGACAAACCATGGCCGACGCCCCGTGTTTGGAATGCTCAAACAGGCTATTGACGATACTCTGTCTAAAACCCCTTGTCAATAATCGAATGGATGGATTGGAGAGGGGGAGTGTGGATAGAGCGTGTGTAGCGGTAGCCAATCATCGCGCTCCCTTCGGATGCCGCTGAAATTTCTCCACCGCCACCGCCACTGCCCTGCCCCACACCCATTAACCCGCCACCACCAGTCCCTCCATATTAACCTGCCACCGCCACGGTTGCCACCGCCACGGTTACCGCCGCCACCACCAGTCCCACCATATGAACCCGCCACTACCACGGTTCATCTGCGGCTCATGCTTATGCAAGAGATGTGTGCCTGATATTTGAACTCATGACCTTCTATCGACTTGGCAGCATTTACCATACGCGTGCATTTCGAGATGTGAATCCTTTGTTTTTTTCCAAACAAACAGTCCTGATGCAGATCTGTTTTCTGTTCTTTTGTGTTTGAATTCATATTTCAGGTGTGCAATACATAGACAAAAACACTTTTATTTAGTTACTAAGACTGATCATTTAAGCTTTCTCCATTGAATCATAAATTTATGTTGTTTTATAGTTGTTCCAGAATGTAGTTACCTAAGTAACCCAGAAAGGAAGAAACCATTTTTAAACCATGGAAGTTTGGAACCTTTTATAATCTCCATCACCCATGTTGCTAGCACTAACAGAGCAAGAATTTTTTTTTTAGTGGAGGCACTCATTCAATACCTTTAATTTTTTTAAGGCACTTATATGTATAACAATCAAATATATATCAAAACTTTAAACTAATTTTGTAACTAGAAATTGGGCCACGGGTTGGGCCTAGATTGGCATCGCCCATGAATCAGCTAATTTCTCAAAGATGAAACCGTTTATTCACCAAAGCTGGTTACATGCACCCTTGGTAGTTGGTAGACAAAGAAGTTTTGCATTACCATTTGTAGGGACTTGAATCCTAAAACCTTTTTTTTTAAAGGAGGAAAAAAGATGGTGAAAAGTTAAAAGTCCAAAAAAGATATTTCTTTTTGAAAGTCCGAACAATACTAGGCACACGAGTCGAGTCAAGCTTGGCTTGACTCAGAAAGCCCGAGCTTGAACTTGACAAGAACTTGAGTCGAGCTCCATAGAAAAAGCTTCAGCTCGACTCAATGATATAACATCGAACTCAAACTCAATTCATTTAACTCGTTGCTTTTAAGCATGTCATGTTTCTTTTAACTCACCCTCGGTCAAGTTGGCAAGCATCCTTTCCCAAACAACACTCCATGGCTTGCACAGGTAGGTCCTCACTCCACCACTGGACTATCCCATGTACCTCCTCAAACTTCACCACTTCTTTCTTCTGGGTGCGGAAGAACGTGAAGATGGTTAATAATGATGAAAATGCTTCTATTTAAATGAGAAAAAGAGACTTTTTGTAAGGATAAAGAGAAGGTCAAAAAAGTGGAAAAATTTAAAAAGACATTCGGGGACAAGCACTGCATGAGCAATCCTACCTGATAGCCTAATTTTCGGGTGAGCGAAAGAATCATCCTACCGCCCGAAGCGAGACCCGAAGGCCCCTCCATTCCCGCTGCCTCTGGAGTCCTAAGTTGTGTCGGTGTTAGCGATAGAACGGTGCATCCTTAAATTTGGATGTTGTGCCATACCACCTTACGACATAAAAGCATACCGCCCACAGGAACCGAACTAAAGACATGCCTTTGTAGAGGCCCCTAACCCAACCAGCTATGCTATGCCCCTTGAGGCAGCCTAATTATAACTTAACTTTGAGATGTAAAAAGTTTAAAACTTCAAGTAGATGAAGATGGTTTCCTTCCAAACTAGTAATGACTTAAGTGTGTAAATATCTCGGGCCATTCAAAGAACGATTCTGAAACCGTGCCCCTGCTCCTGCGGGTAAAATTAAATATAATCAAAGCTGGCTTAATGCTTTTGCTCTCATATTATATATATGGGTCTTATGTTCATTACTATTGTAACACAACAATGGGCGTCAC
Organism: Nymphaea thermarum; assembly: GCA_011799765.1. NCBI lineage: Eukaryota > Viridiplantae > Streptophyta > Magnoliopsida > Nymphaeales > Nymphaeaceae > Nymphaea > Nymphaea thermarum. Next base: position 593,188 of record JAANDH010000020.1, read on the forward strand.
CATATGTTCTAGTAGTGCAGGCATAAGAAGAATACCACATTTACTTATTTTTTCAATACAAGCATCAGGTAAAAGAAAGAATTCCGCATGGAAATTCATACACAACCAGAAAAAGAGATCAGGGCAGAGAGGTTGGCGCACCAGTCAATGTTGGTCAGATATTCCGCCAACATAAAAAATTTCTTTGCCAGAGTTGACATGTAATTTGGTAATTAGCTTGCAATGCAAGTTGAAGCATAAAAAAACGTCGACATGTAAAGTTAAGCATAGTGGGAAAACTAACTCACATTAAGCTATGGCTTCAGCTTCTGCATCACACCTAGCCAGGTAAGTCAAGTTCAGGTTGTTTTTTTTTTTTCGAGCGAGTTCGAGTCGAGCCCGTGTTGGTTCAACTCGTTGTACATCCCTAGCTCGAGCCAAAATGGGATTGCTCAAGCTTGGGTTTTACAGCTTCAGCACAGCCCATCTGGGATGAACCAGGTTCGAGACCGATTGAGCCAAGTCGAGGTAAATTTAAGGGGAAAAAAATCAATTTACCGGAAATGATGTACAAAGAACTTATTAGCAGGAGTTTTGAATTTGAAACTTTGATTTTTCATAGAGAGAGAACAAAGAGCACCAGTGGTTCTCCACCAAGCCTTGCCTTGCTAAGTACATTAAACGGATTAGCCTATCTATTAACTCAATCGAGCTTAATTTATGGCAAATTGAACTTGAAACCTTGGTTCGAATTCGACTCAATTATCACATAGGTTGAGCTTGAGTAGAGCTCGTACAGGCCGAGCCCAAATCTAGTTTAAGTTCCTCGAGCCCGTTGCTCACACCTATAGCCATGAGACTGTAACTCATATTGCCGACCATGATAATAAACGTCTTTTGAAAAATATATAGATCAGACATGAAAAAGATGTACCCCTTACAGTATCAAATGTTAACATATTAAAATCTAAATTCCTTCAACTATGAATCTGGGTAGATCCGAATCTGACTTTTAGAAAACACAAACTACATTATGATATGTGAAAAACCAACTTTACAAATATATGGATATTTGGATATAAGACATATTGTGTTTACAACTAAATCCAATTGAAACCTAATCAGATATTTATTTAAAACAGAATCTGAATTCAACGATAAATCCTTGTTAGATTTAGATCAACCTGATTCCTTAATCGGATGTCAAATTTTTTTTCAACACCGGAATTTTTCAGAATCAACATGTGGGCAGTTGAAGGCGGCCGGAAATAACGACCACAAAAAAACTCCGATCACTCAATAACCACAGAATTTCACACAACTTACTCTCCGCCATGAGCCCCTCCAACGGGTTTGAATGAAATAAGAGTAAAAAACCTCTTTGCTCCCTCCCTTATAAACAATTCACAAAACTGCCATTCCATTCTTTCAGGCCCACCGCCCACGTCTCGATAGTAACAAGAAAAAACCGCTCAGCTGGGCTGAACAAGGCTCTTCGGTGCAGATTAAGGCTCTGAAATCCACAGACGCTTCTTGTTTTGCCATCCAATCGACGACAATGGCCGAGCGATGGGCAGCGCTGCTCGTCGTCGCCGTCGTCCACCTGTGCGCTCAAGTCCTCCGCGTCCATGGCGAATTCGGCATCGGAGGAGAGATCCAGATAGGGTTGCCAGGTATAGGAGGAGGCTTCTTCGGGGGCGGCGGCGGGCAAGGAGACGAGGTTCCACCGCCGCCGCCAGTAGACGACGGCCGCCGAGCCAGGATGCCGTCGGCGAGGGAGTTCCTCCTGCACCACAACGTCGTCCGGGCGCAGCTCGGCGAGCAGCCGCTCCGCTGGAGCCACGACCTCGCGCGCTACGCCCGGCGGGTGGCCAACCACCGCCGCGGCGACTGCGCGCTGCAGCACTCGCTTGGGCCCTACGGCGAGAACCTGTTCACCGGGAGCGGGAACGACTGGCGGCCGGTGGACGCCGTCAACTTGTGGCTGTCGGAGTACCAGTACTACGATCCGACGACCAACACTTGCTGGCCGGACAAGATGTGCGGCCACTACACGCAGATGGTGTGGAGGGGCACCGAGCGGCTCGGGTGCGCGCGCGCGGAATGCGACGGCGGCGGAGTCTTCATCGTCTGCAGCTACGATCCTCCAGGCAATTGGCTGGGGGAAGGCCCCTTTGAATGAGCTATCCATACCCTAACGTCTACCTTTATGTGTGTTGTGTGCATGCGCTCACACACACCCACTGCTTTTAAACAGATTGAGTTGCTTACGGGCACGCAACTAAGAGTAGGGGGACATTTTACTAATTTTAAAAATATCTCTTTTATAATCTTTTTATTTTTATTTTATTTTTATTTTTGCCTTTTCAAAAAGTTTTTTTTTTTTTTTGGTGTGAACGGACAGTATTTTTGTGAAGCATGAAAATTTAGTTCACCAATATAACCAGGTTTGGCCTTTAAACCATAATTAAATAGCTAAAACATTACTTTTTTTGTTTGCAAACCTGCTTATTACTTTTATGCCGGGAGCTTACTGCAAAAGAAGATCAAGGGCCTTCGAATATGTTCGAGGCCAAACATATAGCTGGTCTCAAATATTCACGTTGTGAAGGAGGCTTTGAACTCTTGCATCTTTTGGGTGTGGATTTTCTTTTTTCTCTCTTTTGTTTTGTAACTGTTTGGCAGCATTTCACATGCTGATGTAAAGGGTAATGCTATCATTGTTATTGGTGTCTTTGATTCCTAGCTTTTCATGAATTCATGCCGGCAAAGAGATGAGCACGATAGATGATGAAAATTAAGAACTGAGTTGGATCATTTTAATGGGTAAAGACGAAAACCATGGTTACCTAAAATCAATATGTGGGAATATATCAAAGTTTGATTAGAAGTCATGAGTCTGCATGGGCCGGGCATGTGTTGAGAGAGAGAGAGAGAGAGAGAGAGAGAGAGAGAGAGAGAGAGAAGCCTGATGATATGAAGAGAACGGTTGGAAAGCAAGGATGGTGGATTCTATCTGCCTGAATTATGTTAGAAATTTTAAAAATATAACCATTTTTTTTTCCTTTTGCAAAATGTGTGGGGGGCCGTGGTCGAAAAGAATTGCAATTTTTTGCGAGTCACAAACATGAAACAAATATCATTCTAAAGAAATCATCACTACATACGGACAAGAGCAATAACAGTTAAAGGGTCGTTTGGCAGAAGCAACACTACGAGAGTGTCTTATAATCTGTCTTAAAAAAAATGAAAAGTATTTATGAGTTACTAATTTGATGTCTTATGAATATGCCCCAATTTTAAGGTTGAGTCGGATAATAGTATCTATAATGCCAGACGACCTCTTAGTAACTTGGATAAAATTTCGCTAAATGCATCTTTAGCGACAAATCATGTGTCACTAAATGTTTCTTTGACATAACATGTGGCCTGCTAGACACACACATATAGAAACATGATTACAAGAATTTTCTTGTCATTAAAAAGATAACATATTGGGAGAGAGCCATAAAGGATAAAGGACATCCACATTATACAAGACACCACAATGGAAATTGTGCAGAATAAGATGAGGTGACAGTAATCTTAGCAGGCAGCGAGCCAATCAGTAAGGAGATCTAATGGGAGCCTATCTTGTCCATAATGTGAAAGCTAAAATGAACAAGAAGGTTTGTTGAAAACTTTAGGAAAACAGCTCCTTGTGGTGAGGTGATGCTTTCGTAAATTTTGTGTGAAATACAACCTACATAGCTAAGATGCAGTTTTCGAAGAATAAGTCTTTTTTTTTTTAACTTTTACTTTTAAAGTACGCTTTGTAGACCTGTCCACCTATGTTACTGCGGTACGGATACAGGTAGGGAAAAACGGGTATTGGTACGGCGTTTTTGAAATTCATGGAACGGATACGATTTAAATTTTATGCAATAAAGTTAATTTTTAATTATAAAAATTATAAATTTTTAAAGAACCAACAAAACACCATCTCATAAAAACAACCATTTCATAAAAACTTTAAAATAACTTCAAAATTTAGACATTTGAGTGAGGAGAGCTTGGTTTATTTTGAAGTTTGAGTGAAAACAATTCTTTTTTAGTCCTGTGGCTGTATTGCTAAATTTTGAAACAATAAAGCAGCATATAAAGCCTCAAGAGGCATAGCGTAGCTGGTCGGGTTAGGGGCCTGAAAAAATACAGGTCTCTAGTTCGATTCCCGTGGGTGCTATGTTCCTGTGTCTTAAGGTGGCAGGATGCGACATCCTGATAAAAGGGTGCCCCGTTCTATCACTGACACCGACGCAGCTCAGGATCCCGGAGGCAGGGAGAATGGGGGGGGGGGGGGGGGGGGGGGGGGGGGGGGGGGGGGGGGGGCTTCGGGCTTCACTCGGGCGGTAGGATTTATCCTCTCGCTCACCCGAAATAAAGCAACATATAATAATGTTTACCCTTTCGGTGGTGGAAGCCTCGACGGGCGTGAAAGATTTTGAAACCGGTGACATAGCTGTCCACCGATATCAATGGAGTTGGAAAGCAGGGTCCATTTTCCTTTACCTGTTTTAAACGTCGGGGAAGGGCTTGATGATAACAACGATGACATGCATTACCTAGCATTGTCATGTCTGCATTATTGAGACCATGTCTTGAGTCACAGATGCTTTCCAAAAGATTGAAGGGATTGGCTGAATGAATCCACACTGGAAAAAGTTTTTTGGTCATGGGGATCACATTCAAATTCTATTCTTTTAGAAAATATTATAAAAAATTTGAAAGCAAATTAATAGAAAAAGTAGTGGATATATCCGTTTAGTCATAATGATCAGTTTTGAAGCAACAGAGCTGCTTACGTCCATAGAACCAACTGTGGCCACGTCCGATCGAACATAGACATCAATTGGTTCAAGTTTGAGACTCCAATATGCTCAAAACCTCAGTCATAATGACAACTGTTCCTAAATCAACAGAGTTAAGGGAAAAATATTATTTTCGTCTTATATTAATAAATTTTTTAAATAAGAAATTTTCCTGTAATGAAAAATCATGGCAATGTTCTGTATTGGTATTAAAGCTCACAAAACCAAATAATCAAGATTGGAGCGTTATTGAATCAAAGAGATTGTGTCTGTTTTAATTCACAAACCAAACAAAATCTAATGTTAACTCGACCAATAAAGACAATAATTGAATCAATAGTACATTTCAGTCATTCAGGCCTATACATAAATCTGATACAAGTTGGTCATTATTTTTCATGCCAACTCTCTATTGCCATCCTAGATGGTCATTATTTTTCTATCAAGACCACCCCTGAACATCATCTTCATTAGGTCTCACCATTGCTGACCTCCCTTATCAAGAGCTTGCCCCCAAGCTCTTGTCTCTTCTTCCCGTATGCGGCCTAATTCTCCTGATACTGCATTGTAGGCCTCCGGGTCTTATGAGGAGGAGTTGAGCCAATCCTTCCCGGGTAGAAATACTGGTAGGGTCTCGCCTAGCGCCGGCTAAGAATGCCATGCCTATGACTGTGCCTACCCCCAAAATCACCTTGGACTCAACATAAAGACTTTCCTAAGACAAATCAAATACAATCTATCTACTCGGACAGGAACCCCGACTTAGAATCCCCAAATAGGTGATAGATACACGAGGGGTTAACCCAATCCCAACTTTAAATCCTAATACAAGACTAAAGATGATAAGCCAAAACAACACAAAAGCGGAATAAATCAAGCAATTCAAGAACTAAATAAATAACTATCTAATCAAGAGGGGAAGTAGAAGGTACCGGCCAAGGATGACTTGGCAAATGTTGTCCCCAATGCAGCAAGGTAAGCGAGTCCCCCCTTTGATGAAGCCGCCCCCAAATGTAGATGCTAGCCGGCGGTTGAAGACCCTCCAAATAGGGATGTCAACGGATAGGATTCGGATCGGATATTCGATCCGAATTGCTTGTAAAAAATCGGATATGGTTAGTAATTTGACATCCGATTGAAAAATCGGATCGGATTCGGATTTAAGAATTAACATCCGATCGGATACGGATTCGGATTTGGTTTTAAGTAAATATCCGATCGGATTTTGAACCATCTTATCCGTTCGGATACGGATTCGGATTCGGTTTTAAGCAAATATCCAATTGAATACGTAACCATTGTGACCTATGAATGGTTAGACAAAAGGTCTAACCAAGTACACCACCTTAAGATTATGACTAAGAAAGAATATAAACTGTATATGAATGTATAATATAATTAAGAGCTGATGTTTTTTATGAAATTGTATATAATAATAGTCATATAATTACTATGCATAAGGTTGAACTTAAAATATTTAAAACTATATCGTATAAAACCAATTAATAAATCATTAATATTATATTTAATTAAACGTTTTTGTGTAAACAAGAAAACTATTATAGTTAAGGCATCAACTAAACAGAATATCTTAAATAATGTATGTGTTTAATTAAAAATAATAAAAAACTTATATAAAGAAATTTCAATAAAATTAGTATTCTTAAAAATATGAAAATTTATCGCAAGTAGATATATTTAATATGAAAAAACTCTTGAACTCATAAAAAAGTTTTAATTTATAAAATTAAAAATTATTGATTGAATCAATCAAGACAATCATTTTTTATAATCATGTAGTATGTCCAAAAGTCTTAGGTATTTGATATATAACACAAAATTTACAAATTTGTAAACAAAAGCCTTTAACTATTAGGAAAACAACAAATTATTCGATTTAATAAACTATCTTACGTATCATTGGAACAATTATATAATTTCATATAAAAAATAATTATTGTAATAAAGGTAAGAGGATTAATAAATTATTTGATATATTATTAAAAACTCTTTTTATGGGTGTAACACAAATTATTTCAAATAACTCAATAAAATGAGAAAAAATAATTAAATAATGTCTTTTAATTCACAATAAGTGATCAATATGAAATAATAGTTTACTCAATTAAAATATGTTATTTTATTAGTTAAAAATAAACCAATTAATGTTCAATATTCACAATTTTTATAACGAAAGTATGAAAGCTTCTTCACCGTGTATTTTAGCAGGAAACCTTAAATAATATATTTATTTAATAAAAAATGATAAAAAAAACTTCATATTTTTTCTACAAGTTTTTCATATGATTTATATATTTTTCTCATAAGTTATTCATATGACATTTCATACTTTTTCATATTAATTGTGTATATAGTACATTGATTTGATTATTTTTAAATAATAACATATTTTGATGGAGTAAACTATATTTTAATGATAATTACTTTTTGAAAATTGTTAAATCAAGTGACTTATATTGTTTCTCATTGAAAAAAGACATTATTTAATGGTTTTTTCTAAGTTCATTGAGTTAATTAAAAGACTCTTGCTTTATATATGTAAAAAGAGTGTTTTAATGGTGTCAAACTTTCATTCTTCCACATCCTCACTAACTTTTTGGGTTAGTCCTCTTAGTTTTATTGCAATAAGTGTTTTTTTTTTATAAATTTGTATTATTTAATCAAATCATATAATTTATTAAATCAAACAATTTGTTGTTTTCCTACTAGTTAAATGTTTTTGTAGATTTGTAAATTATGTGTTATACAAAATACCTAAGACTTTTGGACATATTATATGATTATACAAAATAATTTACTTGATTAATGAAATAAATAATTGATAATTTGATAAATAAAACTTTTTTATGAGTTCAACATCTGTTTCATATTAAATATATTTATTTGCAATTAATTTTCATATTTTTAAAAATGCTCATTTTATTGAAATTTCTTTATATTAGTTTTTTTATTTTTAATTAAATAAATACATTATTTAAGATATCCTCTTTAGTTGACGCCTTAACTATAATAGTTTGCGTGTTTACACAAAAAATGTTTAAATACATGAATTATTAATTAAGTAGTTTTATGTGACTTTAAGATAAATATGGTATATGATAAGTATTTGACTATTATTATATGCAACTTTATGCAAGCCATTGCCTCTTAATTTATGTTATGCCTTCATATACAATTTTTATTTTTCTTATATATTAGCTTTAAGTTGGTTCATTTGGTTAGACCTTTTGCCCAACTATTCATAGGTCGCAAGTTCAAAACGTGAAGCCACCAATCTTAGATTGGGATTCAGATATAACTTAAAAATCAGATCGGATTCGGATATATTAAATTTCAGATTCGAATCGGATTTAAGTATAACTAAAAATCGGATTCGGATGTGGATTTTGAAATCGGATTCGGATATGGTATAAATTTCTTCTCATCCGAATTCGAATCTTAATCCGAATCCGATTATATGAATATCCGAAAAGTCGGATATGGTAAGAGGTTTATCCGATCCGAATCCGATCCGAATCCGATCCGTTGACATCCCTACCTCCAAATGTACGCCCAAATGTTGAAGATCATCGCTGGAATCGCCTAGGAGCTCCCCGGTGGAACGCCGGATGATGTAGGGACCAACAACGGCTTGCACCCTCTTTCTTCCAAGTTATGAACCCTTCCCTGTGGTGACGTAGCCTATAGCCTCACGGGTGGAATCGCTTGGCTGCACCTTGATCACCTTTTGATGAAGTGGGGGAAAACCGGGATGAAGGGAATCTCCTTGCACCGGGCACTTGATGACTCCTTGATCGCCTAACCCTTGGCCGAGTGGTGGAAGAGGAGAAGAGAGATCGAGGCAAAGAGAAGGGAAGCCGTCGGGTTTTGCAAAAGCTTCGAGGGAGATCAGCAAGATTGCTGGTTTTTCCCCCAAATGTGAGACGGGAGAGAAGAGAACGTGGAGAGAGGAGTGCGCGTGGAAGAGAGGGAGCTCGAGGAGAGAGAAAATAACTCGAAAAATGACTCAATTCTTTATTCAATGCATACAAAATCAGATGTAACAAAAGTATTTATAGTTTTCGAAATAAACTGGATCTAACACTGATCCAAATCTGAAACATAAGCAAATGGCGCAAACTTAAATGGCTGTTTGTGGCCAATTTGAAGGTTGACCCGTATCAAATACCTTTCGGGGTCCCCGTTGGTAAGTTTGGCTGGCCTTATGCTCTTCTTCCCGTTGAGTTGGGGTAGTCGGGATATTAGCGGGGGGATCCGCTGGTGGTTCCTCTGGCTCCTCATGCTCTGTGTGGTCAGGGATGTTCGTGGCGAAGAGGGCACGGTATGTCCGCGCGTTCCCTGTCTTCCTGACCTTCCCTGCCCTTTGTTGTAGCTCGTAGTCCAAACGGATCTTGGGCTTGCTTTCTGGCTCGGCTGGCAGGGGTGGAGTTGCCTCTGGGCTGGAGGCGGCGCTGCAGGCTGTATGTGAAACCAGTATATGTTTCTGAGACGCTTTACCCGCTGTTAGGCGACGGTAAGATAATTAAGCAACAGAAAAGTTTAGACATTTGAGAGTTTAGGAGAACCTGGATAGTAGCTTTTGAAGGTGTCCGGAATCGTGTGATTATGAAGGGAGCTGAGTGAAGGCGAAGCCAGATATCGAAGTTGAAGGCCGGTGCATGTTTGCAAAGTGCCTGAGTAGCAGATTCTGCAACAATATTGTCACTCAGACGATCAAAGTGATATATACATGCCTTTACAGAGGTCAGTTGCGATTTAAAATACGGCGACCAAGTATACAAGTTTTTACAAATGTCTTTCAAACAAGTGGAAAGGTAAAGGCGACAGAAGTGTACATACGGTAGCTCAGGCCCTGCAGAAGATCGGGCGTTCTTCGTAGCCGACCCTCTCGTTCTATTTCCAAAGAACCCCGATTTATTTCAGATGAGCATGCTTTAGGACGATTATTTCCTCTCCGTGCTTCTCTTCTTGAGCGCAAAAAGCTGGGGTGCAAGCCTAATTGTACACCTTCTGCGAGAAAATGACCTCAAGGAAGAAAGTCTTTGCCTATTGCAGCGTATTTGTTTAGTTCTTTCTTCAAAGGCAAAGGCGGCCAGGAATGCTTTTCCGCATTCCTTTTTTCTTTTCGTAGGGAAGTTTATCTGCGTTGGATAAAGCATTCTTTTCTAAGTTCTTTGCGGAAAAGGAATGGCCAAGGAAAATGCTCCCGTTCTCTCACTGTTCTGTGCGTCGAGGGGAAGACAAGACCGCGTACCGTCTTTTCTGCAATTTCTGCCGGTTTGTAACAAAGCACTCCGGCGTCATTTCAACGATGTAAAAATTGCAATAGATAGTGTCGGTGGGAAACACAGACGTGATATCGTGAGGACATTCAGGAGTACCTCAACTATCCTCTTGAATACCACATTTTCTTCTTCGCCAGATTTTCCCCTCACGAAATCTAGTTAGTTAAAGCTTACAAGACTGGTTCTCTCCCTCTCTCTCTCTCTCTCTCTCTCTCTCTCTCTCTCTCTCTCTCTCTCTCTCTCTCTCAGTGCGAGTTTCTTAGCTGTTTCCGGTTCCGCCGTGATATTCCAATGTGTCAATGCTTAGCTTTCTTTTTTTCTCCTTTGCTCCTTTATTTTCCTTTTGCAGGACTGTGAGGAACGAGAATCTTGTGCGTCTACTTTGGTTTCTAAAAGGACCGTGCTCCGAGCTCAGAACGCAAGGATCGAGCCAGCGGATCTGCGGGTTTTTTCTCTGGACAAGCTTACAATCTCTCCACTCTTTTTGCAAACCTCACTCCTCCAACGATGAGAAAGTCGCAGCTCCCTCTATCTTTATGCAGCTTCGGTAAAACAAGTCCTCATCTTCCCTCTTCATTCTTCTTTTGCCCATGGCCAATCACTTGCAGGCAATGGTTTGGTTTGAACCTTTTTGTTTCGGTTGTCTGCAAAAGGTACCAGCGACGTACCGATGCCGAACGCCCGAGCTTCTGCAGTGCCTGAGCTACCGCTTGAGGGCTTCAGAGAAAGAGCGTCGACCATCTGCCGCTTCGTTTTCGCCACTCGAGCTTTGTTTTTTCCTCCGACAACTTAACAGCACCGCAAAATCTCTACCAACAGTTATGCAGTATTTTAATGTCGATCGCATTTTCGCAGGAGGACGCTGAAGAAAATGGAACGCCTTCGGAAAAAGATTTTTACGCGATCATATCCACTTCTTCCCGTCCTCGTACCAACCGAAGTTACCGAACAACAGATTCTCTCCTCCAAGCAATCGCTAAAAATAAACGAAAAAGCCCGAAATGTATCCCGACCTACCGATCGCTTCCAGTAACCAGCTCCGAGTTCTCTCATTCGCCGTCCGATAACCTAAACCACAGCAACAAACAAGTGCAGATACGTTTCTCTTCAAACGACAGTGAAGCGCACATGAACTCGAAGAAACGCCGAACAAGAAACGCCGAACAAAAACGCGATCAACCAAGAACGGGCTACACCGAGCCCCCACAGATCTCTCGGAACCGAAATCTCAGCTTCCTTCCATCAAACAGCAGCAGAAGAACTCCATAAAAAGGCATCGTCCACAATTCAAGCCCCGGCACACTTTAACTTCTTTCCCTAGCGTCATCTTCCATAAACACATGTAAACGAAACAGGAAACAAAAAGCAATGCGATGGTACCTGAGATAACTCCGGCGGGGATCTCCGGCATTCTGGCGGGAATCTGCTGGGCGAGGCTCCCGAACGGAAGAAGAAAGACGCGTGATGGGAGAGCCTCCGGAGCGGAGGGGAGGGGTTTATAGGGTTCCGGTTGAGTGGGGGAACTTGCGTCCGGGGGAGGGAAGGATCCTTCAATGGAGAAACCCCTCGCCTTCTCCATTCTAAAAGGGGCGGAGGGGCCTCCGCCAGTTTCACGTCACTCTCGATTTGAATACAGCCAAATGTATCATGCTCCGCGTGAGAACCATTTAAGAGAAAGTAGTTTTTTTGGTGGCAAACTTTTCTTGCACCATGGGAGTGCATATACCTACTTTGGATAATGGCAGAAGCGTGCAGGTTTTGTTTATCTGTTGTCATCGTGGAATTTTTGTTCTGTCCCGGCGCATTTATTATTGCTTCCGGCCGGTCCAGTCAGATGCGAGAGGGGAGGCAGGGGCGTCCAACTTGCCGTTTCAAATCCGAGTTCATTCGGGTTACTACGAAGCCCCTTCGATGTTAGTTTCTAGTCCCAAAGTCGTAAACATAAAGAGCGTGTGAATTCAACTTTTTACTTTTACAGTCGTTCAGCAGTAGAGAAGCTTTGCAAATGTTGTTTGAATTAGTTCTAATGTTTTATGCATCTGGTCCATTCACCATACATTCATTCACAAAATGTTTTTCTGACAAACAACTCTTTAACATTTGAATGATGAGAGTTTCATACTCTTAAGAGCTGTTTATTTATCCTAAAGATTGAGCAGATTCAAGAAACACTTGAGCAAAAGTTTCACAAATTTTAAGATATATTAATAGGACACTTGTTCTTAATGTCAAACATGATTGTTTCATGCATTTATTACAAAGATTGAGACAAATTTAATACTTTATAAATATGTTTTGATCTTTGAGATAGATTCACTTTCAAGTTTCAACCGTCAAACGAGCCCTTAAAAATTAAGGTGATTGCATGAATTAAATCATGCAACGACCAAGTTTCCCAGTCTAAGCTTCTTAAAAGCTGCATGGAATGCTGAGGCGAGCTCAAATGGGACGGGATCGTAGGGTTTGAGTAATGGCACACGCCCAGAAGGTTGTGGACTAATAAATACAAAAGAGCAGGCTGGGTCGGGACGTTGGAGGACGGAAAAGGGGAGTACTTATAATACCGCAACAAACAGGAAAGCCCCAAAAACATAGAGAATAGGGACAGCCGGACAGGGATCGGGTAGAAAGAAGACAAGGCAGACAACGTCTCAACGGATGATGAAAGGAAAGTTGGAAAGGTGTCATGTGGAGTTCGCCAACTGGCCTTTATCCACCAAGACGTTCTTCTTTTAAATAAGAAAATGAAGAAGGGACAAATTTGTCACTTCCAAGGAGTGCCCGTCGGTGATGCGGGTGCGTGGCATTCACTCTAAAAAAAAACACGACTGGTATAATATGGTAAAACACAGTCAATTGTATAATACTTATTTTACGTTTGTATATTTTAAAAAAATAAAAAATAAAAAAACAGGTATAATACTCATAGTTTGTTCATATTTTTTAATGATTTTTTCTATTTATTTATAATTTTTAAGATTTATTAAATGTTTTACATTTTTTTTTAAATTTGTTGAAATTTTCTCACTTTATTCTCGAGATATACAAATGAGGTGGAGACCGGCCCTGGCCCTCTTAAAAAAAGAAGATTAAAATGCATTTGTAAATTTAAAATATTTTATTTATTTTATATAATTTTTGAAGAATTATATTTCTGGCTCTCGTTAAAATTTTAAAACTATAATACCAAAAAAAAAATCTGATTTCGCTTTTAATAATTTTGAGAAACTTAATAAAAATAAAATAGTTTGCAACTTCCCAAAATTCAAACCCTGGGCCCACCTCTAGCAAAGCATTGCCTCGAGTTTTAGTAAAATTTCTGAACTAAAAAACTGGAGAAATGGGTGAAAGTTGGAATTTTGATTTTTTTTTTTTGTTTTGCCAAAGTTTTCTGTTTTCCCGCCGGTTGTTTGTTTAATTTTTACACAAAAAATGAAAGCGAAAATTAAACAAGCTTCCGTCTCCCCGTTGTTTCGTAAAAGAAAATACTCCAAATTATTTTTCAACTTCTTGAAATATTAAAACGAAAATTTTTAATTATAAAAAAAATACTGGTATACACCAAAAAATCTTAAGAGGTTGTTTAGCAATTATAGTTTCATAAATGTACATCAAAAAATGAGTTAGATCCACATACATAACACTTGTTATGACGTTCCATGAATCTACTCAATTTTTAAAGACATGACACAATAACAAATTTGTTACTTTTGTCAATCTGCTTCTTTTTTGTCAAACTGCTTCTAAAAGATTGTTTGGTATTAGTGATACTATATGAGTGTTTCAAAAATATGCTCTGAATATTGGATCAAATTCATGGAACATTAGTACTTGTATTCCATGCCCATAGAGTGAGCTTGCAATTAGAGGTCGTCTGAAAAATGAGATACTTCGTACTTGTTCAACGAATTTGTCTTAAAATTTGATGCAGATTCATGGACACTTACATAGTATTACGACTACTAAATTACCCCTGATGACACGTTTGGCAATAGTAACAAATGGTTGTTGACTTGTTGTCTCATGAATTTACTTTAAAGATTGTGATAAATCTCTGAACTATAATGACATAGTGCTTATGAATATAAGCTGCAATCTTTTGGATAAATTTAAGGGATAGTAATAGGCTTGTTATTGTTGCCAAACAAGAGGTTGTTTGGTAACAATAACAAATGAGACAAATCATGTCAGTTTCATGAATTTGTTCCCACAATTAAGACAGATTAATGAGATACCGATGACATGTTAGTGTCACGAAACATTTCATAAAAGGGTCGCTATTTGTCCATTGCAATTTTGCTGGAAAAATGAAGGGGAAGAGGTCGAGCGAACGTGACCATACAAAATAGAAGAGCCTTCAGATTTTGCTTTCTGGTGGCGGGAAGGGTATTATTTGGAGCCAAGAGGTCAACCCCAAGGGAAAGAGAGTTTCAGAACGGCCTAGGTGGCAACGTCAGTAAAAAGAAAATGGACTGACAAAGTTTCTCGCTCCTTTGAAGGGGCTCGACATGTTGTCACCAGAGTATGGGGTGTAGGTGTGGGTGCTGCAGAGCGACACATCCCAAAAAATTTAAGTCCGATGGTGCGGCAACGGTATTTTATTATTATTATTATTATTATTATTATTAATTTATTATATATATAACATAATAAACATGTATATATTATTATTACAATTTAGTTGTTAATGTATATAACATACTTGAATAATTGTATTGCATAGAAAAATATCGTAACAACATATATTATATAAGTAGTTTAGTAATATGACATTCTAATTGGACTCGAGTGTGAGTCGGAGCCGTACTCATGTCTGGTGCGCACTTGACTCGATGCAACTCGAGTGCGGCAATAAAATAAAAAAGTCGGAGTGAGTTAAGTTGTGACCACTCACCTTTGTGGATCCAATTACTTAGACTCACGTGATTTCCTGGAGCCAGAGATATGAGACCTGATCGGGGGTCATGAGGTAAAGCCCATTACCAAACACGAGATTTTAAAACTCGTTCATGTTAAATCCCATTTACTCATATGGGAGGGGGTCATGAGGTAAAGCCCATTACCAAACACGAGATTTTAAAACTCGTTCATGTTAAATCCCATTTACTCATATGGGAGGGCGTCATGAGGTAAAGCCCATATTCAAAATATTTTACACTAATCTTGCAAATAAAGTTGAAAATACAAAGCGTTATCAGTCACCTCGTTTTATTAAGAAGCGATGATAGGATTACATTCAAACTCAATGGAAGGTGTGTTGCCGTTTTTTTCTAATAAATGATATATATATATATATATATATATATATATATATATATATATATATATATATATATATATATATACCATTATTTGAAAAGACAAAAAGAGGAAAGAAGGACAGATGAAGAACCGATTCACTTGGCATCATAATGACATCTCTAATGTTCAGATAAACACTGCGAATCAACACTATTAGGATAGCACATTTTAAAACTCAAACTGAAGATGTGGCTACAACACGCCATACAACCCAACTGGTTGCACTACCCATCACATGATAGGAGAGAGAGATGTTAAACCCCTACGTAAACCCTTACTTGTTATGTTTATGGATAAAGACATAAACCTTTAATTTAATGCACATTTACTGGTAAAATATAATAATAAAAATAATATATCACATCGTACCTATCTACTATGCACAATTTTTTTTTAAGTCAATGTGAACAAAATCAATGGCAAAAATAATTCCAAATAGTTTAGCACTTGAGGATCTGGCATCTTCCGTTTTCACTGGAAATATAAGTCAACCACATAAATGTTAGACCCACGTGAAACGAGCTTTGTCATTCATTTTCCCTACAATGACAGTCGGGGAAAAAGGAGAGACAGAGAGGATTTAGACCTTAAAATATCACCATAAATCATTGCTATAAGCACCCAAATGAACTGTTATTGCATCATCAGCAGTCACGAACAGCTTTATGACAGCTGCACGATTTCGCAACATCCAGCATACGGCAGATATGAACATTCATATATATATAATGAACTGTTATTGCACCATAAACCGTCACTGATAGCTTTATGGCAGCTGCACGATCTGGCAACCTCCGGCATACGGCAGATATGAATATTCATATATATATATATATATAATGAACTGTTATTGCACCATAGCTTTATGGCAGCTGCACGATCTGGCAACCTCCGGCATACGGCAGATATGTATAAGCACAATTAGTAAAATAGACCACTTGCATATAAGGCCAAATAAAATTAACTATTAAAGGATTTTTTTTGGCAATCTAGTTATATAGATATGATTTTAAAAGTAATTGGTGAGAAATATTTATTTTTATTAAAGTAGTCAAGTTTTATTTCAATAGTGTATGACATCACAATTTTATCAGGTGACGGGAGCTCGAGTTTTGTTTAAGACGTTGTAGCCAAGTTCATACTAGTTCCCTAAGCTCGAACTCGGCTCGTGAACAGCCCTATAGTAACAGTTGGTCATTTGTTTGAGCTGACATCTAATAGTGTGTATTAGTAGTCTTTGAGGGTATAGTTTTTTGTTCATGCGTTATTTGCTACAAATAAAAATTTGGTGGCTTCATTTTGGTGGGGGGCAATTTTGGTTTGTGGTTGGTTGAGAAGTGTTTTCTTAAGCCACCAAAAAAACTACTTTCTCTTAAATGGTTCTCACGCGGAGCATGATACATTTGGCTGTATTCAAATCGAGAGTGCAGTTTTGTTCAAAGGGCGTGATGCAAACAGGTGGTGATAAGGCACACGCTATTTTGTGCTACTTTTATGGGCTGCAAATGCTAGCGTGAACTTTTAGTCACAAAACTTGGAAGCGTGTGGGTATCACCTTCTTAGCAGCATATGGTGAGGGTTTTATATTAAAAGTAGCTTCTTGTAAATAAATATCATATAAAAAAAGAATGTAAGTGGCGGAACACAATGGGGCTCGTGGCTTTAGGGAATTATTTAAATTTTTAGAAGAGATACATGATTTTTATCATTAAAGTTACGAAAAAAATTGTTCAACTTTTTTGAAAATTTAATTAGAACCATTTTAGATTTTGGAAAAATATGTGCGCTTACCTGAAATTTCTTCCCCCCCGCTAAATCATGGGGGCCTCTGTTTTCCGCACTAAGAAGCTATTAGTATGATTGACAAGACATTAATGAACAAAGGACTGGGAGATATGGCTGCCGAAGGAGGAAGAAAGCATTCCTCGCTACTCCTCTGCTCCCTCTCTCTCAACCTCATTCTCGCCTCTCTCTTTCTTCGTGCCTCTCCCTTCTTTCGCCGTGATGAGGAGCTCACGTGGAGCCGAGAGGCTGCGGCGGAGGCGGAAGCCGCCGCTACGGTCTCTTGCTCCGGCCATGGCCGCGCCTTCCTGGACGGAGATCTCTCGGAGGACGGCTCGCTCGTCTGCGACTGCAATTCATGCTACGCTGGAACCGATTGCTCGGAATTCTTGTCTGATTAATTGATCAATCAATTCCTGAAAATTAATTGAACATATTTTATTGGACACATTTTTTTCATCTTGCCAGAGAAAAAAATGACACTTGATAGCCAGCAAGCAAAAATAAAAACTAAAGAACCGAACCGACCTTAATTTTTTGCAAATAAAAAACTAATGAATAGCTGGATAACAAAATCAATAAAAAAAACTGTAATGCGGCCAAGTGTCATTTTTTTATTAGACGAAAATAAAAGACCTGAACATATGGTACAGGATATTTGGGGCCAATTGTCCTGAGATGCACTGGAATTTTTTTCAGGAATTAATTCACCAGCAGCACCCAGCGAGCAATCCTTAATGTGCCTTTTAATCTTGCAACGCGATTGTGGTGCATAGCCTCATGGTGCCAACCAAAAATTATTTGAGAAATTGTACAGGATACCTGGCCATGAACGTCACCATATTACCATCAGGAACAGTGATATCAACCAAAGTAGGCAAAGCTCTTAGCATTTCCCTTGCTTGTAAGACAATTTGAAAGGCATACCTGAGAGAATAATTTATATGCCATGTCAATAAAAAGAATGAAAAAAACCAACAACAAAACAATTAACATTTCAAAGGGGACCGGTGCCCTTAACGCGCTCTCGTCAAACCCAAACCGCCTGCCAATTGCCTCTTGGTTCTTTAGTTTTTATTTTTTTCTACACCTGTAACTAAATTTTATAGTATTTAACATTTTCATCCTGAGGATTGAACGTGATCGCGAAGCTTATGAATCAATATAAATTTTTAAGAACAATAATATTATGCTATTATCTTGTGTATTTAAGCTAAAAATATATTAGATTCATTTAACATTTTGAAAAATATTTCATGAATTTGTCCCACTTTTGAGGCAAACTCATGAAATAGTAACACACACACTGTTGTTGCACCCAATGAAAATTAGGGTCCCATCTTAATTTTTCCACTGGTTGTTGTATTCTCTACTTATCCACATACCAGACATTAAAAAATTTGCTTCGCTGCACGATTACACAACAAATCCCTGTCAAATGCACCATTTACTCTTGTGAAGTGAGATACCAAAAAGAAAATTCAAAAGCTGTCAACTTATTGCAGGAATTGAAGAAATGGAAACAAAGTCCAGATTTCCAAAACTTCTTGGGTTTATGTCTAGGAAATAAATTTTTCAGTTTGATAAGAATGAAACATGAAAAATAGGAAAAAACAGAATCCTTAGACATTGAGTATTACTTTGAAATTTTATCAAACATTATGGGGGTGTCTATGTAATTGTCTTAAAAGATACCCCCACCATTTAAAAATACATGTAAAATTTGGGGCCGAATTGAAAATTTTCATTAAAAACACAATAAGGGCTTAGACGCATTTTCACCGTTTTCTTCTTCACCTCTCTTCATAGCTGAGGGAGCTAAAGACAAGCATTTTAAATTAAACATATTTGGAGAATCGGGGGAAGGTTCATCGCAAACGCAACCTGGCAGCCATGTTACAGTCAACTTATAACTTTTTCTTTTTTGTGAGATGATATAGTCTGAAAGAAATTTTTGAGTCTATAACCATCGGTGTCAATTGAAACAAAGAAGATTGAGGCCAAACATTGGGTTGGACCCAACTCCCATTCGGCATTTTACATGGATCAAAGCCTAAAACAACGAAGCTCAACTCCTTCCATAGTTGATTTGGTTTTGGAGCCCCATCCTATCCAAGGGAAGCTCTAAGCCTGAGTCCTACCCACCACGTCCGTGGAAGTCGATCCAAGTTCCAATCATAGAAAGCGCTGGAGAGACCGCGCCACCCTCTGCCCACCCAAGACCCAATAAAGCAATCCTTGTCAGCAAGTGCGCTTGATGCCCTTAATACTTGAATCAGAGACCGCCCACTCCCCAACCCTGACCCAAGCCATTACACTAACCTCCTCACAACTGTGATGCATTGTAAATTTATTTACTGAGCTTCATTTCACAAACCAAACCCCTAACTTTTTCTTTAATTCAATATATTCTGAAAATTAAAATGATGAATCATGAATCTCAAACGCGAGCGTTCAACTGTACTCTAGGGGTTGATTTGATTTGAGATATAGGAAAATGACGAGGGCATTTCGACAGAATACAAGTAAACCTCGTCCGGTCGGTCCTGTAGTTGAATCGTTAAATTCCAAAAGTACCCAGCCGCGGCGTTGTAGTTGCAACGGGTGAAGGCCATTTCAGATGTCGATACACGTGAATCCAGATCCAGAAAGCTATATTCGGCTCGAAGAATAGATCCAACCATCGTTGCCAAGCACAAAATGCTCCAAGCAGAATGGAGACAAGGAGGAGAGATGAAAGAAGTTAGATGGATTCGCATAGCACTGTTGTGAAAGAATCCATTGTATTAAATGAGCAACCATTTGTAAAAAAGGATAGTGTGAGTGGCTAATAGTGCCCGACCATGCAGCTTGAATCCACTTTCCCTTCTGATGATCGGCTTTCTTATGACAATGACGATCACTTAAATAAAGATAATAAAGAGATACAAAAAATTGTTGTAAAAACTTTAATCCAACAGCCTGAACTCAATCTCGAGTGCACAATATATATAATCTTCTCCTATGCTATCTTACTCTATTGTGTTAAGCGTAGGAAAGGGGGACCGGCACTTTTGCGAATCCGCAGGTATCTCTCTCTCTCTCTCTCTCTCTATATATATATATATATATATATATATATATATAAATATATATATATATATATATATATATATATAAAATGAAATTGTGAAAAGTTTACATTTTAATGAAATTGCCGGCTAGCAGCTTCGTAATGTTCCTTGGCACATCTGAAATCTGGAGTCATTGACAATTGCCTCGAGCCTCTTCAAACAAGCTGACTTAAGTGTTTTTCTTATCATTTCAGGCGCCAAGCTTGCCATTTTTTAATTACAGATCATCATTTTCCCGGCGGATATGTACACTTGTTTATTTTTGATATAGTTGGCCCATATATTATGTTTTTATTTTTGATATAGTTGGCCCATATATTGTTAGAATTACTATGTTATCTTATGTATTTATTTTTTATATAGTTGGCCCATATAATTCATGATGACAACAAAAATGCCTAACAATTATCAGTATGCGTGTCAATTTCTTGACACATTGTAATTTGCTCTTGAAGTAATTCATGCTGACAACAAAAATGTCTAACAACACATACTAATAAAAGCTTTCGTCAAGGCTAGACAAATGACTTCAGAATTTTGGCTATGCTTCCAAGTGTGAAACATTTTGGACGATGCTACGAACTGCCTAACTTGTTAACTGATTGACATTGCGTTATGTGCGTGAATGTAGATCACAGTATCAAATAATCAGATCCTATAAAATGCTTATAAAGAGTTGAAGGCAAAATCCTTTATGACTATTTATTGTAATCATCTAGTGGGTTATGCATGTTCTTGATTATTTGCAACTCCTCCCATGACTTAATTGGCATATTGTTTTTGTGCTTTAATGAGTATAATGCTAAATTTACGACACTGTAAAAAGAAATTTATCTAAGTTTATACCTGATAAGATGTCTCTTAAGGTTCAATTATGCATGTACTCATAGAGGACAATCATATTCATGCCTTCGTCACAAAATCCAACAAATGAGACAAGGTTTTTGTGATGCACTTTCATTAATAACTTGACCTACAATGTTGGGCATGGAAAAAACTTGAGTTCCTTCATAAAATTATAAAACGAGCATAAATAATCAAACAATAAACATAATCTATTCTAACCTCTACCACAAATTCTTTAGATCCTCGTTGTTGAAAATCTTTTAATACTATATATATATATATATATATATTTATTTATTTATATAAAAACTAGCTTTGCTAAACTAATCGCAGATCGGATTTTGGAAGCCTTGTCATTGGTGTTATCAAAATGGGACTCTGCTAGAAGTCCAATACAAAAAGTAGGGAGCCATTAGATTCAGACGTCTGATGATCTCACTTATCAGAAGTCCAATAATAATTTAGTAAGTGATCTGGAGAAAACGTTTATCCTTGATAAACCAATTAATAAAAACAACTGAGACACTTATTTACTGCACATGAACAGGGCATCTCATCTTTAATTTTACATTTTATAATCAAGTTAAATTTTTGGATTTATAGAGACGTCGCCATGGTAAATTTTACATTTTACGTTGTTTTTTTTTTTTTTTTTGGATTTCAATGGCGACGTCCCCATGGTTTCCATGGCTCTGGCCAGGTTCCAGCCCTACTAGTGTAAGCCACTACCATCTCAGCCCTTTAAAAATTTCATTGTGCTCAATGGATCCAGCCACTTGCAATTCCAGCACTAGATGCGAGTCAGTGACTGCCAAAAGTTGTTGCTCTGCCCCAACCAAATAGGAGTTGTTAAAGAAAACCACATGCAAGTAAGTTTTTAGCTCCAAGTTTCAATTGTGAGAAGCATGAACCAATCGTATCCATATCTTCAGCCACATCAGTACAAAGGGATGGTATTTAGGCTAAGTATTAGGCTCGAATCGAGACCCGATTCAACTCGTTAAAAAAAAAAAAATTAATATTATTTTATATA
This sequence comes from Nymphaea thermarum, assembly GCA_011799765.1. Lineage (NCBI taxonomy): Eukaryota > Viridiplantae > Streptophyta > Magnoliopsida > Nymphaeales > Nymphaeaceae > Nymphaea > Nymphaea thermarum. The sequence continues at coordinate 615,395 of JAANDH010000020.1, forward strand.
TAATTGTAATATTTGTATCAAAGTCAATTATTATATTAACCTGAAACAGAGTGGTCGGGTCGAGTGTGGAGCCAATAGGGGTTAAGTCCGAAGTGGGGCCACATCGATCTTTGCCTGACCGGGACGTGAAACGGGCGGAGGCCCTTTTAGTATGGCCAACATACTCTTTTCTACCCAAGAGAGCCCACCATAGTTGGCGTTTTCCAAACTCTAGCACAAGCTTTTTAGCCTTGCAATTTGGTGTCTGTCTTCCCCATGTCCTCTCCATTTATAATTTTTGTGAGGAGAGAACTTTTTTCTCATAATAGGTAAAAAATTATATTTTATATGAAAAGTCGTGCTATGTACTAAATCAAGCCATTTCTTGAAATATTGACATTTTAAAGAGATTTTTGCTGTGAAACATTATTTAATTGATCAAAACTAATATCACGATGATTCTAATTTTTGAATCTGAAATTTGAATGGAATAGCCAAAGAACTTTGTCCATGCATGCAAAATTTCTATTAATATTTGTGCACACAATCCCTATAACATGACTACCAATATATTAAGAAAATAAAAAAGATATTTATCTCTTTCTTATTTTATGACTGACACGATATGGTAGAGTTTGATGCATGTCAACAAGTGCTTAGTTTTTAGGATTCCAATGTGATTTAGAACACCATGTGATTTGCATCCTGATACCTACAATATGCATTTGACTTTTTGGGCTAATGCTATGATATATATATCCTTATTGGTTACTCCTATTTATTATGTACATGTAATTTTTTAAGTATAAGATTCATTTCTTACATATTATTTTGAGTATATAGATATTTCATCGTTAATATCCTCGATGTAGTTTCTTTAAAAGATACACAAGAACCAAATTTTACCTTTAATGTTTAAAAATCACCATAAAGGCTTAGAGCATAAAGACCTCTGAGTTTCACACATGAACTGTCACAATTTCTCATTTTGTCCTCTCTCACTTAAATTTTTGAAGAATTTTACTGTTTATTTGAGTGATAGTAGATCATAATTAAGTTATACCTATTTGTCAATATTTGTATAATAATAAAGAGTGGTGGTCGGCAAAGTATTATAAACTCTTTCATATGGTTTTTTGTTTTTTTCCTAAAGAAAGCTTTCTATGGCCCAAGTAATGCTTTTTATGTTGTTAGTATATCAATTTAAAATGAAAGGAAGGCAACCCTTTACAAGCCTTTCCCGGAGTGCAGCAGAATAGGTCTCGGCGATGCCTCAACAGCATCTCAGGCAGCCGTCGGCAGACCTTGTACCTCTACAATTTGCAGTTTTTGATTCATAATAAAATGTGCACATCTATTATTTCTGTCGGGTTAAGAAGTTTATATTGCATTGGTTTTAAGCAAGATTTATATACATTGGTTTTCCACGCAAATTAACTAATTTTTCTTCTGATCTTAAATGGAAAGAATGATTGATCACAAGATCCAAACATTAGTCAGACTCATAATTTTTGATAAAGACATATTTAATGTCAACTTCTAATACCCATTGCTTTGGACACGTTTGCGTCAGCCAGGGTTGGTGTTTATCACTGAAAGGTGACAAAACCAATAATAATAAACAATAAACATAAGGTTGTCTTTCTAACAAAATGGGATAAGGAAAAAGAATAAATAAATAAATAAATAAATAACTAAATAAATATATATATATATATATATAGAGAGAGAGAGAGACTTCACATATCAACCATGTGAAATCGTAGATCATGTACCTCTGCAATTCCATAGCTAGTCAAATGGAACCAAATACTTATGAGATAAAACAAAATTAATGGAGACTTTTACTTTGAACTGTGCAGATGTCTAGCTTTTAAAAAGGAAAAATAATGGAGACTAAAAGGAAAAATAATGGAGACTCTTACTTTGTCTTGTGCATGCACTACAAAAAAAGCATGGATTCACAACATTAAGATCTACGCAAAAAAAATTGCAAACAGATTTAATCTTTTGCCAAATAAGAAATAAACAGTTACTTAAGCAAAAACTAAATAAAAGAAGGAAAAAAAAGAAAAGAGAGATGGAAATAACTAATATGGTATATCCTGAAGTCAGTGAAATATTTAGTCTCAAAAATACTTTGCCTAGAAGAAAACCGCTCATCACTAGTTTTTTGGAACAAAAAATCAGATTTAGACCTCTAAAGCTTAGCATAAAACAAACATAGTGTGAACAAAATTTTGGCCAACATGCTCTTTTCCACCCAGATGAGCACAACATAGTCAAGGTTTCAGCTTTAGCACAAGCTTTTTAGCCTTGCAATTTGGCTCCCATGTCCTCTCCATTGTTATTTGTTGTAAGGAGAGAACTTTTATCTCATAATAGCCTCAAATCTAAATTTTGTATGGAACATACACTAAATCAAGTCATTTCCTAAAATATTGACATTTTAAGGAGATTTTTGCTGTGAAACATTATTTAATTGATCAAAACTAAGTTCACGATGAATCCGATTTTTGAATCTAAAATTTGAATGGAATGGCCTAAGAACTTTGTCCATTTATGCAAAAGATGACCACCATTGTATTAAGAAAATGACAAAGATATATATCTTTAGCTTATTTTATGACTGACATAATATGGTAGAGCTTGATGCATATCAGTAGTAGGTGCTTAGTTGTTTAGGATTGCAAAGTGATTTAAAACACAAGTTGACTATGCATTTGACTTTTTGGGCAAATGGTACGATATATATCAAGAGAGAGAGAGAGAGAGAGAGAGAGAGAGAGAGAGAGAGAGAGAGAGAGAGAGAGAGAGAGAGAATGTATGTTTGCATGTGCAAACGGTGGCTCATGCTATTCAAGTCACCTAGCGCACTCATGAGGGTTGCTTGATCTATTGTAATGGATTGTTAAAAATAAAACAAGAAAAAAGAAAGTTGTGACATATTTTTATATGACAAAAATATGTTCTTTTTGTTTTTCTATCAATCTTCAATTACAGTGGATCAGACCGTCTTCATGAGTGAGCTGCCACACTATGTGTGTGAGTAAAGCATTATGAAGGGAACATTTCCTGCTTTAGACAACATGGGTATAGATAATGGTTTTTATCATATAATTAGCTAGAGATGTAGGACACGTAGAGTTTTTGGTTTCTTGGGTACAGATCAGTTTTGACGCAATAGAGCTGTTTACATCCACAGAACCAACTCCGCCCATGTCCGATCGAACATAGACGTCAATTGGTTCATGTTTGGGACTCCAATATGCTCAAAACCTCGGTCATAATGATAATTGTTCCTAAATCAATGGAGTTAAGGGAAGAGTACTATTTTCGCTNGTGACTTGGGGCGCACAAGGAGGACTGTTGGGCGGGGAAGGCTGCATGGTGGTAGGAGTTTGGAGGAACTGTGTGATAGAGAGAGAGAGAGGCACATGGGCTTGACAGGAACATTGTCGAGCTAGAACCTGTCATATGCTTCTGTTGTTCCTTATATAAGAGAGAGAGAGAGAGAGAGAGAGAGAGAGAGAGAGAGAGAAATTACTGACATTATCAAAGCAAAAATAAACCCGACGTAGTGACTATTTTACAGGTGAACAACAAATTAAACTGCTAGTGGATGATTGATTGTAATAACAAGAAACTAAAAATTGCAGGAAAGATAATTCTTTGAGGGGGCGTTTGATTTATAAAAAAGTTTTAATTTATAAAATTAAAAATTATTGATTGAATCAATCAAGACAATCATTTTTTATAATCATGTAGTATGTCCAAAAGTCTTAGGTATTTGATATATAACACAAAATTTACAAATTTGTAAACAAAAGCCTTTAACTATTAGGAAAACAACAAATTATTCGATTTAATAAACTATCTTACATATCATTGGAACAATTATATAATTTCATATAAAAAAATAATTATTGTAATAAAGGTAGGAGGATTAATAAATTATTTGATATATTATTAAAAACTCTTTTTATGGGTGTAACACAAATTATTTCAAATAACTCAATAAAATGAGAAAAAATCATTAAATAATGTCTTTTAATTCACAATAAGTGATCAATATGAAATAATAGTTTACTCAATTAAAATATGTTATTTTATTAGTTAAAAATAAACCAATTAATGTTCAATATTCACAATTTTTATAAGGAAAGTATGAAAGCTTCTTCACCGTTTATTTTAGCAGGAAACCTTAAATAATATATTTATTTAATAAAAAATAATAAAAAAACTTCATATTTTTTTCACAAGTTTTTCATATGATTTGTATATTTTTCTCATAAGTTATTCATATGACATTTCATACTTTTTCATATTAATTGTGTATATAGTACATTGATTTGATTATTTTTAAATAATAACATATTTTGATGGAGTAAACTATATTTTAATGATAATTACTTATTGAAAATTATTAAATCAAGTGACTTATATTGTTTCTCATTGAAAAAAGACATTATTTAATGGTTTTTTCTAAGTTCATTGAGTTAATTAAAAGACTCTTGCTTTATATATGTAAAAAGAGTGTTTTAATGGTGTCAAACTTTCATTCTTCCACATCCTCACTAACTTTTTGGGTTAGTCCTCTTAGTTTTATTGCAATAAGTGTTTTTTTTATAAATTTGTATTATTTAATGAAATCATATAATTTATTAAATCAAACAATTTATTGTTTTCCTACTAGTTAAATGTTTTTGTAAATTTGTAAATTATGTGTTATACAAAATACCTAAGACTTTTGGACATATTATATGATTATACAAAATAATTTACTTGATTAATGAAATAAATAATTGATAATTTGATAAATAAAACTTTTTTATGAGTTCAAACATCTGTTTCATATTAAATATATTTATTTGCAATTAATTTTCATATTTTTAAAAATACTCATTTTATTGAAATTTCTTTACATTTGTTTTTTTATTTTTAATTAAATAAATACATTATTTAAGATATCCTCTTTAGTTGACGCCTTAACTATAATAGTTTGCTTGTTTACACAAAAATGTTTAAATACATGAATTATTAATTAAGTAGTTTTATGTGACTTTAAGATAAATAGGGTATATGATAAGTGTTTGACTATTATTATATGCAACTTTATGAAGCCATTGCCTCTTAATTTATGTTATGCCCTCATATACAATTTTTATTTTTCTTATATAATAACTTTAAGTTTGGTCATTTGGTTAGACCTTTTGTCCAACTATTCATAGGTCGCAAGTTCAAAACGTGAAGCCACCAATCTTAGATTCAGATTCGGATTGGATTCGGATATAACTTAAAATTCGGATTCGGATCGGATTCAGGTATAACTTAAAAATCGGATCGGATTCGGATATATTAAATTTTAGATTTGGATCGGATTTAAGTATAACTAAAAATTGGATTCGGATCGGATTCGGATGTGGATTTTGAAATCGGATTCGGATATGGTATAAATTTCTTCTCATCCGAATTCGAATCTTAATCCGAATCCGATTATATGAATATCCGAAAAGTCGGATATGGTAAAAGGTTCATCCGATCTGAATCCGATCCGTTGACATCCCTACCTCCAAATGTATGCCCAAATGTTGAAGATCATCGCTGGAATCGCCTAGGAGCTCCCCGGTGGAACGCCGGATGATGTAGGGACCGGCTGGAATCCTCGCCGGAAAAGTAGTAGCGGCGGCCGGAGGTCGCCGGAGGTGGCCGAGGCAAAGCCGGCCGGTTCCAAGGCACACAAGGATGCTAGAGCGGTCTTCCTTGGGGACTAGGGTTGGAACCAAGTCTTGGGCTTAGGTGAAGTAGGTTTAGGTGGGCTTGGACCAAATGTTTCCAAGTTGGTCCGGGCTCGGTCTAGGAAGCAGGCTCCTAACTACGAAGATTGGAGTCCTAAAAGATCTCCAAAAAGTGATATCGCCTCTTCCAAATGTAACACCCTTTCCAACAAATGTGGAAAAGGGGTGAGGGCTCCTTTAGCCCACTCTCTCAAACACTCCAAGATCACGCCACGTGTCAAGATGTAGGGTAGAGATGACGTAAGGCCCAAAAATGTAAAATCCACTTACCAAATGGCGAGTTGACCGAGGAGACTCCAAATGTCGTCCGCGCTAGAAGGTTCTTCCCCAAATGTAGCCGGTTTTCCCAAGTACGTGCCGAGATCACCAAATGTAAGCCGGATTTGCCAAATGTAGCTCGCGGGGGTTCACTTTGGTTTTCTGCCCCTCGCCGGAGTTACCAAATGTTTGACGGAATTTCCAAATGTACGCCGGAATTCTCAAATGTACGCCGGAAAACTCCTAATGTTAGCCGAAAATCTCCAACTCTTGCCGGTTTTCTATTCTTTTTCTTTCTTTCTCGGACGTTTCTTTTTTTTTTCTTTCTTTTCTCGCCCTTTTTCTTGATTTTCTGGCAAGAATGGCAGATTTGAATCGGTCTGGATTTTGGCTTGATTTCAACGGTTCAAACAAAGCAATCGAACAGGAACTCAAGGGGAAACACGCTAATAACGTAGGGGAAAAAGAATGACTCGTAAGATGGACTTTAGGACTGATTTCCACCGTGGAAAAGAGGATTTCACTGGCTGGACTTCCGATTACACCTCTTCTTTTGGGCCGAACTCAATCCCAAAGGCCAACAACGGCATTGCACCCTCTTTCTTCCAAGTTATGAACGCTTACCTCTTGAATCCGATGGTGGAATGGTCGTCTCCTTCTCCTAGTCGCCTAGAAGCAAGAAACCTTCCCTGTGGTGACGTAGCCTCTAGCCTCACGGGTGGAATCGCTTGGCTGCACCTTGATCACCTTTTGATGAAGTGGGGGAAAACCGGGATGAAGGGAATCTCCTTGCGTCGGGCACTTGATGACTCCTTGATCGCCTAACCCTTGGCGAGTGGTGGAAGAGGAGAAGAGAGATCGAGGCAAAGAGAAGGGAAGCCGTCGGGTTTTGCAAAAGCTTCGAGGGAGATCAGCAAGATTAATGATTTTTCCCCCAAATGTGAGACGGGAGAGGAGAGAACGTGGAGAGAGGAGTGCGCGTGGAAGAGAGGGAGCTCGAGGAGAGAGAGAATAACTCGAAAAATGACTCAATTCTTTATTCAATGCATACAAAATAAAATGTAACAAAAGTATTTATAGTTCTCGAAATAAACCGGATCTAACACTTGATTCAAATCTGAAATTCAAATCTGAAACATAAGCAAATGGCACAAACTTAAATGGCTGTTTGTGGTCAATTTGAAGGTTGACCCGTATCAAATACCTTCTGGGTTCCCCGTTGGTAAGTTTGGTTGACCTTATGCTCTTCTTCCGATTGAGTTGGGGTAGTCGGGATATTAGCGGGGGATCCGCTGGTGGTTCCTCTGGCTCCTCATGCTCTGCGTGGTCAGGGATGTTCGTGGCGAAGAGGGCACGGTATGTCCGCGCGTTCTCTGTCTTCCTGACCTTTCCTGCCCTTTGTTATTGCTCGTAGTCCAAGCGGATCTTGGGATTGCTTTCTGGCTCCGCTGGCAGGGATGGAGTTGCCTCTTGGCTGGAGGCGGCTGTACGAGTGATCGTAGGGCTGCCGGCTGTATGTGAAGGCTGTATGTGAAACCAGTATATGTTTCTAAGACGCCTTACCCGCTGTTAGGCGACGGTAAGATAATTAAGCAACAGAAAAGTTTAGACATTTGAGAGTTTAGGAGAACCTGGATAGTAGCTTTTGAAGGTGTTCGGAATCGTGTGATTATGAAGGGAGCTGAGTGAAGGCGAAGCTAGATATCGAAGTTGAAGGCCGGTGCATGTTTGCAAAGTGCCTGAGTAGCAGATTCTGCAACAATATTGTCACTCAGACGATCAAAGTGATATATACATGCCTTTACAGAGGCCAGGCAGAGTTGCGATTTAAAATACGGCGACGAAGTATACAAGTTTTTACAAATGTCTTTCAAACAAGTGGACAGGTAAATGCGACAGAAGTGTACGTACGGCAGCTCAGGCCCTCAGAAGCTCGGGCGTTCGGCATCGGTACGTCGCTGGAACCTTTTGCAGACAACCGAAACAAAAAGGTTCAAACCAAACCATTGCCCGCAAGTGATTCGCCATGGGCAAAAGAAGAATGAAGAGGGAAGATGAGGACTTGTTTTACCGAAGCTGCATAAAGATAGAGGGAGCTGCGACTTTCTCATCGTTGGAGGAGTGAGGTTTGCAAAAAGAGTGGAGAGATTGTAAGCTTGTCCAGAGAAAAAAACCGCAGATCCGTTGGCTCGATCCTTGCGTTCTGAGCTCGGAGCACGGTCCTTTTAGAAACCAAAGTAGACGCACAAGATTCTCGTTCCTCACAGTCCTGCAAAAGGAAAATAAAGGAGCAAAGGAGAAAAAAAGAAAGCTAAGCATTGACACAAATATCACGGCGGAACCGGAAACAGCTAAGAAACTCGCACTGAGAGAGAGAGAGAGAGAGAGAGAGAGAGGGAGAGAACCAGTCTTGTAAGCTTTAACTAACTAGATTTCGTGAGGGGAAAATCTGGCGAAGAAGAAAATGTGGTATTCAAGAGGATAGTTGAGGTACTCCTGAATGTCCTCACGATATCACGTCTGTGTTTCCCACCGACACTATTGCAATTTTTACATCGTTGAAATGACGCCGGAGTGCTTTGTTACAAACCGGCAGAAATTGCAGAAAAGACGGTACACGGTCTTGTCTTCCCCTCGACGCACAGAACAGTGAGAGAACGGGAGCATTTTCTTTGGCCATTCCTTTTCCGCAAAGAACTTAGAAAAGAATGCTTTATCCAACGCAGATAAACTTCCCTACTAAAAGAAAAAAGGAATGCGGAAAAGCATTCCTGGCCGCCTTTGCCTTTGAAGAAAGAACTAAACAAATACGCTGCAATAGGCAAAGACTTTCTTCCTTGAGATCATTTTCTCGCAGAAGGTGTACAATGAGGCTTGCACCCCAGCTTTTTGCGCTCTAGAAGAGAAGCACGGAGAGGAAATAATCGTCCTAAAGGATGCTCATCTGAAATAAATCGGGGTTCTTTGGAAATAGAACGAGAGGGTCGGCTAAAAAGAACGCTTCAGGGCTTCAGAGAAAGAGCGTCGACCATCTGCCGCTTCGTTTTCGCCACTCGAGCTTTCTTTTTTCCTCCGACAACTTAACAGCACCGCAAAATCTCTACCAACAGTTATGCAGTATTTTAATGTCGATCGCATTTTCGCAGGAGGACGCTGAAGAAAATGGAACGCCTTCGGAAAAAGATTTTTACGCGATCATATCCACTTCTTCCCGTCCTCGTACCAACCGAAGTTACCGAACAAACAGAAAAAAGAAAGTTGTGACATATTTTTATATGACAAAAATATGTTCTTTTTGTTTTTCTATCAATCTTCAATTACAGTGGATCAGACCGTCTTCATGAGTGAGCTGCCACACTATGTGTGTGAGTAAAGCATTATGAAGGGAACATTTCCTGCTTTAGACAACATGGGTATAGATAATGGTTTTTATCATATAATTAGCTAGAGATGTAGGACACTTAGAGTTTTTGGTTTCTTGGGTACAGATCAGTTTTGACGCAATAGAGCTGTTTACATCCACAGAACCAACTCCGCCCATGTCCGATCGAACATAGACGTCAATTGGTTCATGTTTGGGACTCCAATATGCTCAAAACCTCGGTCATAATGATAATTGTTCCTAAATCAATGGAGTTAAGGGAAGAGTACTATTTTCGCTNGTGACTTGGGGCGCACAAGGAGGACTGTTGGGCGGGGAAGGCTGCATGGTGGTAGGAGTTTGGAGGAACTGTGTGATAGAGAGAGAGAGAGGCACATGGGCTTGACAGGAACATTGTCGAGCTAGAACCTGTCATATGCTTCTGTTGTTCCTTATATAAGAGAGAGAGAGAGAGAGAGAGAGAGAGAGAGAGAGAGAGAGAGAGAGAGAGAGAGAGAGAGAGAGAGAGAGAGAGAAATTACTGACATTATCAAAGCAAAAATAAACCCGACGTAGTGACTATTTTACAGGTGAACAACAAATTAAACTGCTAGTGGATGATTGATTGTAATAACAAGAAACTAAAAATTGCAGGAAAGATAATTCTTTGAGGGGGCGTTTGATATCTGGAAATTCATTTTTAAAGAGTTGAAATTTATCTTGCTACGTAGGTGTTGAGAATGTTGCAGGAAAAATGTTTAAGCCCCAAAGGAACGACCTTTTTCCTGAATTTTTACCCCTTGATGTATGGTTGGAAGTTTAAGGTTAGAACTAAAAGTATGAAAGTCAAATATACTAGTAAAAAAAAAAGAGAAAATTGAATCAATGAGCGGGTAGGTGCACACTCTTAGGTGTTTGACCCATTAAGAATGACCTTGACCGCTGATTTAGCTCCTGAAAGTGAAGATGAAATAAAGTAAGCTATTTTAGTGTTATTAATTGACATGCTTCTGTCATCCATTTCCTCATAGAAAGATCTTAGTATATTATTACTTACAGCTTTAAGAATTTCACGGACAGCCACAGCCCTTGAATACTACCTGTATTAAATCGCTGAAAATCCGAGAAAAAGAAGCATTTTACTTTCCTACGGAAATTGAGATGAAGCAATAAGGGCATGGATTAATGCCCATCACCACTTCGTCCATGTCATGGTCTACACTTTATGCTACATACAATACGATATTGAAAATAAATTACATTAGATTACTAACTAAACTAGTAGAAATACTTTTATGGATAGGCAGGTAATTTTACATTTCCATATTATTTTGCCTTGAATGAACTTTATAATTACCTTAGCTTTATTTTGCTTTGTAATTTATCGATACGTAGTTTTACCTTTCCATGTTATTTTATCCTAACAAATATTGTAATTCTAAGTAGAAGCCAGTCTCGTTTTCACTAATAGTAAGTAACCTACCCCTTTTCACCAGTTGTTCCACCGAAGCTCTCACCACTGTGACCATCACAGGCATCTGCACTAGTATCACTGCCATCACCAACATAGTCTCACTGCCGCAGCGCCGCTGGCCCGCTGCCATTCTCCCCGCCATTACCATCTTTATCATCTCATGAAATGACCACCATCTTTCCACCGTCATCTCTATTTCCTCCGTTACTCCTAACTTGTCAGAGCCAAAACCACCGTTTGCAAAGTATTGACATTTGTCGCCACCATTACCACCATTTGTACCACCGTCGCCAAGGGTTGTTGCCACCACCATATCACTCTGCCACCATCTCTTGTTTCCTTAGTTTTGCTTTAAAATAAATTTTCCTAACAGTTACATTAGCAATTAATAAAAGACAAATTCTTCCTATTTTTCTTTTTTGTGCAATTAATATGACCAATATGAAACTGGTAGAAGCTTTTAACTGTAAGCTTAAGCTTGTAAAGAATCAAAGTTAGCAATTTGAACTGTTTGGCCAATAGAGTTCTTCTAATGCTTTTGAAAAATACGTTCGGGGCCAAAATGGTCAATATGCTTCTCATGGGATGATAGAGAATGTATACTGAAACTGGTTACGTGCACATTTTTTGTGCATGCAAGGAATGTATAATGACTACACTACCATGATAAAGTCAAACAGGAAATTTCTAGAAAGAGGAAAAGGGAATTATAAGATATCAAAAGCCTAAATTATAGAGGCCTTACAAAAAAATTTCTAAGATGCCGTATCCTCCCTTGAAAAAGTCGATCTTATTAGCTTATTTGAGAGGCTTAATTGGAGAGTCCACCCAATTATACATAGTCTCAATTAAGATTTTACTGATCAAGACCGTTTCAGCCGGCCGCAACTACTTTTTGTAATGGTTTTTAGTGTTATAAAATTTAAACGAATTGATAATGTTAGTAAGAATTGATATCGTTAGTAAGAATTATAGGGCTATAATTTCAATCCCCATGGCATGACATTGATATCGTTAGTAAGAATTGGAATTGAAGTGCTTAAAATTTTTAAAAATTTCATAATAGGAATAATAATATCACCACTAATGTTTGGCTAAATTTTAATATCGAACAATAGAAATTCCCAATGTATTCTCATGAATCTCATTTCTTATCCTTTGTTTGAGCATACCTTAGCTACTAACATTGAAATGCAAGTTCTGGCTTAATAGGTTAGGGTAGATGAGGATAATTTCAAAATTTTAATAGGGGCTGGCATATAATTTTTCAAAACTTTTATATATAATTAATTTTTTTTAAATTATATATATATCTCTCTCTATATATATATATATTGAAAAGTTGAGGGGGCCAAGGGCCCTGCTGGCCTCTATCTTCGCCTTATTAATAGATTTATTGTATCTGGTGAGATAGATCATACTAATCTTTATTTCATTGTCATATTTCAATTATTTGGTCATTGATTTCATGGGGTCATGCATAATTCTCCTTGCCATAACTTTTTGTGAAAAATTCTATGAGCATTTTATCCTCATCCCCTCAAGAGTTATCCTTTTGTTTCCGTAAATTGTGCTGATAACATGTCAAAACACTCAGAAGAGATTAGCATCGTTGTTTCTATGAAGCACAAGCAAGCCAAAGTATACATTGGGTCTTTACAGCTTAGTTGTTATTTTGATTGTTCATTTTCACTTTTAACATTATTTTCATGGATATTTTTAATACTTGACATTTTTTGTCTTAATACTTACTCATCATTATGCTTTGTTCTTCACTACATGCTTAGCGCATCACTTCACATTGGCATATCGACTCACTCGCAAGGGTTGTCTAGTCTATCATGATGGACGGTAACGATCAAAGCCATCAGAAAGAAACCCGCTTTGCCAACGACCATGGCTGTCAATACAATGTGTATTTTTTGTAGTTATTGTTTTTCTCTCAATTAATCAAACATGAATGAGGTGAGTAACTCTTATATATATATATATATATATATATATATATATATATATATATATGTGTGTGTGTGTGTGTGTGTGTGTGTGTGTGTGTGTGTGTATATATATATAATATTATATGAGGGAGAGAGAGTCATGGTGCTCAAAATCTTTAAAATTCTTTTTTTAATGAGGAGGAATCGACGTGCGCATTAACAGTCTAGGAGTGAGAGACGGAGGAGGCGAGCAGGGGGTCCTTCCCCCGGGAGGCGAGCGAGAGACGGAGGAGGCGAGTGAGCGTGGGAGGGGGTTGCGGTTGTAGGAAGAGGCTCCGTGGGGGTCCTTCTCCCCAGGATCCAGCGTGAGGAGGAGGAGGAGCGCAGAGACAGGGGAGACTCCGTCTGGGTCTTACCCCGGCGGTGGGCTTCGAGAGATGGAGATGGAGCAGGGGTAGTGCCTGCATTGGTTGGTGTTTCACCTATGGAGGAGGAGCCTCTGCCGATTGGGGACTCCAGCCGCATTCAAGGTAAGTATTCTCTTCTTTCCCCTTTACCTGTTAAAGATATGGATTTTTTTATGCAGCAAGAGGAAGAGGAGGTTCGGGTGGGTGGCGAGCGAGAGACGGAAGAGCGGTCTCTACCCTCCTCTGGAAATGGGGAATCGAAGGGGCAGACGATTGGAAGAGAAGGGGTCTCTGCTATTGGGCATGGGAAATCTCCTGTAGGGCATACTTGTTGTGAAGAGGGAAATACTAGCCAGGGTGAGGCTGTGGGGGATCCAGCACCGCTTGGCAGTGTGGGCAGAAGCGGGCTTCCTCAACCTCATCTTGGGCGGAGAGTGTTGCAGGGCGTGGTTTTGCCCGTGAAGAGGATCTGCCTCCTCTAAAAGTTATTATTGGTAAGGGTTGGCCAAGAATAGTAGTGACCCAAGAAGACCTCCTAAGCATGACAAAACCCTTCCAATGGTCGGCAATTTGTTGTTTCATGGATTCAACCTCTAAAGTTAGTGGGAACATCTCTAAGCTCATCTCTGGCCTGCTTACACAATCGATGGGGAGAATATCTCCTCAAATCTCCCTTCTCAATAAAGGGGATTTTCTGATTCGTGTGACTAGCAAAGAGGAACTTAACTTGGTTTTGAAAAAACGAGCTTGGCAAGTGGGTGGTAGGGTTCTGGTGGCTGCCTGATGGAGCCCTGGCCAACCACTTGAGATTAATTATAGTACTACTGCTCCTTTGTGGGTGAGACTGCCAGGCCTTCCACCATATTTTTGGAATGGTCGGATCTTCAAAGAAGTAGCAACAGGTCTACAAGGTGACTTCCTTGGGGCAGACACTCCTACAGTTCAAACATCTCTTACTAATTTTGCTCGCATCCTATTGGATCTTCCCATACAATCTGAACTCCCGCCAAAGGTGGAAATTGACTTGGGAGGTGGCCATATCCTCGCACAAGCAACTGTTTATGAAGGTCGCCTCCGGTTCTGCCGTATGTGTGGTGTGAACTCTCATTCACCAGAAAAATGCCCTAAAATCCTTAACTGAAAAGTGAAAGACGACTCTAGAACTTCAGAGGCTGACGACGTGGTCATTGGAATTTCCATCAACAGAGGAAATGGGTCATCTAGCCGGTCACGAATGGGGCACCTTACTGCAGCCAACAGGTTTGAAGTGTTAGCAGAAATAGAAGAGAACCATGGCCCCCATGACAAAACTAAGGAGTGGACAAAGAAGTTGCCTCCGAAGTCAGAGCAGGAAGGTTCTACCCCTTTTTGTGCACCCAAAGGAAAAAGGGGCAAAAACAAATCGTCAAACTCAGTAAAAGATCAAAACAACATTCACATATCCACTGAGGACCTCCCTAATCCTTTCGCCTCCAAGCTTCCTGATGTGCAGGACTCCCCTTATGATGTCCCTCCAGGGTTTTCCTTTTCTTCACCTAGTCAACCGAGGCAAGATGGAGTTGCTAGTTCTTCTAGCAAACTTGGTGCAACAGAGGGATCCTCATCATGGCCATTCAGATTAAGTCACAATGCTAAATACATAATCCGGCGGAGGGGAAGCAAAGGGAGTAAGGGTCGGAACATCGTAAATGATACATCTAACTTTAATCTTCTCCTGCATGAAGACTTTGAAGGTGTGGGCAGTAAACATAAAAGGACTTGCTATGGAAACTTTTCACCAGATTTTGTCCTCAACCCCCAGGTTCAGCCTATAGAGGGCCCTATGGAGGAGACCAAGGAGGGTGATGCCCGTATCTGATTCTATTCCATGAATTTTATGTCATTCAATGTAAGGAGGTTGGTTAGAAGGGAGGCTAACCTGGAACTTCATCTCTTCTCAAAGCTTTCTCTCCTGGTTGGTTTTGCTTAGTCGATACAATGCTCTCTACTAACAAGCTCCAACAATGGCAGCTTACTATGAAGAATTACGGTATGGTTTTCAATTCTCAAGTGTCCCTTGGGATTGCCCGTATTTTTTGTGCATGGGATCCAGCAAGGCTAAAAGCTCAAGTTGTAGTGTTAAATTATTGTTGGATTTTCTTAAATTGTTCTAGGAGAGGATCCCAGGAGAATTT
The DNA here is from genome assembly GCA_011799765.1 of Nymphaea thermarum. Lineage (NCBI taxonomy): Eukaryota > Viridiplantae > Streptophyta > Magnoliopsida > Nymphaeales > Nymphaeaceae > Nymphaea > Nymphaea thermarum. The sequence continues at coordinate 630,783 of JAANDH010000020.1, forward strand.
CTATGTGGGAGGAATCAATCTTCCCACAAGCCCCTATGCTAGGCAGGTGGAATTTCAGAAACTTCGTTCTCTCCTCCAACATCTTCAAGAGCCTACTTTGTTGATGAGTGATTTTAATTGCATGTTGAGCCCACAAGATAAAACTGGTAAAAGTCCCTCTCTCTTTTCCTGCAACAATTTTGCCTCTTTTATGGTGAACAATAGCTTTAATCCTTTGGTAGATCCTAAAAGGACCTTCACTTGGACTAATAACTGCAGAAATGGAGAAACCATCTTCTGCAAGTTGGACGACATGGCGTCAGCAATGGTCAGAGAGAAATCAACTTAAAGTTGGTGATTCGTTCTTCTTCTGATCATTCGCCTCTTGTCTTCTCGACATCCTTCTCTGATATCAGCTACACTCGCCCTAGACTATTTAGGTTTTTTAGTAGTTGGGCTTCGCTACCTGAGAGACACAGGATAGTAGCTTAAGCTTGGTCTTGTCGTGATTTGGGCTGCCCCCTAATTAGGGTTATCTCGAAGCTTGAAAGAGTAAGGAAAGATTTATCCAGATGATACAAACACCAGGTTGGGAACGTGGCTCTTCACATCAACAACCTAAAGCAGTCGCTTGAGGACACCCAAATTAGATGTGAAGCGGGGGATAGTTCTGCGGGCTCATGTGGAAATGCTTCTTAAGCAAGAGTTGTCGACTGCATTCTTGGAAGAAGAAAGTCAGTGGAGACAAAAGGCTAGGATTAAATGGCTCCGAGAGGGGGACCGTAACACGGCCTTTTTCCAAAAAGTGGTGAAGGAGCGTCGTGTCAAAAACCAAATCCACACAATGGAAGAAGTATCATGCGTCTTGTGCAACAAAGACGCCCTCCTACTAGATAAAGATAAATTTTGCTGGAGCCTGGGAAAGTATTATTTTCGTTTTCACATAGCACACATTTCCCCTGTTCCTACTCATTTTTCTTCACAGTTTTTTTGTAAGGTGGCATGTCAACGTCACTAGCTTTCTGTCTGCTCCTTCTCAATTCATCCAGTTTATAGAGAAGTTTCCACTTGTTGCGAGGTTCAATTTTCCAGTCTTCGTCTAACAATATAGATGCAATGCATTATAGTTGCAAATAAAGAAAGTGCCTATTTTGCTCAAAAAATCACTGCTGTTTCTTAAGTTCTTTATATTTCTTTCATACTACTGTAGCTATCCCTATTGTGAAGAACCTGGAAATCTACTCTTTCCTCAGCCTCTTTGCATGTCTTGATGGGATTTTATGGGAAATGAAAGATGACTTAAGAAGTTTCTGCAAGCTTTTTAAGTTAATAAAATATTAGCTTAAGAATGAGGAATAACTGATCTAGGAAATAGTTTTCTATTTTAAATAGGAAGGCTGCATCTATACTCGTGCTCAAATTTAAAACATGAACATAAGATATAACTTTGTATAAGAAATTCTACACTCAGCTTTCACTTTGTCCTGCTTTGCCTTGTATATTCAGTTTTCCATTAATCATACCATGCCCTTATAAATAACAACCTATAAGTATTCTTCTTCCCATGCAGGGTAGCGTGATCGTAAGTCTTGGTGGAATATGTTTCCTATCATCAGTGTGATCAGTTTAGTACTCTTGGTAGTAGCCTGCGCATTGTGCCTGCTACGGATTAGAAGGCAACATATAGGTAAAAAACATAATGAAGCCAGAGAGATTAATTAATACCTATTTGTACATTTCATCGTGGTTGGTGCATGCTGTACTTATCTATGTGTTTCATCTTCCTACGATTCTTGTAGATAAGCTAAACCATAATATAGAAGCTGATGATCATGATGTTGGAAATGCCACTGATGAGGCAACATATGATTTAACACAGATCAGCCTAAGGGCAACAAAAGAAGCTACCAACAATTTCTCATAGGCAAGTAAGCTGGGAGAAGGTGGATGGTCCCGTCTACAAGGGAGCTGGAATAGAGGCAAGTAAGCTGGGAGAAGGTGGATGGTCCCGTCTACAAGGGAGCTGGAATACGCTTGGGCCTTGGCCTTTTTCCTTTCTTTTTTGTCAATAATATAATGAAGCCAAGTTTCTAGGTGGAGGCCAACTCTTTAATTTCTTAATTAAAATTCAAAAAAATGCATTTTTAAATATCGAAATATGTATGACAAGTGCTTTGGAAACTTTCATTCGATGTCTCACCGCCATCATTATCCCCTACACAATTTTGAAGACAACCACAAACTATTCAAAATGCTTCCTCTTCTGTCATCAATGGCAAGTTTCACCTAAAAGATTTGGGCACATTAAAATATTTCTTGGGCATTGAAGTTGCCCATTCCAAACAGGGCATATTGTTCACACCCCACCCCTTTTTCAAGGAGGTCTAAATGCGAATCAGCAAAATTCTTTTAAAATTGGGGTTTTGAGAAAAAATTTCAAGAGAAAGGGATCCGCCTGTCGGTACAAGGTCCAATCGTTCATGCCGCTTTTAACATGGGTAATTAGACCAAGGACTAAAGATCATTTGGATCGTGTACAAAGTATTGATGCAAATTCTATATGCTTGTGCATTGAGGCTTTGGATTCAAGAACCAAAATTCATTTTGAAGATTGGAGGGTTTTCAAGTTGGTTCAAAACTCTTGTTTTTGCGCCACAATTCTCGAAGATTTTGAAGATTGAAATTGAGTTCTTTGTTGTGAACTCTAGATGATTCGTGAGTTGAAATTATGATCAACTTTTGGAAAATAGCTAAGTTTTCTTAGCAAAGGAAATTGATTTTTGAATGTTCCTTTTGCCAAATCATGTGATTTAGTTTGGTAGAGTTCATTCCCTTTATAAAACATAGGTTCCAAATGGTCAGAAAACATGTTGTTTTCCAAACACACTTTGGCCAAGATTAAGAATGCATTGCTTGTGTTTTCTTTTGAAGTTAAGAGAAGTTTATAAATTCTTGTTGTTGTATGACTTGTCACTTTTTGCAACTCAAATTTGAATCACTTAACTTCTTGAGAATGTGCATGTGGTGCTATCGATTTTGGGTGAAAGTGAAGGCATGAAACGAGAAGAAAAACTATATGGAACATTCATTCTTCTCTCTCTCATAATCTCTCAAAGTTCATTCATATGAAACATACATTCTTCACTCTTTCATAATCTCTCAAAGTCCATATTGTAATTTCACATCATAGAATCTACATATAAAGATTGATTTTAATTAAAATGTAGGACTTTCTCTAAATGTACTTATTATATGATAAGCACATGAATTAGAGATGTAGTCCATAAGCTTGAGACTTGACATAAAATTATCAAAATGATGAAAAATATATAAATGATGCCAAGTTCAATCTTTGAAATAAATGGGAGACGTGGATGACATCCACTTTTGTCTCAAAATAGCTAAAAAAATCAGACCTTGTGTTGATTTAGATAGCTGAAAATTATGGACATTGATTCCAATAAAGGCTTGTTTCTTAGATAGAAACGATAAGTCTTTCAAATCTATTCAAATTTCAGATTTTATACTAATGAAATCATTAACTTCTTTGGATGATTCTAGGATGGTTGGCATTTCAAATATATAAACTTTGACATTCTTAAACCAATTCCTATGAAACATGGTCTGATTTCAACACCTAACACACATCGTATGTATGGATTTCTAAAATCAAGAAAATTTTGAAATGAAATGAAAATAATCTCATAGCTTTATACTATGGAAATCAATAAAAATGATCCATTTTCTTAAAAACTAGTTTGGAAACATGTTCCAACCTGATTTTAAGAGAATGCAATTTTTGTCAAGAGATTGGACATATATGCATATATATAACAATGTATACACATACATACCTTACTCTTCAAAATGAAATTTTTTCAAGGGACTGCATGACTCATGAATCATGATGATTCATGGCTGGGTTCTTTTACGTAGGAAGATGAAAAACTTGTTTCAAATCTCCCCTACTACCCTTGATCAATTAAATAAACCATGACACAAAATAACTTTAAATAGAAAGAGATAAATGAATGCTCGAGCTAATTCATCATTAGTTAAGCCATGCAAAGGTGGATTACATTCATGAGAATGCATCCATCCTTAATAGGCTTTTTTTTTTATCATATGTATATTGCAGCAAGATCACTTTCTCACCGTGGGATTCTCTCATGGTGGGGAGTCTAAAGTGGTTTTAAGCTGGTTGTTTTGAAAGGGACGTGGCCTTGGGGCCCTTTTCAAAATTTGATACATGGGTTCATCTTTAAGAAAACAGACGTATGCATGTATTATGCATTAACATATACATTTAATCGTAGGTTTCCCCAAGCTGGACATCATTCACAGCCATGAAACAAATGAAATAAATCCTCCCACGAATTGCTGGAATTAAAATAAACCAACAAGAAGCTAAAGTAGAAGAGAAGTGAGTAAAAATCACCTACCTTGCGGTGGGTCTTGATGCTTGTCCTTCGTCTTCACTTGTTTTCTAAATCGAGTAATCCTAAGCAAGAATCCAAACGTGGATTCAAGCTTAGCAAAGCTAGAAAATGAATAGCTTGCTTGCTGAAATTTGAGGTAGAAAAGAAAAGAGCTTCTCTCTACGAAAATCCTAAGTAAGGGTTCACTTAAGCACTATAACTTAGCAAACTCGGTAGAGAGAATGGATTATATAGAGGAGGTGGGTTCAACCGCCTCCTTAAATTTTCTTTGGAAGATTAATCAAGGCTTAGGGAAATGAAAAATGGATTAAATGAGTTTAAATGACTCTATTTACTCATTCTTATCTCAATTGCACGAGCTAGGTGAGCTGGGTTAGGTTGGTCAACTTGGTTCAGATCTAGTTGATCAACTTTGACCAAAAATTCGAACGAAAATGCCCTTGCATAGGGTTTTTCCTTATTTTATGCTCTTTATTAATTTTTTTTGTTTGAAATCGAGCTTGTTAGGTTAAAACCTAGTTACTAAGCTCCAAATGCCATTGAATTATGATAATTCAAAATAAAATTTGAAAATTTTTTCAAATTTGTTTCGAAAAGGGTATTTTCATCCAAAATTTGGTTGAAACTGAATTTCAACTGAATCAAACTTTCGTTTGAAATATTCAATTTAAATTTAGAATTTGATTCATGTATTTGACAAATCCAAATGTTTATTTGCCTTTCATAAACCAATTTAGGCTCTGTAATCTCACTTTGACCACAGAAGAGTAAAATTGTCCAAATTGGTCAATTTCGACCAATTGACCAAAGTCAAAGCTCATTTGTGAGTAGTTTGACTTTGTTTGAGGTAATTTGATAAATTTGAGCCAAGAAAGCCCTTAATTGAGCTAAATTGTACTTTGACTGAGTTTAGTCAAAGTAGATTTGGTTCAGTCAAAGTCTATTTTCATCCAAAACTTGGATTCTGAGATAGACCTACCTTTTCTTGCCAAGCTGAGCTCATGTTGACTGAGCCTAGGGTCGAACCTACTTGAATTAAGTGGGTTTTACCAACCTAGTAATTGCATTTCGAAGATTGAAAACTCTTTAAAGATGACCTAATTAAAGAAGAGAGAGTTGCATAAATGTTTCTCTTTTCTTAGGTTTTTAGTTATGATGTCATTCATTTCTCCTTGAAAATGGTTTTTTTATTTAATGGGGAGAAAATATTTATTTATTTTTTTTAAATGGGGGGTGACCCCTGGGGGGCTCTTGACCACACGGGATAGGTGGGGCGCACATGTGGGCCCCACGTAGCATTCTAGACTGAATTAGATCCAATTCTTGGATGTAAATCAAAATTTGAATTTTGCAATTGGATTTGGATTTCAAATGACATTTGCAATTGGATTTGGATGTCAAATGACATTTGCAATTGGATTTGGATGTCAAATGACATTTGCAATTGAATTTGGATGTCAAATGACATTTGCAATTGGATTTCGATGTCAAATGAGATTTGCAATTGAATTTGGATGTCAAATGACATTTGAAATTGAATTTGGATGTCAAATGACATTTGAAATTGAATTTGGACTCAAATCCTGCATTGGGATTCATGTCACTGTTGAAATTCATGTTTTGAATCTAAATTGTTCTTTAGATTCGAAATTGGCTTTGAAATTGCAAATTTTCACAATTCTTTCGTGAAATTTTCATGTTGCTTCAATTTTGATGTGGAAAAATTTAGGGTGTTAACATATATTCTTATTTCAAAGGAAATACAACATGGACATCCTCAGCGAGGCAGAGTATAGCAGTGCCAAACCTAGTGAGACTCCCATAAAACAACATTTGAAACTTAATGATGAAGCAGACCAGCCACTAAAAGATCCCACATTTTACAGAAAATTAATTGGACGACTCGTTTATCTTACCATCACACGGCCTGACATCCTACACAGTGTCCAAATACTAAGTCAGTTCATGTCGCAGCTCAGTAACTCGCATCTAGGCGCAGCCTTTTGCATTCTTCGGTACATCAAATCCACACCAAGCTTTGGAATACTTTTATCATCATCTTGTAAAGTTTGTATCAAAGCTTATTGTGACTCAGATTGGGCCGCCTGCCCAATGACATGAAGATCCACTTCATGTCATTGGAGAGAACCCAATATCATGGAAGGTAAAAAAGCAAACCATCCACTTCAGTCTTTTGCGTTTTCATTGGAGAGAACCCAATATCATGGAAGGTAAAAAAGCAAACCACAGTTTCCAGGTCATCAGCAGAAGCAGAGTACAAGTCAATGGCCCTAACAACATGCGAGATGATTTGGATAAAATATTTCTTAAGCGATCTTGGAATCAAACATCAAGAACCAATGGAATTATATTGTGACAATTTGGCAGCATTTCACATATCCGCAAATCCCATATTTCATGAGAGGACCAAACATATAGAAATTGATTGCCATGTTATAAGGGAGAGGATTCAGAATGGAGAAATTTGTACCAAACATGTTGATACTCAAAATCAGATTGCTGATATTTTCACTAAGGCTTTAGGTAAAGAAGTGTTCATCAAATTGAGAAGCAAGTTAGGCATCCTAGATCCCGGAGCGCCAACTTATGGGGGAGTGTTAGACGTTACACAAATCAGCATCGTGATTTCATGAAGGAGATCAAGAATCAGCAACATCGAGATTTCAGGAAAGGGATTAGTTGTGATCTTGCCTTATCCTGTTGATAATTCTCTATCTTGCCTTGTTTATCTTTCTGTTGTATATTCTAGAAATTAGGAAAGATAGTGTTGAATCTTGTATAAATACCTTACGTTGGGTAAGGCTTCAACACATTGAAATGGAATGAGGAAAATGGAATGAGGAAATCTTCCGTCTTCACTCTTTCCCTCTCTCTTGTTGTTTTTCCCTTTTCCTTCTCTCTATCATTTAACAGAATGAGTAGCGTGCAGGCCGTGCTCTCCATGATCCCAACCAAGCAGAAAATTTGTTGTGGAAGACAGTTTTGATGACAATCGGGAAGTAGAGAGAGGAAGGAAAGGGAGCCGATAAAATGAGAATATATAACAAAAATTGGGGACAAGAGGTCCCCTAGGTACAAAAAAATCCGCTAAAAACAAACCGCAAAAACAGAAGCAGGAAGAAGAAATATACAATACAATGCACAGAAAATAAGAGAGAGAGAAAAGATGGAGCGACACAATCACCCAGCCGCAGACGGGCAACGGCGCTTCAACCGAATGGCAAACTGGACGTCCCATTGCACAAGACGGGCCACAGAATTTGGCGATGAAAAGGTGCCCCTGAAGGAAAGGGAGAGGAATGTTGATATGGGAGAACTGAGCAAGCGCCCACATCCTTTATCTATTTTACTTAGTTTCGAGGAATGATTAAGGGTGGGTCAACTGTGGTTACTGGAGCATGTATACCTATCATTTTCCGCTTCTACTTCTCCAAGGTTTTTATGGTGGGAGCAGGTGTAAAAGCAAAACTCCATCCTCATTGGTTGAGAACTTCAGAAAGCAACAACGCAGCTTCTCTCTCTCTCTCTCTCCAACTAGTTGGCCAATTTGGAAATTGTCCTGTTTATTAAAAGTTAAATCCACACGTTGCATTGCTATCAGGATCTGTGATGTTGCCAATATAAGGACAAAAATTGACTTGGAGGAACCTATCAGTGATTGCTTCTCTCTCTTTTTCGCATTCACAATACCTTAACAGACGTAGATTCAGAAATTACCTTGGTCAGGTAAATCCACTGGAGGGATCTTACCGCAGTATCCAGCCAGAAGCACAATTTCCTTCTATCTTGTGGACTGCAACAGTTCGATCTCTCACTGAAAAGGTCTACCGTCTACCATATGTGGATTGCAGGTGCTAAAAGGGGGAGCATTGTGGAGTGCCATGGTGAAGACCCTGGATCATCACTTTGCAGTTTGCGCCACCGTTAATTGGTGGTGCACCACAGTGGCCAAATATCAGAGAGTTGTTGATCCTCTGCTCAATTGGAAGAGAACCCAGACTGCAGACTGTAAGATCATTTGGTGGACCGGCATATGTCTATGAAGAATTTCAGACATTATGGCTATCTTAAAGTAAACATTCGCTTAAGTGATTGCGTTTTGGGATATTACGTCATTTTAGATGGTATGTGGTAATTTTGAAATGTATAGATACCGGTACGCAATTACGGACTCTTTGATGGGTGGAATCCGTAATTGTCCTCATTATAAAATGGTAGTGGTCCTCGGGGTCGTGCGATGGTTGCCTGAAACGTTGGTTTCTAGGGTTGTCTCTTCCCCATCTGAGAGAGACCTCACGTGCGGCCGCAAAGACCCTGGAAGATCCTACCCTGCTGCGATCTTCCCGTGCACCAGTTCAGATGGAATCAGGTACGCTTCCGCTTCAGTTTAAGTTTTGGTTTAATTCAATGATTTAACATGAGCATGATCCTGTGTTTAGGGCATATGTTTGGTTTTGTGTATGCATGATGGGGAGAAATTCCAACAATTGGTATCAGAGCCCATGTTCATTGTTGATTCGTTGAATTTTGGGTTAATTTTTGTGCGTCTTCTCGTTCGGTTCTTCCCTGGTTTTAGCTGCGAATTTAAAAAAAAAATATTGGATAGGGGCGACGGCCTCCATTGCGTCGGCGATGGAAGCCGTCGGCTTCCGTTGCAGACTCCTGAGGAAGGGATAGGGGCAGCAGGTTTCAGGCCGTTCAGATGGGCGTCGGCCGGCCGTTAGGCATCGGCCGACCTTCGGGCGCCCTGGCGTGTCCCGCCGGTGGCCACCCTTGTTGTTGGTTGGCCCGCTGGTGGCTCCCTACCTTCTGTCACAGCCACGAGAGGGAGAAGAATGTTTGGAGAGACGGCAAGGCTGGCGACGGCCGTCGAAGGGCTTCCGCCGGCGACCCAGCTGTCGCCGGACGGGCCATGCGACCCGCCGCCTCTCACCCTTGGTATCCGGCGACCCACCGGTGGCTTCTGGCCGCCGCTTCAGCCGCCCATTCCAGCAGTAGAAGGGCGGAAATCAGAAAGGGGCAAAAATCGACAAAAGTGGAAACCAGCCAGGATCGGCCGGTTTCAGGCGGGCCACGGCCGGCCATCGCAGTGCGCGACGGACGGCCGTCCTAGCGGCAGTCACCGGCGGCCACCCACGCAGTTGGGTGGCCTGCCGGAGGAACTCCATCGCCCGCCTGCCGTTCGGCAGGCGAGCGGTGGAGACGAACGGTCGAGCCGGGTCGGGTCTTGACAGATCCGATCCGGATCCATCAGGATTTTTTTTAAAAAAAAAAGGTTTTTTTTTCCGCCAACAGACGCCCGCGTTAAGTTTTCTGGATCGGGCCGACCCGTATCCATACGGACTGGTTTTAAAACAAAACCGGTTCATTCGGTTTTAGAACCGATTCGGACCATTTTGGAACCGGTTCATTCCGTTTCAGACCGCTGCGGACCTTTCGAGGACCGGTCCGAACCTTTTGGGAGCCGATTCGGTCGATTTTGGGACCGGTTCATTAAGTTTAGAACCGATTCAGATCTTTTTGGACCAGTTTAGTTGGTTTTCAGACCGGTTCATACCCTTTTGTAACCGGTTCACACTTTTGGGAACCGATTCGAACATTGGGTGGACCGGTTCATTCAGTTTTAGAACCGGTTCGGACCTTTTAATACCGATTCAGACCTATTTGAGACTGGTTCATTCAGTTTTAGAACCGATTCGAATGTTTCAAAACCGATTCAGTTGATTTTTGAACCGATTCAGGCATTTTCAGACCGGTTCACTTGATATTTAGACCGATTCAGGGATTTTTTGACCGGTTCATTGAGTTTTAGAACCGTTATTAGCCAATTTTTAACCGGTTCAGTGGGTTTTGAAACCGATACGGTCTATTTTTGAACGGTTCGTCAAATTTTTAGACCGGTTCAGCCCCGTTTAGGGCTATGTGGGTGTTTTAGTTGTGGTTTAAGACCGATACGGGCCATTTTAAGGCCGATTCAGTGGTTCTTGACCCACTTAAACACAATTATGGTACCGGTTCATAAAATTTTGGACACTTTTGGGTTCATTTCATTGAATCATTTGGTTTTGGATTTAATGTAGGGCAAATTTGTATGTAATTTGGTTTATGCATCAAGTTTTGGATTCATGTAAGACAATTTTGTATGTGTCACATCATTGAATCATTTGGTTTTAGATTCAATGAATGACAAATTTTGTAGATAAATTTTAATTCATGTATCATGGTTTGCATGTTTTAAATTTGTGGGTGCACTTTAGATGAATATTTGGATTACGAATTTGATCTTTGGCCATGTCTGTTGTTTGAAATGAGTAAGTTTGTACTTTATGTCGCCAAAGTGACCTCTGTTGTACGAATTTGCCTGTTTTGAACATTAGATGATGGTATATTTGATCCATGCGGGCAATGATCAACCCAAAGGAGGATTGTTGCTTGGTCAGGTTTAAGTATACAGGACAGTGAATATGTGATAATTTCTCAGGTTTCCATGTGAATGGCGAGTCAATCCAAAGATAGGCTCGCTGTTTGACAGGGTTAATTATCTATATTCATTGTTGACCAAGAATACCACTTGCAGTTAGTATTTCAATCCAAAGATTGGATATTAACGTTGCACCGGTACCTTGTGATGGGTTTTGGGCCGTTGTGTTAAATTCATTTATATTTGTTGTTTCATCTTTGTACATGTATTGATTGTGAGCATGCTTTGGTTTGTTCTTTGTATAGTGAGTTCTGCTTATATGATATTTGCAAATTTTGAGTACTATTCCTGAGTTAAATGATTCGATTTTTCAAGTAAGAAAAGAAAGACTGTTAAGGAAGTTGCAGTTGACCAATCATCCGTTAAGAAACAAAAGAAGCATAAGAAAGACCTATCAGGCTGCTTCTTTTGCAAGGGTGAAGGTCATATAAAGGAAGATTGTACTGAGTATCACGCATGGCGTGAAATGAAGGGTACACTTTTCACTTTGGTTTGTTTTGAGGTTAATTTAACTTCAGTACCCAGAAACACTTGGTGGTAAATTCAGGTGCTACTACTCACATAAGTGTATCTGTGCAAGGCTGCCTAAATTGTCGAACGTCAAATGATGCTGAAAGATTCATCTATGTGGGCGATGACAAGAAGGTGAAGGTTGAAGCCATAGCAAATTTTCGGTTATTGTTAAAGACTAGTTGTTATTTGAATTTGACAGAAACTTATGTGGTACTGTCTTTTAGATGGAATTTGGTTCCTATTTCCTCATTGAACAAGTTTGGTTATTATTGTTCATTTGGAGGAAGTAAATTTAAGTTGTTTCTGCATTCAAATTTAATTTCTACTGGTTTTTTGCCTGGTTGCAATAACCTCTATATGCTTAATACGGTTGCTTCATATCATGAAACCTTGCATGTTATGTCTAGTGGTACTGAAAGAAAATTAGCCAATGAGAATTCTATTATGTTATGGCATAAGCGCTTAGGACATATCTCTGAAAAGAGAATAAAAGGCTTATGTCAAAAGGAATTCTTGAGTCCCTTAATTTTGCAGACTTTAATGTTTGCATTGAATTTATAAAGGGAAAATGAACAAACATTAAGGGGTTATAAGTTTTATAATCCATCCAGTAAGTCTTTCTTTGATACGAGAAATGCCCATTTCTTTGAGGATATTGAGTTTGGGGGAGGTGATCAGGTTAGAAGCATTGTCTTCGAAGAGGGACCTGAGTCCACTCTATTCAGAAGAAGACAATGATGTCGATCTCCCTACTGGAAAACAAACTCAACAATCTCAAGAAAATCAAGTAGAAGTGCCATTCAAGAGATCCACTAGAGAGAGGAGAAATACAATTTCAAATGATTTTGTCTATCTCCAAGAATATGATGTTGATATGGCTTAATGTAGGATGATCTTGTCAACCTCCAGCAAGCAATAAAGAGTTCTAAATCTCTTGAGTGGATGGATGCCATGAATGAGGAAATAAAGTCCATGATGGATAATGACGTATGGGAAGTTGTTTCCTTGCCTGAAGATGTGAAACGCATTGGTTATAAATGGATATTTAAAACCAAGAGAGATTCGTTAGGAAACATCGAAAGGCATAAGGTACGTCTTGTCGCTAAGGGCTTTACTCAAAAGGAATGCATTGATTATACAGAGACTTTCTCTCCAGTTTCGTTGAAAGACTCTTTCAGGACTATAATGGCACTTGTAGCTCATTTTGACTTAGAGCTGCATCAGATGGATGTTAAGACAGTGTTTCTAAATGGAGACATTGATGAAACGATATATATGGTGCAACCAGAAAACTTTGCTTTAGGGGATGCAAAGAAAATGGTTTGCAAACTCAAGAAATCCATCTATGGGCTAAAGCAAGATTTCTGTCAGTGGTATTACAAATTTCATCAAGTTATAGTTTCATTTGGCTTCAAAACTAATTTGGTTGATGAATGCGTATACCAAAAGTTCAGTGAGGGCAAATTTATTTTTCTGGTTTTATATGTTGATGATATATTGCTGGCAAGTAATAATGTAGGCATATTGCATGAAACTAAGAAATTTTGTCAACAAAGTTTGACATGAAGGATCTTGGTTGTGCATCTTTTGTATTGGGGATCCAAATATTTCGAGATCGTTCTCGGGGTATTCTTGGATTATTACAAAAGACCTACATTGATAAGGTGCTTCAGCGATATGGCACGAAAGATTGTAAACCAGGAGATACTCCAGTTGCTAAAGGAGACAAGTTTAGTCTCAAACAGTGCCCCCAAAAGTGAAATCGAATCTAAGGAAATGGAAAGGATTCCCTATTCGTCTGTTGTGGGAAGCCTTATGTATGCTTAGGTTTGTACTCGTCTGGATATTGCATTTATCGTTGTATTGTTAGGCATATACTTAAATGATCCTGGTATGGATCATTTGAAAGCAGCCAAAACAGTTCTGAGGTACTTACAAAGAACATAAGATTTTATGCTCACATACAGGAAGTCAGACCAGTGGGAGATCATTGGGTATTCAAATTCTGACTTTGCTGGGTGCCAAGACAGTAGCATAGTATGTTACGAGACATCCAATTAGGTTTTGTGATTGCAGAATATTGTCACGAAGCTGCGCATTATGTGTGGTGTAGAAAGACCACTAAGGTTATTGTGTGACAATAATTCAGCAGTCATGTACTCTTATAACAGCTACAGTTTGTCAAAGTCGTAGCACATCGACATTAAGTTTTGGGCTGTTAAAGAGAGGATACAGAATGGTCAGGTGTCTAGAGCATATTGGGACAAACTCCATTGTTGCGGATCCGCTTACCAAGGGTTTAACACATAAGGTCTTTCACGAACATGTTGTTCATATGGTGGTGTTATCCTTGGATGATGTGCAGGTTTAGTGGGAGTTTGTATTTTGTTTGCTCTTATGTATGGACACATATTCAGTTTTCTGCAGAATAAAGTTTAAAGTTCTTTGGTTCCATTCTGTGTTTATGTTTTGATCTCCATAAAGTTTTAAAGTTGGACCAGTTGAGAATAGACATGTCGTAATCACATTACATGTAATTCTCATGCTATACATCCATATCATATCTATGTCATTGATTATGTTAACATTTGTGATCATTGAAGGTTTAGCTAATTTTATTATAGCGAAAGCCGCTTTGGTTCTATGTTGATATGGTCATGGACGAGATTGGTGAAAATGACGTTTAATAAGATAGCAATTATGATCTCCTAAGGTTTTGTGTAATGTCTGAATGTATAAAGACATATTTGGTCCAAGTGGGAGATTGTAAGATCATTTGGTGGGCCGGCATATGTCTATGAAGAATTTCAGACATTATGGCTATCTTAAAGTAAATATCTGCTTAAGTGATTGCGTTTTGGGATATTACGTCATTTTAGATGATGTGGGGTAATTTTGAAATGTATAGATACCGGTACGCAATTACGGACTCTTTGATGAGTGGAATCCGTAATTGTCCTCATTATAAAATGGTAGTGGTCCCCAGGGTCGTGCGATGGTTGCCTGAAACGTTGGTTTCTAGGGTTGTCTCTTCCCCATCTGAGAGAGACCTCACGTGCGGCCGCAAAGACCCTGGAAGATCCTACCCTGCTGCGATCTTCCCGTGCACCAGTTCAGATGGAATCAGGTACGCTTTCGCTTCAGTTTAAGTTTTGGTTTAATTCAATGATTTAGCATGAGCATGATCCTGTATTTAGGGCATATGTTTGGTTTTGTGTATGCATGATGAGGAGAAATTCCAACACAGACTTGACGGGGTGTCGCAGACGGGCAACTTCTAGGCGTCCCAAAAAGTATAAACCAAGTTGACTGTGGCCGTTTGCTTATTTAGCAAACTTTTGCATAAGAAAGAGCCAGAAGCAAGATGCCAACAAGGTAACCTACCCTCCCTTTCTGAATTAGGTCTTGTGTAATCTCTGTGGGTGCTACTGTCCATCGCGTAGGGAGTTGGGTTGAAGGGGTGTTCTTCAATGGTTTTGGAACAAAGTTGTAGACTGTCCCCTCCCCTCTTCCCCTTTCTCTCTCTTCCATTATTACTTTATGCGTTTGTGGCTGTCTTTACATATATGTGTTTGTCACGAGGCTAGACCTAAAGCCATGTGCACACAAGGGGAACTGCCATTAAATTTAATGCATATGAATCACAGATCCACAAAAGTACAAATGATAGATGGACAACAAAGATGCAACAGAAGAACATTTGGGTCTAAATGGATCCAATAGGTTATAGCTGTGCACGGCCGAATTTGGGTCTGGAACCAGTACGCAGATAAGCACATACATATACATCTTTGCTATAACCCTTTACGTGATTGATCTCATTAGCGACAGCGAGAGAAAAATAAAGTGTACTTCACAAATGACATAACATTGAAAAGAAGAAAACTCTCAATTATTTTAATGAGATGGATAAGGACTCACTTTCACTCTGCCCTAAGTGGTATGTTTGTCTTGCTGTACGGTGTCCAACATTCCAAATGTAATGACACCTGCGACTTCTATATAAAACTTTGAAAGTGCATCATTTTCCTTTTGATATAAGCAAGAAACAGAGATTAGACAGAATGAAGCGTTACTGTTACACAACGGCTAAATTGTAAAAGGTTATTTTGATAAAGGAGCTGCGCAGCAAAGTGACTTGGCCTTATCTTTCCGCAGTGACAAAGTCGAACCATATATCAGTCTGTTGAACAGAAAGAGAAACCGTCCCCAAAGTAGTAAATGTTTAAAATGAACTCTTCTCAGCATATAATGCGGTCATACTTACTATGTTTCAGCAACGACGCTGGTAGCTGCTTGGCCGTGAACTCCGGTGGAGATCCTTGCCATTCTGAAGTCAGAAATGTCAGGATTCATCTGCTCATCCAACAAATTGTTTATTCATCTGCTCATCCAACAAATTGTTTTAGAACCCGATGGACGACGTTGGGCCGAGAATCCTGATGAGGCATAGATAGATACAGTACCAACCATGCTTAAATGAAAATTAAGTACTATTCAAGGATTAGATGGCATATTAATGATAGTGAGATGATCTTGATCATGGGTAAGACACTATCAACCATGTTTAATCAAATGAAAAAGATAATTATTATATAATAATTTTTCTGGGCTCATTACGTTTAATTTATACCTAAAAGTCACCTTCTCATGATCCGAAGCAGGCATAATGCGCTGGCTGCTGCCAAGAGTACTAAACTAATCAGACTGATGATAATAAATATGCATCAAGGCTTATGATGCCATGTATGGCTTCCCTGCATTGAAAGGAGAATAGATTTAATATGTTGTCATTTGTAAAGCCAAGTCATGGGAATTAATTAGGAAAACGGAAAATAAATAAATATCATCAAGGCAAAGGTGGTTAATTGCAAACTTTCATATCCAAGGTTATTTTTTATTCCGGTTTTAAATTTCATATTAATATTTCACATCCATTTACTCATTTAGTAAAACAAAGGTTTCTGATTTCATTTGTCGTCTGGTAGAGTTCTGCTCGTCGGAGATAAAGAAACTACGGTTTCTCATTTCATCTGTGTGCTCAAGCGAGTGATGAAGTCTTACTAACACTTGAATGACGAGGTGCTTCAGGCTTGAGAAAATTTGACCTAACTGACTGGATGACTCGTTTCAAATTGTTAGCAATTTTTCTATAGCTGGCAAGACTAGGGTCAATCGAGTGTGAATTTGGACTGGAAATGTTTTCAAACTAATGTCTCGTGTTTTCTAGCAGGCATCGTGTACCACCTTCTTACATGAACGTACGAATACATTACTCCATCTAAAACCTATGCTGAGTTTCCATCGAAAAGGACGTCATGTAGTCCACATCCTCACAGCAGATGCAATGTTAAACCAATGGAAATTGAAAATGCTAAACTATGTTAAACCAATGGAAATTGAAAATGCTAAACTATGTTAAACCAATGGAAATTGAAAATGCTAAACTATGATAATCTACACTCTTGGCTGCTATCAGATGGAACCAACCACTATAAATGCCCTGGTTTCTCATATTATTATTAATACGTAAAATTCTCAAGGAAAAAGAAAAGGTGTTTCCAGTTATGAAGTTTGGGAAATTAATATTGTTCGGATCTTTTGGCATTTCAAAGTTCGTTTTTGTGAACCTAACATATGGTGGACACGTCATGACTCGTCATTATAATGTCCAGAACTATAGGAATGATTTAGAAAAATGAGAATCCCAGTGTACGTGGTGATAAATGATTTCAGCAGAAACTTTGGTACGACGAAATTTCTAAGCAAGTTAAAAGAATGCCATTGGTGTATATATATATTAAAAAAAAAAAAAAAAAAAAAAAAAAAAAAAAAAAAAAAAAAAAAAAAAAAAAAAAAAAAAAAAAAAAAAAAAAAAAAAAAAAAAAAAAAAAAAAAAAAAAAAAAAAAAAAACTTCGGCTGATACCATAGAGATTTTTCACTTTTTTTTTTAACTATCCTGAGGAGTACCTAACTTATGGTGCAATTATTTTATATATTTTTGGCTTTGAATGTGGACTGGTCGGTAAGTCAAAACGCTTCTTGGTATCACTTTTCGTTCGATTAGGCAATCATCCTTCGGCCCTTCATTTATCTCTGACCCGACGGGCTGGACTCCGATCCCACCACCCTTTTTGCAGGGAAGCCTTCACGATACCGGGCATAATATAATAAGGTGGGACTGTTATTGGAAACAATACAATTGTAGTGCTTTTATTTGGCTGTTTTCAGAACATGATGGTGATACATAAATCTTCCTTTACATACATAATTTATGCAGAGTTGCACAATCTTTTTATTCAATTATAGAAGACCGTCCATCTTGATTTTTGTATTTTACAAAGGTACCAAAGCTAAAGAGCTAATTTCCATACAACCACTTGCAATATCGGGGTCTCCGTTGCCGATACTTTCGACATATTTCAACCCACAATTAGAGACAGCCAAGTTGGTGCTCCCTCTCTCTCTCACACACACACATACACTTATCTTTGCTACAACCATTTATGTGATCCATCTCAATAATTAAAGAGGAGATAAAAGAATATATTCTACTTATGAAAAGACACAACAACAGCAAATGCAAAAACGCTTTACATATACTTTTAAGTTCAAGGACATTGACAAACAGTCTTCTGTACTGACATGCAGTCAACATTTAGTGGCATGCTTACCTTGGCGTAGGTGAAGCAATCGGAAGAGAAGAAAGCTGTGGGTTTAATTGTGCAGAAGTACTAATTATCTGTGAATAAGCGGGTGCTTTAGGTACGGGGAGAGCGAAGGAACTGTTTCCAAGTAATAAAAAATACAATAAACTTGTTAGCACGAAAAACAACTAGTTTTTTCTATAAATGACGCAAGAAAATTTTGATTTGTATTTATTTTGAAAAAATATATATTTCAAGACAAAGTAAGAATTCAACATTCGAAAATTATACAACTTGACACTCAGATTTAGCAAAGTAATAAAAAACATGTCAAATCTCAGTCTTTCATTTATCCCTTGAATTGAGGGGTTAAAAACTTTTTGAAACCTGACTTGCTTTTGTTATTTTATCAAAGCTAAGAAACCTTTTGTGTTCTGTTTCTTTAAGTCATCTGATCGCGTTAAGATACATTAGTCTTTGCGGTCCAACTTATATGATAAAACTTCTAGTTTAAAGATGTTTGTGTGTGTATGTGTGTGTGAGAGAGAGAGAGAGAGAGAGACATGAACAATCAAATTCTGGTCGGGGTGAGAAAGTTGAAACTCTGAATTTAGTTGGCCGCATATGATCTCCAAAAACAGAATACCAAAGCTATAGACATCCGATTTGGTTGAAAAAATGCCATCGAAAGCATATACTCACTGAAAGAAAAGTAGTGCTGGTTAAGTACTTGTCCAATAATCCAAATTTAATGATTCCTGCAACTTCAATATAAAACTTCAAACTGGCATTCCTTTTTGACGTAAGCGAGAACTCAAGATTAGGCAGACTGAAGCCAAGTTCTTGTAAATTAATATAAAAGTTGACATAAGTTGCTAAATTTAAACTTGATATAACTTGCTAAATTTAAACTTAACATGCATAGCATGATGTGGGCAACGAGGTCTCCATTTTTTTCCAGAAAATAGCTGTACAAGCAAAGTAAAGAATAGCAAGATGAAGGAGGATCAGAAAAGGATACTACTGCTTACAGAAGTGGGATAGCAATGATGGAAAACCAGAAGCTGGACTTAGACCAATGAGACAAGGCAGAATCAAGACACCGACACTACAGCTAAACTATAATAGTTATTTGGAAAAGAAACTTAGTGTGTGACCTAGCAAACGTCTCTTTGGTGACAATGCAGAATTATGGAAGTTTTGAATAAAAAGAAAAACCACTGTGAAGTGAGTGGTAATTTCAAACTCTCATCAAGCAATACATACTATGTCCCAACAACGGTGCTGGTAGTTGCTTGGCCATGAACTCCTGTAAAAGTCCTTGCCGTTCCGAAGTCAGAAATCTTAGGATTCATCTGCTCATCCAACAATACATTCCCAGCTTTGAGGTCCCGGTGGACCGTTGAGCCGAGAATCCTGATGCAGATAAAGGATACCCCTTGCAATTTCCATGATTATATTGAATCACTTTTCCCAATCCAACAATACACTGTGAACTAGATCCGCAAGCAAAGATGCATAGTTTGATTAGGCTCTCTCTCTTACACGCACACACACACACACCTAGAAAGATTAGAAGTGCTGTTAACCTCTCCTAAACTTTACTTGTAACCCTGTCATGTGATGGATACATTTATATATGTGTGTGTGTGTGTGTGTGTGTGTATGCGTATGTGTTGAACGAAAATACAGACTAACCTTTAAGGAAGTAATCAAGGCTTTTATTGTGCATGAATTCATATGTGTGAACTCCCTTAAGCCTAGCCTAGCAGAAAAGAAGAGGGGAACCTTTTTTATAGATATAGGTTCTCTATAAATGCTGTATAGGATGATGATAAGATGAGGCATCAAATGATTCCGAAGCACCCAGAATGCATATGTGAAATTCTAGAACATACTGTTTTCTGCTTTTGGAATTTAAGTAAGAAGAAGTTTGGCCTCCAACTAGGAACTTCCCTTCGTTCTATTATTGATAAAAATGAAAGAGGAAAAACCAAGGCATTCTAGCTAGCCTTGTACACAGGTCCAAATCCACCTTCTCCCAGCTTATTTGCCTCTGAGAAATTGTTGGTAGCATCCTGTATTGCCCATAAGCTGATATGTGGCAAATCATGATCTGCCTCCTCGGTTGTGTTTTCAACATCATCGTCAGCTTCTACATTATATTTCAGCTTCTCTACAAAGATAATTAAGTACAACACCAACCAAGATTAAATGAAAAGTTAAGTATCAAATATTTCTGGCTTCATTAAGTTTACGTACCCAAATGTCACCTTCTGACCCAAAGAAGGCACAGTGCACAGGCGGCTGCTAAGAGTACTAGAGTAGCCGCACCGATGATAAGAAATGTCCACCAAGGCTTACGTTTTATGCTCCCCTACATAGGAAGGAGATTATAGCTTGTTATTTTTGCAGTCACGAGATAATAAATTAAGAAATCTGCAAACGTAATGCATCGTGAAGGTAAAGCAGGGGAGAGTGCAACTAATTAATTGCACATTTCCTATCCAAAATTATAACTTATGTTCCTGTTTTAAATTTGAACATGAGTACTATAGATGCAGTCACCATACTAGAGAACGATGTTCCTGCATAACTTCATCTTGATGCTAAGCTAAGTGTTAGAACAGCAACGTTTTAGAGACCAATTAACATAATTGGTCTCTACTCAGCAAGGAAAGTGGGCAACGGCCAGAAACCAACGTCCAAGCTTTTTATGGAAGTGCCTCACGCTCTCCTCCCTTCCTTAATACTCTCTTGATGTATGAGAGCTTGATTGATTGTATTGACAAAATAATCAAAAAATCAAAAACACTGGCTTTCTCTTGCTTGTGGATGTAGGCTGTAAAGCTGAACCACGTAAAATTGGTGTCCCCTTCTTCTCTCTATCATCTTCCCCATCGATTAAATCTCAGTTTATCATGGTATCAGAGCGGTAAAAAGTTCATCAGAGGAAACATCTTTGAGCTTCTAGCAGCAAGTCATTATGGAGCAAGAAAGGGAAGCCAGGAGTGACAACGGTGAAGCCACCATCATTCAAACCAGCGATGGATCAATGCACAAGATTGTCGTTCATGAACAAGGTAACCCCAATCTCAAAATTACTCACATGCTGCTCGATGGCTTCAACTATTTGCCTTGGTCTAAGGCTATTACCTGATTTCTTAGTGGGAAATCCAAATTAGATTATATTGACGGTAGTTTCAAGAAACCTCCCATTAATGATCCAAAATACAAAGAATGGAGGTCCACCAACGACACTGTAGCATCTTGGCTCATAAATTCTATGGAGCCCAAGATTGCAGCCAGTTTCACATTCTTAGAAACCGGCGAAGAAGTTTGGCAAGGAGCCAAAGATCTTTACGGTGAGCAGTATAATACTGCCCGTATGTATCAACTAGCTCAAAAGAAGGGTAGTTTAAAAAAGGAAACGTCATCTATTAGTGAATACCTTGGTACTTTCAAAGCAATTTGGGATGAAATGGATATCTATGCACCATTGACTACAGATCTTACTAAGGCCAAACGGCAACGTGAACAAGATCGCATTTTTGAAATTCTAGCTGGACTGCCTAATGATTATGAGCAACTACGTAGTCAAATCCTTATGGCTCATGAACTACCTTCTCTAGCTTCCGTTTTATCTTTGCTTATGCGTGAAGAGTCTAGGCGTAAGGCTATGGGTATGCTGGCCGATGGTTGTCAAGAGATACATAATGAAGACAAAATGGCCTTTGCAACAAGCAATAATGCACACGTCATCAACAGGGAGAGGCCCTTTAGACACAAACGTGAGGACTCCAGAAAAATTAAATGTACTCATTGCAAGAGGAATGGTCATTCTCGAGACTCTTGCTGGTTCCTTCATGGAAAACCAGACTAAGGGCAGAATTCAGCCTATAGAAGCATGGGTCGCAGTCAAGACAAAAGGGATAACAACTCTAGCCAAGAGAATCACGCCATCTCCTCATCGGAAAATCAAATCACGTTGGACAAACTGGCTGAGATGATAAAAGACCTTCAAGTTCAAAGGACAGTCGGCATCTCAATTACCTCAAGTGACAAAGGTACAAGCAAAACAGGTATGTCTCTTACTTTGGTTAATAACATTGAGGGTAAAAACTTGCAATGGATAGTTGACAGATCACATGACCAATAAATCTTCTTTCTTAAATTCATATGTACATTCTAGAGATATTGGTCCTGTTGCCGTTGCCAATGGTGCCCCTATAACTGTGAAAAGATTAGGCAACATAGATTTTTTTAACAAAGGTAGCACTAGCAAAGTGCTTGTTATGCCTAAGCTTACTACCAATCTTCTATGAGTTGGTAAAATCACTAAGGAGTTAAATTGCAATGTAGTATTTTCTGTTACTAATGTTATTTTTTAGGATCGGACGACTCAGAAGACGATTGGTGAAGGGCAACTTGTCAATGGACTCTATCAAATACAAACCATGAATCATGCATTGAATGTGAATCATGCTAACGACGGAGATATCTGGCATCAAAGAATGGGGCATCCATCTTCTAGAATTTTATATTATTTATTTCCTAATTTGAGCTTCAATTGTAGAGAGTGTGAAATATGCAAATTTGCTAGAATGACTAGACCTAAATTTTCTTTATTTGATTCCATCAGTCATAAACCATTTGATTTGATACACTCTGATGTTTGGGCCCTGCGCCTATTGATTCTATGGATGGATTTCGCTACTATGTGTTGTTTATTGATGATTTTTCTAAGTCTACATGGATCTATTTTATGAAAAATAAGTCCAAAGTGCTCTCTCACTTTAAAACATTTTACAAAATGATTGAAACTCAATACGGTTTGAAAATCAAAGGTTTTAGATCCGACAATGGCACTGAATATAAAAATCATGATTTCAAATCTTTTCTTGGTGAACATGGTATTAGACACGAGACGTCTTGTGCAGATACACCTCAACAAAATGGTATATCTGAAAGGAAAAATAGACACTTACTCGAAGTTGCCAGAAGTTTCTTATTTCAAATGAATATACCAAAAAATTATTGGAAATATGCCATTTCGACAGCTTGCTATGTTATTAATAGGACTCCAAGCAAATCTTTGAATTACTTCAGTCCTTTCAAGCGTCTCACAGGAACTCAACCGAAGCTTGATTATCTTCGGGTGTTTGGTTGTGTAGCCTACGTGTGGCAACACCCATCAAAAAGGGACAAGTTGAGTCCTCGGTCTGTTAAATGTATTTTTGTGTGTTATGATTCGCAAAGCAAAGGGTACATATACTGCAATCCTGTTTCTAGAAAAATTTTAATTTCTCGAGATGTGCATTTCAATGAATCTCTCTCTTATTTTAACATCAATCTTGATAGTCAAAATTAGGGGGAGTCTACTAATCCCACTTTGCATGACTATGATGACTTGTTTATGACTGTGACTGGTGTACAGAGAGCTAATAATGAGTCTCATGCGGAGAATGAGAGCCCCACAAATGATCATGAACTTGCAACAACCACAGAAGATGTAGAGAATAACTCAACACTTCTTAGAAGATCAGAAAGGATAAGGCGAGCTCCTTCACGCCTAGTTGATTATGAAACCTACCCAATCAGCAAGTATGTGTCATACAATCAAATTTCTGACTACACACCAACTTTATTAGAAATCTTGATAGCATTCAGTAGCCTAAGTCATTTCAAGAGGGTCAAGATGATCCTAATTGGAGGAAGGCTATGAACGAAGAACTAGAAGCTCTAAGGCGAAACAAAACTTGGGAAGTTGTCATTCCTCCAAAGAACACAAACATAGTGGGGTGCAAATGACATTATAGAGTAAAATACAAAAGCGATGGCATCTTGGAAAGATACAAGGCTCGTCTAGTGGCTAAGGGGTTCACGCAGACAAAAGGGTTGAATTATGAAGAAACGTTTGCACCTGTCGCAAAGATGAATACATTGAGAATATTGCTCTCTAGCTTGCAACCTGAATTGGAGTCTTCATCAATTAGATGTCAAAAATGTTTTTTTACAAGGAGAACTCAATGAAGAAATTTATGCCTTTACCTTCCAGTCATCCAGATGAAAGGAAAGGAAGAGTCTGCAAATTAAATAAAGTCATATATGGCTTGTAACAATCTCCGACAGCTTGGTACATAAAGTTGAGTCAGGCATTGAAAAAAACAAGATACCACAAATGTCACACAGACAATAGTTTATTTGTCAAAAAACATGGAGAGAACATCACTGTGGTTTTAATTTACGTGGATGACATAGTCGTGGCTGGAAACGATGCAAAGAGAATTTTAATTCTGAAATACTATTTGAAGAAAACCTTTGACATAAAGGATTTGGGAAAACTCAAATACTTTCTTGGCATCGAAATTGCTCAATCTCATAAAGGCATCTTGCTATGTCAAAGAAAGTATGCTTTAGATATCCTAAAAGAGACTGAAAAATTAGATGCTCGACCGACGGACACTCCTATTGAGCCAAACCTCAAAATTGGACCGTGTGAAGATGAACCAGAAGTTGAAAAAGAAAGGTTCCAACGGCTAGTAGGTAAGCTCATATATCTATCCGTTACTCGACCTGACATTTCTTATGCTGTGAATGTTATCAGCAGGTACATGCAGAGTCCAAGAGAGTCTCACATGAAAGCTATTGATCGTATCCTCAGATATGTGAAGGGTACTCCAGGGCAGGGACTCTGGTACAAAAGAAACAAAAACATTGGTTTCACAAATGCTGATTGGTCAGGTGACACTAGTGACAGAAGATCTACCACTGGATATTGTGTATTTGTCAGAGGAAATCTAGTAGCTTGGAAAAGCAAGAAACAAAGAGTAGTGGCTAAGTCTAGTGCAAAAGCAGAGTACCATGCAATGGCTTCAGGTGCCAGTGAGCTCACATGGACTAAGAATCTAGTCGAAGAATCGGGTTTCAACATTACTAAGCCAATGGACATGTTTTGTGACAACAAGGCTGCAATTTACATATCTACAAACCCTGTATTTCATGAGAGAACCAAGCATATCAAGATCGATTGTCATTACATCAGAGAGAAAGTCATATCTGGAGAAATTAGAACACCCTACATTAAAGGCATCGATCAAGTCGTCGATGCTTTGACCAAAGGAGTCACCAAAGTGAAGCTGCAGGTAGCCATCAACAAGTGGGGATGCCACAATATGTATGCCCCACTTGAGGGGGAGTGTTAGAACAGCAACGTTCCAGAGACCAATTAACATAATTGGTCTCTACTCAGCAAGGAAAATGGGCAACGGTCAGAAACCAACATCCAAGCTTTTTATGGAAGTGCCTCACGCTCTCCTCCCTTCCTTAATACTCTCTTGATGTATAAGAGCTTGATTGATTGTATTGACAAAATAATCAAAAAATCAAAAACACTGGCTTTCTCTTGCTCGTGGATGTAGGTTGTAAAGCTGAACCACGTAAAATTGGTGTCCCCTTCTTCTCTCTATCGTCTTCCCCATTGATTAAATCTCAGTTTATCACTAAGAATGGGGCCTAAGGCACATTGGCATGAAACTTGTGCCTCTCCAGATCACCACAAACAATAGCAGCTTGAACTGAAGAATGTCGTGCATGTTACAACTTGGAAGGGAAAAGAAAGTAGCCCGATACGTAGAGGATGATTGCCGAGAACTGCCTCCAACAGTATTTCTATATGTCATTCAATCCTTAAATGATTCTCCATCTGACTTAGATAAAGTGGTGTTGGCAAAAATAGGTGTGTGGATAAGTTTGTGTTCAAACATGTTGGCTCATTTGAGGAGATCTGTAATATGTTATCTTTGAGTTAAAACAACATGTTTCCACCTATTCTGGTTGCTTCTAGCCCTAGAAAGAACTTGAGTGACTCTAGATATTTAATACATAATTGTGATCCAAACCAATTTATGAAGTGTTGAGAATCATCTGTCGAACTTTCAACGACAATTATATTGTCCGTATAATTACGATATAAACAAAACTTGTATCCATTTTTCAAATGAAGAGTGAAATGTCTAATAAAAACTCACAAAACTTTTGCTATCAAAGATAAGTGTAGAGTATATCGAACCATGCTCTGGAATTTTGTCTTAAGTCATATATTGCCTTTTGAAGAAGGCACACAAGTTGTGGTAAGCTTACCTACAAATCGTGGTGCTTAATTCATATACCATGTTTTCTTCAAAATTTTATGCAAGGTGCTAAATTGTCTAATGTCACAATCTTTAGATATGACAATGGCTAGAATTGTATGGATAATAACGGGTTTTACATTGAACTAATGTTTATGAATAAGCAATTTTTTCTTGTTGACTGCAGCCTTTGGCTATGAGTTTGACCCTATACTTAGTTATGATCTATCAAAATTTCTTTTTATTTTGTAAATTCATTTATAGCATATAACATTGAATGATAAAGTAGTGATGATAGAACTCACATCTTGTTCTTGTAAAAAACTCAGTTGCCATCTTAGATCAAATTTGGCTTTTGCATAGCTCTTGGCTTCACTGGCCATAATATAAGACCATGCAGTCGAAATACTTTTAGGACCTTGGTTTTATCTATAGAGTGAGTGGCTATATTATGAGCCTCTAATTGTTGGTTGACTATGATGATTGGTATATCAACAACAAGTTGAATACCAACGGACTCTAATATACTACTTTAGTTATTTAAATCTAGACCAAATATCAAACTATTTGAATCTTGATATTTAAGCCATGGATTTAAAGTACATATGGACATGACATTTAAATTAGATATAAGCATGAAATTAGAGTTACCGTGAACATGATGTTGTGAGCTAGATCCAGGGAAGCTTTCAATGTACTCCCTCTCAAGCACATGCAAAGAGAGGAATAAAGACACAATAATTCAGATTTGTGGACAATAACTTGAAGCATGATGATTGTTTGTGCTCAAACTACTGTTGAACATCATGCTCAATGATGATTAAGAAATAAAACTACACTCAAGCACTAGATCAAAGTAGAAATATCCTTTATGTTGAGTTTGAAACCTATGAAAATATTAGGTTTGGATTTTTACTTTGAAAAGGTGATCAGCCTGTCAAAAGCAAGATGAAACCACTATGATTTCCTTTACGACACAGCAATCCAATGGAAAAAAAAGAAAAAAATGGAAAAGAATCATTAATTTGGATTATACTTTGACATGTTTGTTCATGAATTTGTAATCCATATATAATCGATGTGCACATGTTCAGGCATCATGTTTCATCTGCCTTTTCTGGAGAGATGATAATGGGTCATTTGCATGCATGGAAGTCACCATGCCATGCCAGCCAAAGATGAGTTGACATCGTACCTGTTTAGCATGAACAAAAAAGAGTAAAACTCTAAAATCGATGCAAAGGGGCTACAAAAGCCATACATTAGTAAACAAAAAACAAAAAAAAAATCTAGCAACAATAAAGCCAAAGAGGAAGAGAGAGAGAGAAGCGCATGACGCCAATATTCTCCATTGATTTGAGAGCTCTACAAACATGGTTATGTAAGTTTCTTGCGATAATTCTAATGTTACCAAAAGGTCAAAAAAGGTTTCAGTTGAGGTTAGTAGATGAACTTCAATGATATGAGAATCTTGTTTCACGAGGTCTCAAACTGCAAAAGAAGTCTGTTACCATTGTTCAATTAGCCCCCACCCCCACCATGCATCTGAATGATTTGGTCTGTTTTTACCTCTCAGATTTAAGAATCGGCCTTTGTTGTCTATTTACAATCTCATCATCCCTTGATAGCTAGAGTAGGAGGTCCAACCATTATAAAAAAGGTTAGAGAAAGCACCATAGTGTCTCCATTCATTCAAGCTCAACTTCAAAAAGGGAGATGACACACCATGGTTGAAAAACATTAATGAATAAATAAATTTTGAGTGGCTTATAGAAAGAAACATTAGAACTAGGCGAAAAACCATGTTTTTTGAAATATGCACATTGATGAATGTGTCCAAGTTTGATAGTTAGCCAAAGGGATGTACTTTTAATAATCTTACTACATAATGAAAGTTTTTCTAATAGGATAATGCATAATAGTTTGCTATTTGATATTAGTTCTATCCTTCTTATTTCAAACATTATCACCACCTTTGGAGATGATTTTAATGCTATTAGAGACAACAAAAATAAATTTGAAAGGTTTCTATATATTCAATGTCTATCACCTATGGTCTTCAAAAAACTATTAGGCCCAACACAACATTGAACCTACAACAAATAATTACTAGTTGGAGGAGCATATATATCGCAAACTAAATAAGGTATTCCCTGAAGCATATTAGACATGTTTGTGAGTATATTACCAAGAGCTTTCTCTAGACAGTATAACACTATATAATACTATTTTTAAAGCTCAGCATAGAAAAATTTTCAAGTGGGGTTAGGGCTTTTCATATCCTTTCAATGTTGGGTTGAACTTGAGAAATGTTTTATTGTCACTGTTAATAGGTAAAACATAAGAAATACATGTTGCTTGACGATTATGTTGATTATCAAATTAAAAGCTAGAAAAAATATTGGTTGAATGAACTATAGTTGTTATGTTATTAACCCTGAGAAAATTCAAGAACTCAGATCTGAACTAAAAAAATGTTCAAATAGCTACAAATTAAGGAAGACAATTCTCAAGATCCTCGCTACAAACAGCTTCTCATCATGAAATTCAAAACAATCTTAACAAGAGATTTTTGGAGACAAATAGTTAAAGCCAAATGAATTTGGTTGGGGGACTCTTATAACAACTTTCATGTTTCAATCCCAGCTAAGAGATTGAAACATGAGTCTAATTGGCTCTAAGTGGATAGGAGGTTAATTTCAGATTCTCACATAATTAAAAGCAAGTGCCAAAACTATTCTCGAGGCTCTCATAGACAAATTCCTCCATGGGGGATTTTCCTATTCTAAATGATGAACAAAATAAAAATTATTGAGGAAAGTGATCCGTAAGAACATAAAAGAAAAGTCATGAAGTTAGAGGTGGACTCTACCCAAGGGCTTGCTCACAAAATTTCTACTATTCATGTACAAGAAATTCTGGCATATAATTGGCAAGAACACCTGTTCAACTACTAAGAGCTTCTTTAAAATATGAAGACTTATGAAGAAAATAAACCATACAATACTTGCTCTCATTCCCAAGGAGTATGGCCTCATCTAAGCCAACAAACTTTAATTCATTGTGCTGTTTAACTCCAGCTACATGTTTATCTTGTAGCCCAATTGTAACAGGACAAGGAAAGTGGTGAATGGATTTGTTAATGATCTCCGTTGAGCTTTTATTCCAAAGGGATATGTCTAGAACAACGTACTTGCTACCCATAAACTTCTTTACTCCCTTACATGGTTAGACTTGACCTTCTTTTATGGCAAATTTTTTAATTAGCAGGGCTTATGATAGAGTCATTTGAGTTTTCCTTTTGGGCACTCTCCTCCACTTGAGATACTACCTAGCCAGAATAGAGAAAATGAAAAATTACAACACCATTGACTTTCTATTAGTTCCAATCAATGGTATACTTGAAGATTTGTTCCACTACTCAAGTTACTTCATATAAAGAAATT
This sequence comes from Nymphaea thermarum, assembly GCA_011799765.1. Taxonomy (NCBI): domain Eukaryota; kingdom Viridiplantae; phylum Streptophyta; class Magnoliopsida; order Nymphaeales; family Nymphaeaceae; genus Nymphaea; species Nymphaea thermarum. The sequence continues at coordinate 660,442 of JAANDH010000020.1, forward strand.
CCACCTCTTCCATTCTCTTCATTGGCATAATGGAGATTCTCTACATACTAATAATGGAGAAATTTATCCTAAATCCCTTACCACTCTTGAATCAGAAAAGAAGTTCCTACACCAATGTGCATCATCTTTGCCAATGATATCCTAATAGCTGACAATGTACACCCCACTTCCTGCCATTCTGATATGAAAATTATCTTTATTTAGGAAGATTGGGCAAGATCATTTGTCAAGAAAGATAAATTTAATTTTTAAATTTGATTTGGTTGACCTGGATAAAACTAAAACAGTGGTGGAGGCACATGCGGGCTAGTGTGTGCAATTGTCTACACCACTTCACTTATTTTTTATTGACACTTTTCTAATTTTTCACTTATTTTCATCTGATTGCCTCTTAAAATTAAAAGTTAAACCATTAATGCCCCTTAGCTAGAAATTTCTAACTTCGCGATTGAACTGAATGAATATCCATCATCATGTAAAGGTATTGCCTCCTCTACATGCTTGAGCCTTCCATTCTTTGTTGGTACCTCATAATTCTATTTGTGGCCTTTTGATCAACAAAGTCACAAAAATCGTTGTTCTCCACAAATCAAAGTTTTTACCCCATGCTGATAGACTCTATTTGCTTAAGGGATCCGTGGGTAGTTTCATAAGATATCAGTCAAGTTTCAACATCCAACTCAAACCATAAATGTAGTGGAGAAATCCATGATTGATTTTTCGTAGGAAACAACTTATTCATAAGGTGAAAACCCTTCTTATTAAATGGAGTACAGTTTGCTCCCCTACTCTAAAATGTTCGGTGAGATTTGTGAGGATCGTTTAAAGCCAATATGGTGTCCTATGCACCAAGAACTTAAACATCAACAGGCCATCGGATTGAATCTACCTTATTTCAATACTGGCAAAGAGATTAAGCCTGATCATAGATTTAAAACACCTTAATACATATTGTGTATCTATAGGCAACAGACTGAGAGTGATGGGATCACACTTGAAACGGATTAGTTTGATGTGTAGACAAGAAAACCAAGGATATACAATATATGAGAATATATCAAGTTTACATAAATGTTATCGATTTATTTTGGAAAAATGATTCCCAACAAACAAATTGTGGATTGAGGAGAGGGTTGCTCTCAATTTTAAGAGCAAGGAACACACCTTTAAGACCATTTGGGCAAGTGACAAAAAAAGGCCCATTAACTTTGATTATTAAATTTTCTTTTTTCTTTTTGCAATCTAATCTTAAAGATATGAACTTAAGAGTGATTTGGTAGAAATATTTATTAAGTTAGTCATTTTTTTACTTTTTAAAATCATTTTAATAATTGAAAAATGAGCTGCTCTTATAACATAAAAAATTTTGATAGTACAAAAGATAAATTATTTTACAAAAATAACTTGAATTAAAACATGATTAATATTAAACTAGTGTTTACAACATAAACATCAGCCAGCTACCTCTATTGCTGGATGACTATTTTTTATTTTTGTGTCACTAAAAACTATTACCAAAAATGCATTCCACCACTAAAAACCGTGGTTAAGAAGTCTGTCACAAATACATCTTTTGTGATGCTTTTTAGCAACATAAAATAAAAAATAACTATCAAGCCATGGAGGTAACAGGCTTATTTCAATTCTTATATACATACACACACACACACACACACACACACACACACACATATATATATATATATATATATATGCTGTGCTTTGGTGGAGAAATATTTTTGGATTCTTCTACAAGGATTTGGGGCCTAATGCTTACTTTTCTTAACCGAAAATGGTTCGGAGCATCTTTCCATCCACCGCCCCATTAGAATCATTCTTTTGCTTGATATTGACATCCAAAACAAGCTTTACAACCGAAGGCAAACTTTTGCTTTATTATTATACATCCTGTTTTGAATTGCCGGCCCTCGTTACAACTTATCTACTTCCGAGATCTCACCGACGTGCCATGCTTCTTTTTAAAAGGCCGCTCTCTTTTTCCCTTGTAGAGCCTCTCTTCTTCATAATGTTTAAACTGAAATCTCAAGATGATTTTGTTCAAAGCAAACAGCTCCTTGTGGGGAGCGCCAAGTTTGATACATTCTCTTGTCAGCAAGAGGAATTGGACCAAGTCGAATCAGAACCAGAATATTTTGTTGGTCAGGATCAAACTAAAATTTTACTTCCAAAAAACATCGAAATTGGAAAGAAATTACTAGAAAAAAGGTATTCTATGTGTATCCATGGAACCAGAGGCACCTTGCCGATTCAAGCGAAACCGGCAGACTCTCTGCAATTTCAACAACACTGGACTTCGTGGTGGTAACTGCAAAATGCTTTAACTGAGAGCAGCAGAGACACTTTAGATGTAAGAACGCTTTGAAAAGGCGATCCAATCTCTCAAAAACCAGATCTTATCTACCACCAGCACTCCCTTTCCGACAGAGACACCCAAAGGGAAAAAAAAGGAAGAGGAACAGAAAGGAACCACAGATATGGACCATGCCTTGATCTGCCTGCTTAGGATTCATATATTTCTTTAGCCAGGGAAGAAAGAGTTCTATTTCAGTTTGTAAAACTCTAAAAGCTGATGCAAATTGGCTGCAAAGGTTGTACTTCAATGAAAGAAGAATAAAAAGGGCCAGCCAACTGTAAAGCTAGAGAGAGAGAGAACCGACCACCACAACCCTCATCACTTGAGCCGCTAAGGCAAGCCCAACTCTTAATGCTATTCGAGGATACCAACCATGAGAAGACCCACCAACTTCTCTCTCTCTCTAAAGGGAGCCGATCAATGAGCAAAAGCCTTCCTAGTCACTGGAGTGATCAAGTGACTAGACAAGCACTGTGCCAGCACAGCCTGTGACTTGTGTGAGTCAGAAAAGAGGATCCTCATGATATGGCACCTAACTCTGAGGGCCTATTCCTCTGCATCATATGTTTTTTGTTTGAAGGAAAGGAATTAGTTTATCCACATTAATAAACTAAAGACTATCTTTCTTATGTTCATGCTCCAGTATCTAGGATATATGTTCTTTTAACAGAGCCAATTTAAATGCTTTACACTATTATTAAATTATAAAAAAAAATAAGCCGATATGAGCCACAATAAATTGGTTAAAAAAAACAATTTAAAATAATTTACGCTATTTTTAAATAAAAAATAAAAAATGAGCTGATTCATATGGGCCAATATGGCGTTTGAAACTACCATGGACAACAGTGTGACATACCAAATCTTTGATTTACAAAATATTCCAGATTATCCACTCTCACTTTTCAAACACACACATGCAAATCCGGATTTAAAAGTGTTCTTCCTAGCTGAATTTGAAATTTATGGATTCGTTGAAATAAAAAAAGGGAAAAGAAAATCACACTTAAATCTTTGAGTTAGGAGTCATAAATAAGAGGAAGGATGGTTCAAAGAGTTCTAACGAGTATCTTAATGCCTTTCACCCGTTACTTTTGTTCATCAACTATTTGAAAGCATGAACATGAGGGATGTCAATTGTTCATGCAAGCAAGGGTGAAAACAGACCAATTTTAACTAGTTTTTTTTGTAGGATGTAACAGATCAACTCCCATTTTCATCCTCCCTCTTCATTCCATTTTCACTTTCATTCCATCTCCATTTCAACTGCCAAACAGAGGATTAGCATTCAATGTCTTTAGATGGAATTTATGCACATAAGACAGAAAAAGAAAAAAAAAAAAAAGCAAAGAACTGAACACATGTTATATATAATTTTCAAACATCATCAAATTAGATTCATCAATCCTCTTTGGAAGGTGTACCAAAAACCTTACATCAACTGCAAATACACCACTGCAAAACGTTCACAACTCTGAACATAATAGAAAGACAACTCACTTTTCACAATAGCAGGAAAACGCTTTCGAAATACTCTAATCCGCGATGAACGCAATCAAGTTTGCATCTCAAATGTTAGATAAAGCCTCAAAGACCCACAAGTTTGTCTTACTGCATCTCCACTTCATTGGCAGAAAATCGGTTCCACAAATGTTCAGAAAGAGAAGAGTGACATTTAGATAAACTGCAGCAAACCAAATTTTCTGCAATACACCTCTTAATTTTCACAGACCGAGGGAAAACATTTCAGAAACCCATAAATAATGACATAAATGTTTCTCATACTCTTGCAGGGAACTTCACAACAGCAGAACTTGGTTTTGGCTTGTCAGAGAAAAATTCACAAACCCAATCAGTAAATAAGCTCTGCAATGATATCCAGACTATCATTATTACTAATATAACAACAGTAATTACAACCAGTTTGTTAATTCTCGAAACCAAACTACATAGTTCAGTCCTAGATCTAATGCATACATTGGTAAATTGAGCTCACCATCTGAAAACCTCCTCTTCTGAACTCCAAATGCTGCAATGGTCCCTCACAAACTTGTGCGTGAGAGAGAGAGAGAGAGACTTGATCTACCAACCTCTGCACATTGTAACCTTCTCCCAAGATCTCCCCCCACCAAATCTCTACACAAAGTGATGCAGAGTCAAATCCAGTCTTGCACCATGTAACCTTCCCCCAAAACCTTTAGGGTGATTGCAGAACCAAACTAAACACTTCCAACTAGTCATCCGTAGCAACAGTGGAGAAGCCCCAACCTACCCTCTCTCTCTCTCTCTAGCAGTGGAACCCCAGGACCGTCCCATCCTTTGAATCGATCGCAATCCTGCAATCCGCCGTCGTCTCGGCGTGATGCGTGAAGAAATGCAGCACTTTCACCCTCCCCGTCATTTTCATCCTCGTCTCGACCTCAATGGTGGCAGGGACCACCGCGGCGGTGGTAGCGGCCCGGAGTCCGATAGAGCTTAGTGGGAATCCCTTGACGGAAAAGGTGATGGTCATGAGTTGCGTGCGTCGTGCATCGATGCCGCCGGCGGGAATGAACATAAAGCCGAGCTGGTTTCCGGAGTAAAGGAGCAGGGCGGTGCTGTCATAGTGGTCGAAGGCGCTGGCCCTGTTCGGGTTGTGGACGGCGGCGAAGATGGAAAGGGTGAAGGAAAGGGTGCCATTGGAGATGGAGAAGGTGGGGACCTGTACGGTGCTGACGCTGATGGTCGGGTTCTCGGGCCTGAAGAGGGTAAAGAAGACGACGAGCAGGACGAGGATGAAGAAAATGAGGAAGATGGTAGCCACCAGGCAGGACGCCAAGTTCGCTCCCGTCCCTCCTCCTCTCTCCCTCTTCATTTTTGGAGAATGCCACCAACTGTTTGATTTACTGATCTACTGTATTCTTGCGTTTCACTTCTTACGGGGAAGAAGGAGAATGCGAGTGGACGCGATGCAGAAGGAAGCTGGAAGATGGATGGAGGATGGTTATAGGAGGAAGGAAGAATTTGGTGACCTCTCTTTGTCTTCTTCTTGGTCATTTGCCTTTGGTGGGTACATTTGTGCTTCCTGCAAAGGTGAATATGAAAAGTTAAAAAGAAACAACAGACAAGAAGTTGAATGGGGTTCATGCTTGACAAGCAAGTTTTACTTGTACTGTAAATTGGCGGTGAATCAGCTTATTTTTCTGTTTTGATAAAAAAAATTGAATTAGTTCATTAAACAATTAAAAAGAAAGAGATTGTTTACTAAAGAAAGAGAGAGAAAATGTGCCGGTTCGTATTGGCAAGCGGATAACTCGGATCGGTTCATGCTAACATCAGCAAATACAGGAGAGTTGAAGGAAAGTCTAAGATTCCCTTCAAACTCATTAAAGGAAGAACATGATGCTGCATTTGAATTAATTTAATTTGGGGCTACCTGTAGTTGACAAGATGGTTCTTATTGTTCAAACCGCAGGTTAAATTTTGGTGAAACTTGACTCAATTCGGTCGTTTTTTAATTCTTATTCTGAAAAGGGAAGCCGCTTACTTTTGAAGGCATCTTTGAAATGTGGAAGAGAGCATCTTAGACAAAAAGTTAGAATCATTCTCTTGTTTAGTATTGTTGTTTATCCATTAATTCTGTCCCAAAATTTAGGGTATATTTATGAAACATTAAGGTACAGGTTTAATTGAATGGTGTTCAATTTTCTATTGTTTCATTAGACAATAATATTTTGCTACTAGTGTCAAGCGGCCTCTTAGAAGCATATTTATGAAACAATAATTCTATTTACTTCAATCTTCTCAACAAATTTTCATGAGATACTTAGAAAATGTTTTTGCTGCTAAACAATTGAAAGTGCAATAAAAAATTTAAATATCATCTTGTCATATGTAAGAGCCCACACATTTTCTTGAATATTTGTCCATATGAAAAGCTGAATGAAGTTATATCCGCCAATTCGGCCCCATTTCAACCAACATCTGAATTAAATCATAAAAAATTGTTTAAAACGTCTGATGCAAACCGATGTTAATAAATTAACGCGGGCTGATACAACTTACCGTTAGGTCCTGACATAAAATGGAAACCTATATTTATTGGTTAAAATGTAAATGACCTCTGTTTTTTTTTTTCCAAGAAAATGGTACAATGTGTCATGGTACCCTCCTTCGTGTTTGAATGAAAAGTGTACTATTGAGATAGAATGTCTGTCTCGTGTCATGTACATGTACTTGTCACCGAATTTGTGCTTAAGATAGCTAAATAATTCGGTATTTGAATATCAAATGTAGGATTGAGATCGAATGTCTCTCTCCAACGTACCTTTTTCCACCATGCAAACACGTTCTTAGACATGTCAAGTAATGTACCTACTTCGCCAATAAGATTGACACATTTGTTTTTTAATGTGAACTTGTTGTACTATCAAATCCACAACTTGCAAATCCAAATCTGACTTTCCGAATTATGGATCAATGATATCTCCACTTGATAACAAGGTCAGGATCTGAATTGGGAGCATGGTTATGGGAAAGTATTGCTCAGACTATCCATATTTTAGATGGTACCCGATTTTCTAATTGGACTTGTGAATCAAATCCTGTCAAATTTCATTTTCCAGTGAATCCCATCCAATCATGTTTTCCGATGTCCAAACTTTTCCCAGATTCTGACTGATTTGAAAGTGGTTTGGTCTGATCCAACTCATATCCGATCCAATGACATCCTTAACATAAAAGTGATTCAAAACCTGAATCCAGTCAGATGTCATTTTCCAATGAATCCCATCCAATTTTTTTTTTTTGGGTCAAAACTTTACCCGGATTTGGACTGATTTGAAAATGGTTTGGTCTGATATACAACAAATATCAGATCCAATGACGTCCTTACCTACTTTTTGGGGCATGTGATAGCATCAAGATGTAAGGCCTACTTCTCCTGCCTCCCTAATATTATGCATCCGAACATCGTTTCAAATCAATTGTCAAAAGCAAATGAGATCCAGATTTCAAGGGGAAATAAACAACTTGATATGGATCATTGTCAGGTCAATAGACCGCTTCTTGTTGCTTCCTTTTTATCGCGATGATGATTTTCTGTAGATGGCCTGAAAGTTTAGAAAAACACTTGGGGAGATATGCCTATATAAGTTTCCTTTACTGTTCCAACTTATGACATCATTCAACTTGGTTTAGTCCAACTCCCTAACCGAAATAAACAGAATTCTTGTTGGTATAACACCGAGATGGTTGATATTTTCATACATGCACTAAAATTTGAGGTAAAGAGAGATTAGGCATATTGTGCTTCAATGATGAACATAAGTAGTAACCATGGTTAACAAAATCAGCCAGCACGTCCCAATTGAATCAATCTAACATAGGGCAGTTCTATGGTAGGATGTACCAGATGTTACCGAATAGCTACAGATTAAAAATGTCACTAAAAAACAATTGTGACATAAGCATTAGTGATGATTTATGATGCAGCAAGAGTTCTTGGTGTTTTTACCAATGATTCTCGTAGTGCTTTTAGCCACGAGTTACCGTGCTTCGTGCTTGCTTTACCCTTTACTAGGTACCTACAACTACCGTAGCCCCTCAAGCTACAGAAGATAGTTCTTTCCCTTGGTGCTTTCATCATTGTGCCAAGGACATCTTTCATCTGCAGTTGATCAATTTAAACTTCAAAAACAAGGAAGGTTTTAATGGCCAGCGTTCAAAAGTAGGTGAAACTTTGAAAACAGAACGAGATGACCCATTTGAAACAGGTAAAACTATCAACCCCATGTGAACCAATCAACCTCTTCTGTAGCTGGATCTGCTTGTGCGCACATGCAGTTGCAGGAAAATGCATTCAAGAGAAACTGTAGAATTTCTTTATTTAATCACCAGCATCAGCATGTGAAACTGTTTACCATGAAAACTTTCTTTATCACTTGACAGAAAGTTTTCACTCTGCAAACCTATATAAGATTCTACAGTATCACCTTTGACGTGGTTGTGGAAAAGAAGCCTGTCCTTTCTTGAGGGCCTACAAAGTGATCCAGAAAATGACAACCCTTCCAATAATTCATGACTTCTACTCGTTCCAAACTTCTTATCTGGAATGTCCATTGCTAAATTGGGAGGCCAGACTGTGACATCAGGCTTACCACAACCCAAATACCCATATTTAGAGATTAGACAACTGCATTATGTTAACCACAACCCAAGTGTATCTGTTAGTCCTAGTGATTGACCATCCCAAAGATTATGACCACAATTGGAGTTACTAGGCTTATCTTAGTCCTATGCATGTGACCTGCAGTAATTAACAGTGCCAAAGTCCCAAGAAACTATAACCACATTTTCAATTGGTAACTCAACCAGAATCACAAAGAGATTCACACAAGTCTTGATTCTTAAAATTGTGCCAAGCCACTAGTTTGGCATTTCCAATCGATGATAGGAGCCTGGACGACTGTATCAGGCTAGCTAACCACAGTGGAATTTTCTCACCTGAGAAACAATAACTGCAATTGAAGTTACCAAGATCCTGAATCTTTCCCGTGTCACAATAATTCCAAAAGCCTATAACCACAATCACAGCACAAAAATGGCGCATAGAAACACATCACAGACACCACAATTGAACAATATACTGATTGCAGCTACGGACACATGAAAGGAAACAAGCCATATTTCTCTTTCATCCACAGAAACATCAATGTCATGCCTGAATGTAAAACATGCACGAAACATGCATTAGAATAGATCAAAAATATCATATAATACCATCTAACAACCGATGGTGTGGAATATAGATTATATCATTATACTGCAGGAATCCAAGAGAACATGCTATGGCAGTCCTGCTGTTGCTCTTTAAAGGCATTCTTTAGAGCATACATAGAAGGCAGAAACTTAAAACAAGTCTTTATGAACTTTTACAACCTCTCACCTCCTTACTGTTGCAAAGACAAATACAAACAGAACAGAAGGGGGGCCGTTCTAGCTGCCATACTGTATATGCAAACGTACGTGCATGTATGTACATATATACAAATATATGTGCATGCATACACTCATACGTGCACGTGTACATATGTAATATACTTGGTATTTAGTTTCATCTCCGGATCATAGAAAAAAAGACCATCAAATCCCTCTTTCTGTTAAAAACTAAGTTCTTCAAGGCGGTGATCCATAATCTGGGAAACAGATTCCAAGAATGCAGATTCATTAATGCCTGGACGCATGTCATCTTGTGCTTCACGTATGATTTCTTCAATGACTGACTCCCTGTTCAAGGTTTTCCGGCACATGATGCTTCCAATAGCAAACGGGGTCATCCCACGCTGTGCACCCTTCTTCAGAAGCATGGTGGAAATCCGAAGTGTGCGGGCACAATCGTGTGATAATTTCCAACCATGGAACTTTAGAAGCGCTATATCTAACTCAGCATCCATTGACATAATGTAGTCAACTGTTTCAGCACTGTAAGGTTTGCGAGCTTGTGGCCAGTAAAGCCAGTCGAAAGTGCAATCTTCAAACTGTGGCAGTAAAAACAACATTGATGAATAACCATATTTTTCAACTAAACAAGGAAATGAGAATAGAGTTTTCAGCAGGCGCTAACAAGCTCAATTTCTAATTACTGCATGTTAAGAATAGTGGAGATGGAAAATAACTTCAAAAGCACTATGAAAGAAAATGTGAGGAAGAAACGAGAAAACTACAGGTCCACAGAACAAAGTTTTAGAGGTGTGAACTGTAACAGATATTCTGTTCAGAACGATGATAAATGTGTAATTGTTCATCACATAACCTTCTGCGGAAACAGAAAAGACAAGAACGTTTACTTACATTTTCGGGCAAGCAGTACCCATGGTCTATAGGAATCAGAACAGTCTTGCCCTCATCTTTGCAGACCAAAACATTTCCGGCATGCCGATCGGCATTCGCCAACCTCAAGTCCAAGACGGAGATTTTATGAACCTCTTCAACAGGAAAGGCTTCCGGCCCCATATCTTCGCAGCTGCCATAGTTCTTCACAAACATCTGCAAGGACCCAACCTTGACATTCTTCAGTGATCGGTCAAATCCTTCTGGATGATTGAAACCTCCATGCAAGCACCTGACCATTATCGTCGGGGGCACGCCGGAAAAGCCCATCTCGTTTTCGAAAAGCAGTCGCCTCTTGCCTTTTGGATGATCCAAAATGAAAGCTGCAACCTCTCTGAATGCGCCTTCACCAACTCTGGTCCCTCTCTTCAACCCCTCGCCGTCCAAAGATATTGGGAGACCTCTAGGATTGTTGACAGCCTTAGGCTCTTCGTCTATTGGTTTAAAAACAGCAGCGTATCCATTTCCCGACGAATCCCGCATGAAATAGGTGCCGCCGGTGCCCTCTGAAGACCTGATCGGCGAGTAACCATTGGCCAATCCGGCGACCGTGGATTCAACGAGGTCATTGAGAACACCACCTAAAGCTGCCTCGGGGTTCACAGTGATAGGTTCCAACCAATTATCTCTATCAACTACATTCCCAGTTATCGCCTGCGGCTCTGATTTATTGATCACTTCTCGTTGATCCCCGCTTTCACTAAGTGGTTTCTCACTCAAATTCAACGCAAAAATCGACAATTCGTAGTCTGTCTCCACTGTCTTGCTTCGAATTTTGACATTTTTCTGAACAATCAAGTGGATCACAGCCTCCCCATCTTTACAGATATCATCGACAAGGATAAGATCGTCTAGCTCCTCACCGTTACAGATGAGCCCCTGTTCTCTAAGATCCACAAAGCCCTTCCCTTTTCGGGCGATCTGCTGCTTGAGATACCTTATGTTTCTGAACCGTTCGACCTGAAACTCAAACTCCTTCCCCGAGACCGTCTTCACCGTGATTGACTGGAGATCGGACAATCGGATGATCAGGTGAAGCACATTGCCGTCCGATACTCCATATTCCTTGATCAAACAATCGTCTCTCGCCAACTCTCTGCCACGATGAACCAACATCTGCTTGTTCTTTAGGAACCCCTGGAGCATCTGGATCTTGAGCTTCACCGAGGCAATCGAATCGGACTCCATCACCCGCATTGGGACGACGGAATCAGGCAGGGTAAGGTAAACGAGGATCGACTCGTCCGGCAATAGTCGATCCTTCCGGCGGATGAACCCATCAAGACGGGTCAAATCGTCGTCGATTGGCCTGAGAACGCCGGCAGAGCTCGACATCTTTGCGGACTGCGTAGCAGAAACCAAATGAACCGAACCCTAAGCCGTATCTACACAACCGCAATAACAAAGCTGCTCCAAATCAAACTTTAGAACTCCATCGATTTCAAGAATGCAGCCACGATTCTTCCATGGAAAAAGAAAAACACACCCAAAAACCAAACCTTTCTCCACAAACGCAACAAACAACCTAAAAATGGACGCACCACACAATCATCAAGAAATTGCAGAAATCCCTTCCCCCTTCAAACGAAAGGTAAAGAAGAAACCCTCCACGTCAAAGGAGAAGAACCCACGAATCGAACACCAAATGCACTACTACAACACCGTCAGAGAGCAACACTCAAATCCTTCCTCCCAGAACGGGAGAAGGACCAGAACACCCTCCGAAAAGATAGATAGAACAACACCCTTATTCTCGAAACACACACAGAACACCTCAGACTCCAATACCATCACATAATCACAGACGCAAACGAACCATGACCCACAAAAAATTACTCCTAATTGAGTGCCAACAGTTTTACATCTTCAAAACCCATATCAAAATAACTAACAAGACCAGCCTCAGAGGCTTTGTTGTGCAGAACCAACATACGAAAAGAAAAAAAAATTGCAGAGAAAGAGAGAGGAAAGGGAAGACAAAGGGGATTGGATTCTTACCAAGGAAAGAATCAGAGAGGGGCAGAGGAGAAAATGAACTCTTTAAAGAGACGGAGCGAGAGAGAGAAAAGGGCCGAGGAATTGGCAAGTTTAAGTTAGGCCAAGCCGCTCTTTTTTTGCCGATTTTAGCTGCGGAACGGACACGGCGCCCCCCAACAGGGCATTCAGGCTTCGGGTTTCCCGGTGACGGCCGAGCCCAACGGTTTTCGTTCAGTCGTAACGGCAGAGGCTCCTTCCTTGGACTGAGCAACCACACGCCCCCGCCTTTTGGTTTTCCGTTCACATCCTTTTTGGGCTTCAGTTTATTTGGTCGGATCTCAGATCTAGATCCAGAAACCAGTGCTCCAACTAAGGGTCTTGACTTGAACCTGGGCTCAGGGTTCCGGTCAATTACAGGCTATGACCAAACTGAGTCAACGGATTGCTTTTGTAGGTTGACTTGGTCGCGAGGTCATCTGTTATTTAGGTGATTGATTCTATCGCCTGAGTGAAAGTCGAAGCTTTTGACCTAGTTGGAACCCTAACCCTGTGTTCAGGCCAGCCCTGAGTCAAGTATCAAAGGTTTCAAAATCCGGCGCCTTGAGTTCGTATTGGATCCACAAATAACTGGGAATGTCGATTTAGTTGGGTTCACTTGGCTCGTATCTCAAAATCATTGCATTAAGATTTTTATTTTTATTTTCTAATAAATACAATGACTCAAGATAGAAGTTAAGTCAAGCTATTAATTAGTACTTATCTGTTCAAAAGGTTGCCTTTCCTTTCAGAAAATAAAAGTTAATTATATTTTAATTAATTGAACAACTTTAATTCTCTCGTTACCTTTTTTGTGTTCATATTTCAAGATTATGGGTGCAAGTAATGCATTCGGAGGTCAAATTTCATTAGAGCTCAAACTCTATTATTTGCGACGCTTTTGTTTTAGACTCTATTATAGTAATTATCCATTTACTATCAATTTCATGTATATATATGTTTTTAATTTTTAGATAACTCTTTATATAACTTGAACCCACTTGGCTCATACCAAGCTTCTCTTTAAGTCACGAGCATAGTTTTGGATTGGTTTCATTTGTAGGGTTAAATTTGTGAAAGTGAGCTAGAAATGATGAAAAGGACCGAACAGTGCAAAAATAATAAGAAGATGATTGCTTTCTTGTTCTTATATCTGTGTTCCTTAAATCTTTAAAAAATGTCATTTATAGATTAAAACAACATAATTTTATGTATTGATCTTAAAGCTAGGATTTGTACATGTATATTACTTTTATGAATTAATTAGTTGGGGGCCCTGTGGATTAACTAACTTCACTAATAAAATCAAATGATAAAGTTCTATCATCTAAAAGAATAAAATAAGTACCAAGATTTTTTTTTTTTTTTTTTGAGCTAGTGAAATGAACGTGCATAAGTTCTCTAGTTCCTTCGATTGATCAACGCCTATGCGAATAACGGGACGGCTCCGTAATTTAAAGAGCAACAGCCGCGTAACTCTTGTCCTTGAGACCGTCGTTAATTCCGCGCCGCTAACAAGTCCGTCACTCTCCGTATCTGACCCAACGTTTCTCTTCAACTTCGTCGGATTTTTGGCGTCCGAAGGTTCTCACCTTCCCTTTTGTTCTTGCCTTCTGTTTTTTTTTTTTTGTTTTTCCATGTGGCCCACTTTAGGTATTTTTGTCCCTTAAAGTTTAATTTTTTTTTCACAATTTAAAAATCAGCTGTTTTAGCTTTCTCAACATAAAATTTAATTTAGATATTATTTTTCTTTTAAAATTTTTAACTTTTATGTATTTTATATAAGGTTGAAAATATAGTCACAAATAACGTCTCGGAGTTTTAAATAGCGAGGTTTTTCTTTGGCATAACATGACGAGCTTAAAAAAAATGAAAAAAATAAGATAAATTTTAAAAAATTTTAAAAATCTAAAAATTGAGAAAAAATAAAATAAGTGAAAAACTAATAACACAATAGCACAAGATAATAGATTTGCAACAAATAAAAAATAGAAAACAGCTGCTTTGCATTAGAAAAACTAAAAAAATGAAAAAAAGATAAAAAAGAAAAAAAAAAGTGAAAAAATGCATTAACGTTTTGTTAAAAAAACAAGTTTCTTTAAAGTTTTAAATAGCTATTTAATTTATCACATTTTTTTCGCTGTTTTTTTTTTAATGTGTTTTCTGTGACTATGGAACTTAAAACTTACACAGAAGAGAAATATATTTGCTAGAAGAAGAAATATGTTTTTTGTGACTACTTAAAACTTACACACAAGAGAAATATATTTGCTAGAGGAAGCACTTTGTTTGCGCATGACATATGCCTTGCGTTTTACTTTTGAGAGGAAATTATATTTTTAGTTCTTTCAAGAAATGAATGAATAACTTTGTCATTTTCTTATTATTTTTGGCACAGTTGCTGTAGTTCAAATGCCCTGCTGCTTTGATATTCATGTTCTTTTTTCTTTTCAAAATTAAATAAATTTCAAATTGGAGAGTGGCAGGTAAAATTTTCTTTTATTGATACGCTCAACTTTTATGGAGTTGGTGATGGAAAAGCTAACTAAAAATGTTAATACCAACTAAGGTGAAGTAATTAATTATAATTTTCAGTCACGGAAATGAATCTAGAAGAACCAATGTTGGGCCGCCTTAAATAGCTAAACCTATGTCCTGCCATTTGAATGTTAATATATGCACGTCCCCAGCATTCTAATATATATATAAACTCTTTTAATTGATTATAATAAATTGGAAATTAAAGAAATTTTATTATATGCATTGATGGTGAAGTTTCGAGAAGGGGGCACCTGTGCCATTTCAACTTTCAAATTTCAATACGTACAATGTAATTCCATAACTACATTAGGGAATAAACTTTAAGAGCTTAGTTTGAAATGTTATCTGCATCTATTTTGCTCAAAGAATACACTGATTTTTTTTTTTTCAAAATTTATGTTTTCTTTAATTTGTTTATTTCCTTAATTATTATTTTCTAAATTCTCTTTAAATAAAAGAATCAATATTAACATTTCCATCATTTCATTATTGCTATTGACAAAGTCATCTCTGCCTTTATTTTGAGCATTTCAAATTTCTCTACGTTAAACTCTTGGTTCTTGGTGACCTAACTACCCAAGGAATAAAATTAAATTTCTCACTTTTTGGGCCTTCCCTTTTTTCCTGTAATTTCAATAAAGAAATTACTTTTGTGAATCCGCAAATAAAAGTCACGCTTTTCATAAAAAGTAAAAACCATCAATTATAGACAAAAGTAGACCCTAAAATGGAATTCTCCTAAAAGCTATAACTAAAAGAAAAAAAATAAAGTATTACTCCCTTATTCTATGAGAAATCTCCATAGTTTTAAGAGAAGAAGCATCAATCACTGTACACCCATTTTAACACAACCTCCTTTTGCACAGTCGAAATGCATCAACGCATGTACATAACTTGTTTCCATTATTCCTTTACTAGCTTCCTGCTTGCATTATCAGATGAACTTAATTTTATTTCACTAGGTTCATTTCAAATGTAATTAAAATTTTATTCATTTAATTGAAACAACATGGGGGGATTCAGATGCAGAATCTTGGATATTTTCAGATTGCTTTATAAAAATGAGATTTGGATGCAGCTAATATCTTTGTGTTGTTTAATAAATATGAGGTCTGGTTGGAGTAAAAAACAATTTGAGTCTAAATACGAATGAGATCGTATTGTTTGTTGAAATTTGTACACATTGAATACCTAGAGGAGTGCTGGACAAAAAGTGCAGGCTTGAAACCAGCATGAACCAGGGGCTCAAGTTTGGATTAAAGAAGTTGAGGAGACAGAAAGAGTTATAAGCAGTTTGATGAATGTAATATAAAAAGTTATAAACAAAACTCGCCCCACAAACTGCTTCTTTTGGGAGAAACAATCCTTGCCTGGTTGTAAAAAGGAGAGAAAGAGAGAGAAGGAAAAAGAGATACTATAGACATAGATCATGGTACATCCTAAGATCCTCTGTGGGTCCTTGGATCTTCTTCTTCTTAATTAGACTTGGTGTAGATCATGGTCGGGGTGGTAATTGGAAGTTGAGTTGGATTATCTTGTTGACAAAGATTCAGAGATCATGTTCTAATTTGGTTGATGAAATTAGAAAGTGCGCAGTGATGTCACAGTTACAAGCTGATTAGAAGATACACAACGTTGTAGTAAGTTTTCCTGGAAGTAACTGTATAGGAGAAAGAATGAATTATAGACATATATGCAAAGTATTGAATGCATTTGCAGTCTAATGGTCAATGCGAAATGGTCCATTTCTTACTTCTTTAAGGTGCATATGGAGACATGTATGAACTTTCATTTGGATTAACTCTACTTCCCTGACCGAGAAACCATTCTCCGGTAGGAATGTCGACATATTCAATTACAATCAGATATTTGACCCAAGCATTCAGAAAAAGTTTGATATAACAACTAAATATATCTAATCAAGAAACATGATCGAATTCTAATTTAAGGATGTTATTCGATCAGATTCGGACTCAGACATACATAAATATCTGATCATATTCAAACTTAGCTTAGATTTAGTTTTAAATGAATATCTTATATTCAATACCCTTTTAAAAGTAAGCCATATTCAGTCCAAAGTTGGGATTTAGATGTGAATTTCAAAGTAGATTGAAATCATGGGATTTCAGATTTCACATTTGGAAATGACATTGAATTCGAATCTGAATTGGTGAACATATGAAAAAGCAGATATGATCAAGAGTACATGTGAATCAAATTTGATCCGTTAACATCCAGATAAGGAGGATAAGAATCTAGCCATATTAGCCTACACCAATTTATTCCGACATGCTTATAATCTCTAGTGTAAAGCTCCAAGACGAGGGCCCCATGAACCCTGATGCCTAAGGACATAAAAACACCCCTTAAATCATGGTCAGCATCAATGAGCTCCATAGGTTTCTGGATGATTTTCGGAGGTTCATATCGCAGGTGATTCATCATTTTTTTAAAATAGTTCCATTCGTATCTGTCTATTCTTCCAACATTTTCTCGCCCTCTTGACATCCCAGTTCATAATCTGCACATCAGCCGTGTAGAAATAACATTCGTTCAACCAAGATCGAGTGACATCTTGGCCCAGAATCCATTGTTTCCCTTTCTTCCCAGAAGTTAAAAACAAGGAATGCATCAGATCATGTTGCTCCCTTTTTTCAGATTCAAAGAACCTGATTCAGGCCGATCCGAGTAGATTTTAGCAAACGAGCAATTCAGTAAAGATGACGAAGCAATTACCCTAGAGGCCGAAGAGACTGGTCTTGGTTTTTGGGCACAAACACAGCGAGCAGAAAGAAAGCATGGAAGTGTCAACCTGCCGCCTCGAACCGAGGATCACGATGCAGGTGATTGGCTAGGAAAATCAAAACTATCGAAGAGGTTACTTGCCTGATATTGAGAGTTGGGAATGAATTCGATTGACACCATATCAGCACAGAATTGGACGTCTGTCTTGTCTTTGGATGTTATTGACTGCTTAACAATAAAAAAATTTTGATTGCACCAAGTGACAAATCTTATCTTCCAGTTGTCCTTAGTAGGTTTCTTCTGATACAGAATCTGGCACGCAGAGAGACTTCGTTCATTGTTCCAACTAAAAGCACCAGACAGCACGACCAAGAGACCTTGCCACCTAGGCTTCCATCCTTGTAAATGGAGACGCAAACAAAAAGATTGGTAGCCATTTACTTATCATAAGTTCCTGTCAATAAACTCACATATCCTCTCTTCCATATAAATCCGATCCTGATGCCGGCGAGGCATGTGCCTCTCATCAGGGAAGATTAGAAGCTCATATGGCTTGCCAACATCAATAAGCGCATTAATAAGCCTTGCCGTGTGCCGAAAGTGAACGTTCTCGTCAATCATCCCATGCACAATCAACAACTTTCCTCTGAGTTTATCCACATGATACATGATAGACCCATATTCATAGGCATCTGGGTTGTCTGCCGGTTTGCCCATATATTTTTCTGTGTAAAAAGTGTCATAACCATCCCAAGAGGTAACGGGAGCACCAGCGACAGCACAGCAGAAGGTATCGGAGAATCTTGCCAAGGTGATGGCGGACAGGTAGCCACCATAACTCCAGCCATATAGCCCAATATGTCCTGGCTTGGCAAGTCCTTGTTTTAGAAGCCACTCTGCACCAGCAAGCTGGTCTTCAGCATCAATGCGGCCAAAGTTGTGCTTCAAAGCACCTTCAAATTTCAGTCCCCGTCGTGATGTGCCTCGGTTGTCCAACTGCAATGAAGGCAAAGAAAAAATCAACATGTAAAACTGAAATAACCTTCAAGGATCAGCAATAGGAACGAACACTAAAAGTAAACAACCTACAAATTTATCTTTTGCCTTCGCATCAACCAGCAACATGTTCGATAGCTGGGATGGGAAGAAGGCCTCAAACCTAGGCTCTCTTTCACCTAATAGGCGAGATAATTTCAAACCTGAATTGCAATCTTTTGCTGTTTCTTGTGGTATTCACAAGATGTAAACAGCAAAAAAACACTCTACAGTTTAAGTTGCACAAAGTTCATTTAGAATTACTTCTTGCCAGTAGCAAAGAACTATTCACACGTGGCATCTCAGAGGACCAATCTGACCAAAGTAGATCAAACTTTCAAATAACTCAATAAAGAAACAGTCTTAAACCTTGTGGTTAATTTTCTTTAAGGTTCCCGTCAATAAATTCTTAAATGCAGATCGTAAGCTTTACTTGGTAGTTGGTACTACCTAGAATCCCTTAGGCTGAGTTCCCGTCAATAAATTCTTAAATGCAGATCGTAAGCTTTACTTGGTAGTTGGTACTACCTAGAATCCCTTAAGCTGACACAGATCCAACAAAACAGCACGTGTTAAAAGAGCAGTAAAAACTAAAAAGATGAATTTCACAACTAATCAATTACTAACATGTTAATAAGTAAAAAACAGTAAATTCAAGTCAAAGTGTATTTCTAAACACAAATAACGTGAAAGTATCTAACCTTCCAAACTAGGATGCCTTTGCTCCGAAAATATTGTGCTCTCATATCAACAGTATTCAACCATGAATCATAAACAATTTGGACACTTGGACCACCATAGACACTGACTAAGGTCTTGTATGGTGGAGGCCCAAACCTTTTACTATCAGGTCGATACAGGGCACCATAAAGTATGGTACCATCAACTGCTGGGACCTCCAAAATTTCTGGTGGCATTAGTTGAAGCCTTTTGAATCGAGGAATAGTACGTGGGTGCTCAAACAGGGGCATCAACAAGCTTCCATCAAGAAGTGAACAAAGAAACACTTTGGGGGGTGTATTGAGAGAGTCATAAATATCAATAAACCTCTGCATCTGATGATCTAGGACAACCACATGTCTCCCTTTCCCATGGGTCAACCTCTGAGGTATCTGTAATGGATGGGTCCAATCAGGAAATAAGCTTATGCAGTATAAGTTCGACTCCAGAGGTCCATCTTTGGTCCCAGTAAAAAAAAGAAGTCCAGCATTCTCGTTTACACCAGCAATTTGCTCAACCATCCAATCGCCCTCAGTAATGGGGCCTAAGCAATTACCGTTCCTGTCGTGTAGATAAAGATGCCTAAAGCCAGTCTTCTCACTAGCCCATATAAAGCCTTTTGCAAACTTGTTGACACCCTTGTGGAGTGGCATAAAGCAGTCATGTAAATTAATCCAGACATCAGATTCTTCCACCAAGAGGAGTGTCCTACAACCTGTACTGATGTCAAACATAATTATCTTTAGCTTAGAATGAGATCGATTCAGAACCTGAGCAGCAAGAACATTGTCAGGCATCCATGTGACTCTTGCTAAATATTCTTCATCATCTCTGTCTTTATCCTGTGTGCCACAAAGAAGGTCCATCCATGTAATTTCACCGCCAGAAGCAGAAACAACTCCAAGGCGCACTTTAACATTTGAAGCACCAGAGAATGGATACGCATGATCTTCTTGAGCATCAGAGCCAACACAATCTTTACCTTGATGCATGATTCTGAAAAGTGGTATTTCAGTTGCATCAACTTGCGTAAATGCAATGTGTTTTCCATCTAATGACCACCAGAAACCAGATTTTCGGTCCATCTCCTCCTGCATCATTGATAAAAAGAGCACCTAGGCTTGACCTTACCCTTTTAAAAACAGCTACCAACTTCAAATGAATGAGAAATTTGAAGCTAACCTGTGCAATATACTCAGCAAGACCATGACTCTGCAAAACAGCAACATACAGATTTCAGCAATGTGAGGATTGCACATCGACATACTGAACATACTTATATGCCAAATACCGTACAAGAGAAAGAAAAACAATTAAAATTCAAAGTTTCTAAAACTCTGTATTAAATCTTTAATCTTTTTTCTGAAACAAAAAAAAAAAGAATAATTCAAGAAAGAACTATTATATCAAAGAGACTATCAGCCAAATAAATAGCAGTGGTATTAACTGTGCACCATTTGTATCAGTTTGCACTCTTCAGGAGCTTTGAATACATGATTGTTTCTTGTTCCTTTTTTATTTTCATTTTCCTCTAATCCCAAGAACAGTAAAAGAATGCCTTTTTCAGCCAATATTCTAGCCCAGCATCCACTCCGCTGATAAAACTTAAAAGGTGGTTTTGGGGAATTTGGCAGGAAAGTAAACTACTAAACAAACCTATATTAATTTCGAGGCACATCATAGAGATGGAACAAAAAAACTTCGCTACAACACTAGAAGAATCTACAGTGAGCAAAAGAAAAAAGACCTAACAAATCTACATATATAGCCAGAGAGAGAGAGAGAGAGAGAGAGAAGCGGAGGTGGGGATGCGCATGGGACTGGAGAGCCACAATTAGAAACAGGAAATCAAATGATTTGAAATGGAACACATCATAATCACAAAACTTAGCAAAAAAAACAACAATTATAAGAAAATCACAAGAGGAATAAAATATCTAAAACCCATGGTTCATCCACTGCAAAATTTCTCCATAGTTTTTTTGTCTTATTTGGTCATAGCACAATTGTATAAATTCTCCTCTTTCCTTGTATGTGTGAATATTCCTTACTTCTTATATATTTTCTTCCCTATTTTCATTGTCTAACACTGCCATAACAAAGTAAATGGTTAGCAGAATATTTACATAGTTTTCCAGCTTCATAAGCTTTCTGGGGTCGTGAGTGAACATATTCATTAGCCTAGTGCAAGCATGATGTTCGTTGCAGTGAAAGAGGAAAAGAGCAATGGATCTCCACCAATACTATTGCTCACCTGGAACAGCAGATAAAGAAACTTGATTTACCTTTGCAGTTTCCTTAGCACCAGATGTTAACTGCGTGGATTCACCGCTTGACAAATTTAGAACGTATAGCTCATGATCTCTTACATAAGCAAGCATAGATCCATCTGGAGAGAGGTGAGGATCAATTATTGGGGAGCAAGAAGTGCTAGGAAGCTTAAGTTCGGCCTCCAGACCAGGAACATCCTGAACATAGATCTGTTTGAAAAGAAAACCATCAATTTCAGCACAAGCAGCTTCTTAATACATCAATGTGGACTAAGTTACACAAAGAAAGAAAAGAAAAATAACAATCACCCAAAATGGAAAAGTCAGGGAAGCACCAATTCTTTGTATGGATTATGTGCATGTGTAGCACAAGCCTGAAACAGAAAAATGCTTCAAAGAGCGAAATTGTTGTAAGGTCATTCATGGCCACTTTAGCGTAGCTAGAAGGTAAATAGCACTCTTCAGATATGAATTCACCAATATAATCATTTTATGATACAATGGTTATCACGTAAAAAAGAGGGCAGCAAGATCAGAAATGTTCCAAAGCCTTTTAAATCAACCAACACAGATCCAGATTGCTTGGGAAAAATAGAGGACGTGGTAGGTGAAGCCAGAAGCAAGCACAACAATTGTTGGTCACCGCCATAGTGCAGTAGCCACATGTGAGTGATTTAGAAAGAGTACTCGGATCTCTCAGATGTACCAATGGATCAAGCAGAAGACCTAATTTCATATAAGTTGATAGATTAAAAGTTTACATTTGCGATCACTATAGATTAGACACACCAACATACTGGGGTATGAAAGTAAATGCAATATGATTTTTTTATTGGATATCAGGATGCTTCAAGAACCAAGATTCAGCAATGGAGCAAACACTTTATTATTTCCAGTGTCAAGGAAAAACTGCAAAAGCTTCCTAGTCCACATGAGAAGCATGTTTGATACTTCAAACCAATAAAGTTTTGTGCTCTACAACGAAAGGTATTTGATCAAACAGAATGAAAGAATACTACCAGCTTTGTAAACTTCAAATGTAAGAAAAAGGGGCTTCCACGTTATCTAAACCTTCTTTTGAAAATTGGAAATATACCCCAACGGAGCATCCTAAAAAATAGAAATGACCACAAACATGTAATATTACATGCTCTTGTGCATGCGCACGATATAATTGAATTAACATATGCATGCGCAAGATATAAATGCACTAACACATCATTGATAATACCATAAAGAATGGAGATGGCCACATGCATGCGCCTTATGCTCGTGAATGTGTGGATGCACATGCAAAACATCATTAAAAGCGTAAAGACAATTAAGCTCCATTAAAACCACGGAATAGCTTCAGAAGTTCAGATACATTAGCACAATAAAAATTTTCAGCCGCATTGCATACATGGGGAGAAAACACATTAGGGACACTGAGAAACAGAGCCAGAGCAAAGAAGAAAGGGAGCAGAGAAAGAAAGAAAAAACAAACAGACCCCGCTAGGCAGAGGGATCATGATTTTGGCAGGCTTAGAGCAAGACTTTGCCCATTCATACCGGGTGACTCCCAACCCTCTTTCTCTTAGCCTTTCCCTCCTCAGCTTCTCTTCTGCAGACAGCCTGCTTTCTTCCAGGCCCCCACCTGGTGGACTAAAAACCAACACTTGCTGTTGTGTTGCAGGGTCGAAGACGAAGACATTGTGGTTCAAAGAATTGTTGGGACAGAACAAGAACGAAATCAAGCTATCATCAGGACTAAAGCTGACAGAAACCGGGGCAATGTAGCCGGGCAACGGGTACTGGACAATCTCTTCAACAGGGAAGAGTAAGCATTCATCTAGGCTCTGTATAGCAGAATGATCAGTAGGAGGCATGTTGGTCTCAGATGATTTCAATCGCTTGAGCTTCCTTTTCGAATTAGCACGCATTCCAGAAGAGCTATAAAAATTCAAAACAGCCTTCTACGATTTTTATAAGAAAATTGAAAATCCAACATGAAAACCAATTTATCAACAAAACCAGATTTTCTCTAGATATAAGAATAGCCTAACTTGGAAGTCTAAAGAAAATTTTCAACTATTTGAACGGTGGAAGAAATCCAAGGGGAGATTTTGAAGAAAAAAATTCAAGATTTCCTAATGGCAATGGGCATATGATCTTCAAAAAAATGTAAAATTTTCCATGCACTGGAATACATTTAAGAGGAAAGAAAGCAAAATTACTGAATTGGAAAAATGTAGGGACCGAACCCGTTTTGGACAGCAAAATACGCAAAAAAAAAAAAAACGAACTTGAAGTTTCAAGCTAACTGATCGAGAAGTATTTTTCTAGGGTTTAACTCTTAATAGCTCCGTCCAGTATGAGGAAAAAAAAAAGGCAAAATTCGATCAGATAGCAAGACAAAGAAAGAAGAGAAAATCGGTTCTCTCGAAGTTCGAGATGTCTAAATTAAACAAAACGCCACCAAGAAAGTAAACCGGCGAGCTTCCCCCGTCACCAAAATTTTGGTTTTTCAAACTTCGGAACGTACAAGTTAAACCAAAAGCATGTTTTGTTCCACTTGCGATTCACCCCAGGTCCACAAGCAGAGGGAATCAATCAATCAGAATATCCTCAAAATTATGGAGCTGCCGAGTTTTTCTCTATAACAGGACAACCTATCCTCCCCGGGAAGCAGTGGATTCGTAAAAGAGCAAGCGAAATTCCTGAGCCGGGCCACGGACTAAAGATCATACAAAAGGGAAACTCAGAAAAATTCCCGTCTGGCCAAACCCAAACCGAGAGGCGAGCAGGAAGAGAATCCGGATCCCGGAAGATCGGGAAAAAGTGGGAGGAGAGAAAGGATTTCTGGTCTCACGAGCGGAGAGCATTGAACTTGAAGATCCGCGTTGGGAGATTGCCGGATTTTTTTAATTTCTGGAAATCCGATATCCCCCCTTCTCCGGGCAATGCTCCGGTAAGTCTTTGTACCTTCGAGTCTCTGTTCTGCTCACGAGACAGCCTATACAACGGATCAGATACGATCTGGGCATCAGATCCAAAACCAAAATCGTAACGTAAACGTGTACGTGCCCCCCTAATCGGATCGGGCATCAGATCAGTTTTCGGTTTGGTCCGACATCCGCGATCCAAAGCTGCAGCTCCTTGCCCACACCTGCAACCTCACTGCTTGCATCAACCCGGTTCGCTTCCAAGCTTAACTTCGTCTCGACTCGCTCCGATCCGATAATCATCTGCCCTTTGAGGAAATGCGAAATAAACGAAGGCTCGTTCAAGCTACATTCATCAATGTACTAAGGTAGTTCAAAACCAGTGTTCTTTAAATTAAAAAAATGAAAAAATTGTATAAAAAATAATTAGAATGAAATTGTTTCGCAGCTAAAAGATTTTGGAGTACGATCCATAACTGAGGTTCTGTTTCTTATGGAAGCAGGAACCCTCGACTAGAATAAATAAATAGGAACAATCACTGATGTACAAGTTGAAATATAGCAGAGGCAGCGCCCTGAGACACTACAAGCAAGGCTTGTATCCTAAGAGGGGAGGGAAGGAGGGAGGACAAGGAGTTAAGTAGAACCTTCGGCTCTCTCTGTGCTAGGCGGTGGGTCTTCTCCGGTTACTTGGTAAGTCCATCTTAAACCAAACCACATTAAATCTTTTTTTATGCATTTTGTGAGCTTTTAGAACATGATGATAGGTTCCAACACATCTTCTAAGTCCATCAAATCAACAAGAAGTTCAAGCAAAGGGATAT
This sequence comes from Nymphaea thermarum, assembly GCA_011799765.1. Lineage (NCBI taxonomy): Eukaryota > Viridiplantae > Streptophyta > Magnoliopsida > Nymphaeales > Nymphaeaceae > Nymphaea > Nymphaea thermarum. The sequence goes on from JAANDH010000020.1 coordinate 685,760, forward strand.
CTATTGGAGGAGTGTGGAGCGTAATATCAATTCGATAGGCTGCCCATGTTTTCATACAAGGGGCAAAATTTGTGGCATTCAAAGGTATTGATATTATAATTTCTCACTGTTGAGGTATTGCCCTATATTCCTATATATATTTGAAGGGAAACAGTACATTTTGTAGATGTCTGTTTTGGAATGATAAAGCTTTAGTGCAGCTATGGACACAGTAAGATCTTCTGTCTTTCCGAACCAAGTAAAATCTAAGAACTTGAGATCAAATTTCAAAAGAAATGCAAAAAATCTTGTTTTGGAACTTATTCATCAGGAATATGGGTATTTAACATGAATCCAGGACATCTCAAAGTTTCAAGTTGTTTTGGTAAAATGACGGACGTAAGCGCGATTTCTAACGGACAAAGTCTTATTAAACAAAAGGTAGATTGCTCCTACATGATCGAACTTGGCTATAACTTCTTAATAAATTGAGATTCAAGGAAATCTTAGTCATTTAGACAATATCTTAGTGGGTCCTTACTAGATGAATAAGGAATGCTCACAACTTTAGAGGCTCTTTGGCATTAAGAACAAGGCGTAACTGTTTCATGAATCTGTTCTAAAAATTGGGGTAAATTCATGAAGCACTTGAACAAGTATCCCATGAATCTATCTTAGTTTTGAGGTAGGTTCATGGAACAGTCACGTGTTGTTCTTAATGCCAAACGAGCCCTTAATGTCTTATTTCAGGGCTGATAAAAGAGATTCATGTGTCCCGATTCATATTGAATATGATAAGATCTAGGATTGACAGACAGTAAAGAAAGAGCTTCAACTAGAAAGTTCGGGTCTGACATGTAGGATAGAATCAGCATATACATGGATTTGGATATAGTTCTGAGCATTACAATAATTAAACTAATCTGATAGATTTTCAACATAAAAAGTACAAAAAAAAAACTATTCTAATATGGATTCGGGCATATGTAATTCCCACAGGACTTGGGTAGGTTGTTCCTATCTGGTCCAATATAGAACTGGGTCAGTTACCATTGCCCAAAGTTGGACCTGGGACCAGGCACAAATGAGTATACGAAGGCCCAAATTTCTTGTACCCATTTTCATCAAATCTAATTTTCTTTGTTGTCGGACCCGAACCTGAAATTTGAACAAAAAAGCATCGGTAGTTGGATATGAATTTTATTTCAAGACCACAGATCTGCACATAAAGATTTCAACAGATTGATTTTGAATAGGAGGCACCCTTTACCACATTGAAATTCACATGTTCAGATTCGAATACAAATGAGAAAAGTCATACCATATCCAAATTGAATTTTTTAATTTAGAATTCATATAATCCAAGTCCATCTTTTATCTTCATGTCGGAAACGGAATTCGGCTTCTAAATACACAACCAAATCCGAACTGCAGTATGATATGTTAAAAACCCACTTTGAAAATATACAGATATTGGGCATAGAATATTTATTTGAAAGTAAGTCCGATGCGAAATCTGATTGGATAAAATTGTGTAAAACCAAAACCAAATACATGAATGTCATTTCCTAAATCCATATCAGATTTCTTAATTAAAAATTAAGATTTTTTTTTTCATATCTGACTTTTAGTTTGTGGTTCAGTTGGATATCCGATCCATCGACATCCCTTATAACTTCATAGTTGAGCAACTTTGTGATCCCAAGCACCAAGTTATAGCATATGGATGCTCCAATAACTTGCAGTGGCGCATCCCCTTCGTTTGTTCCTTTCATCTGGATCAAGATGATCACCAGAAAGAGAAAGGTTAGACTATTTGAACCGAGTAGTTCGAGTACCTTTCTTCTCCAACAAAAGCAGAAGGAATGGGTGTACGAGTCTCACATGAAAGGTGCTTTTACCAGGGGAAAAGGAGAACTCTGGCACTAAGTTCTATTACTAAATCTGGTCTTTAGCAAGCTTTGAAAGCTCAATTTACACCATATTGAGGCCCCTGGTTTAGAAAGCACCTGAATCTGCCCTAGTGTTTGATGCCAAACGGCCATTTATGGCTCTTTTGGTAAATGAAACAGTCTGTAACTGTTCTATAATTATGGCCCAATTCGGTTTCATGAAACACCTTAAAAAGTATTTTATGAGTCTGCCACAATTTTTTAGGGCAAATTCGTGGAACAGTCACAAACATTTTATGGTTGTTTGGTTGACATTAAAGCCAGGACAAAAACTTGATTTTCATGCTAAACCAACTGCTCTAAAACTAGTTTTGATGCCAATTTCAGGAAACAAGTCTTTTGTGGTTAGACAACTAGACTATGGCATCTTCTTGCTCTTGGGAAATTCAACGTTTAGTCTTCATAAGGCTCTTGACATTTTGCATGAAAATGCTTGTGACTAATGCCCACCCAAGCTAACCCAATGGCGTAGTATAGCTGATCGAGCTAGTGGTGCCAAGATGAGGCGGAACATGAAAACTACACTATCTCTTCACCAGGTACTATTGCGCTCCAGGACCCTTGGGGCATGGGCAACTGGGCAAGCTGGGGCCTTGGCTCTTTTCCAGGCAGTATGTCATAATCCTCTCGGTCACTAAGGTCTACCAAAACTAGCTCAGTAGACCATATAGTGAAGCACCTTTTAATAGGTGTATAAACAGGTTAGATTTGAATCAGCAAGAGAACAGGAAGCCTTCTTGAATGGAGTTGGATAGAGTCAAATGGCCTACAACTTTAAAAGCATTTATTACCTAAAGCAAAATCGAGAAGAATACACAGATGTGCAGGCAAAAGGAAGCTTGCCTGACAAATATCTCACAGATTTGACGTCATGGCTTTGAGCTGACTCCCCATTGTCAGCCCTTTGCGAATTCGTTATTTCTCTCATAACCAAACCCTGGATATAATTGTCCTTGGGACTTGAAAGTACTTCTTCAGAATATGACCAACATTTTCTCATGGTAACATTGCATTGTAATATTGTTCGAAAGCGTCTGTATACTATTGACTGTTATTGTTGTAATTCATAAGTTAGTAGTCAGTTGTTTACAAAAGTATTTCCAGTGTGCAGGCCCGGCAAGCAAGCAAGATGCAAACCATAAAAACGTGCATATTTACAGGACATTTGTAACAAAAGCACAAATTTTGAAACAGAAGATCGACTTCTATTTTCCAAGCTCATTACAGTTCGAGGATTTGGTAGTGTTGTACCATATGCTGAGACGTTGATCTCTTTCTAGTAGGTCAGTTTCTCACCACTTGACATAATTTGCGATCTTCCACCACTGATCTAAAGATGAAGCTTGGAAAGGCAGCCGTGATGTCTCCCCTACAAAATACAGCTTCTGTAAAATGATCTTGATTGAAAATCTAGCACTAATAAGATGCTCCTATCATCATATATCTGTGTACCATTCTCCAAAAATTTCTCTGTTCAACAGATGTTCATGTTTGACTTTGGCGCACCGATATTCTTATTATGGAGTTTGATTATGTCATAGTTGTGTTTTTAGCAAAAGCCCTTGCCTTCCCTGACGAAAAATTATGACATCGGAAGTGCTCTGTTCTATGAAGTTAACAATGTAAGAAAGAAAAAGCTAACGCTGGGGGGTACAGGAACACAAGTTTAAAGTGCAAGAAATTATTTGTCCTTCACAGAAAAGTGAAATTATCAAACTACTATGAAGACAGCTGCCTTTGAACAGCAAATAGTTATATACTAAACCAACACTTCCATGATTCTTTGAGGCACGGATATATTTATTCATTAACTCCTAAAAGTAAAAGCTCAAAATCAGAAATGGCATATGAATATTTCATCATGAGTAGGATTCAATGGTTCCAAAATGTTTTAAAAATCCGAACATCTACAAAAAGATAAAAAACAAAAATCATAAAACCAGATTCGATCCATTTAAATCCCTATTCATTAATCATGTAATGGTACTATCATTTCAATGCTTGTCTATGTAGTGAGAATATTATGACCATATGTTTACACAATAGAATTGTGACAGAATCGCTATATAATGTCATGAATACCCAAAGACCAAACTGTCACGAAATCATGACTAATTACCAAACAATAGTGAAAGGACCTTCACATAAAATCATCTCACAACAGTTCCTAGCGCAACACTGAAAACCAGCTAGGCAATGCATACAAATCGTTTTATAGCATTCCTGATGCATGTTTCAATTATCTCTTCAACCTGTCTAAATTTACCAGTAGTTAACTAATGCAAGGGATCACGAATCCTTGTTTCGCATATGAAAAGATGCCAGAACAAAGAACTGACACCTACTCTGTAGGAGGACAAAATCTCATAAATAGAGATTCTGCAACATCATTTGTTAATGCTGTTGGTATTATGCTTCACCTAGGTCTCCAAACAACCATACTGGTATCCTGAAAGCTCTATCTTGAGAGCATGAAATTCTAATTTGAAACTGCATTGTTGTGATTCACCACAGTATGTCCCGGGAGATTATGGTTTGAGAATTAAGACAGGTGACTGGTGTCTATTCCTTTTACAAGGCTTTGCAGTTTCAATTGATGAAGTGTACAACAAACCAAGAAAAATATCCCCTATGAAAATCCTAGAGAAAACAAGATCTCCTTTTCCTAAAATCACCATCATCAGGGCAAGATACATGTTCAGAATCCAAGTTAGCAAGTATGGTAAAGGAAGCCAGATTAGTCTAGATGCACTCAGGAACAAAGAGAACAATAAATTAACTTCTATAACATGTTATGATTTCTTACCGGATCTTCTATATTTAGTAAAAGAAAAGAAATTTACTTATTTCCTATTCATTGGATTGTACAACCAGCTCAAGGAGAGTCATAAGGGACTTCTCTAATAGATTGTGAACACACACAAAATCATGTAATCATTCCAATTCAGTCTATATATGAGAAAATATATCGATTACTTGATATAGGAAACCAAGGGAATGTTAGTTTCAAATCAGAACCAAGAATAGTATAGAAAGACAGTTGACTTTTTGTTGGAGGCACAATGACTACATGTCCTGAATCTCAAGTTTTCTTTTAGCCACACATATTCGACCTCAAGTTTTTCTTTTTGGTGTTCATGTCTCAGCTCAGGATGCTCTGGATTCAGTCTTGCAGGATTTTGTCGTAGCCTCCTCTCTCTCTCTCTCTCTCTTGCTCTCTCTCATATCCATATATACTAACAAGGTCTGAGACATTATTTTAACGAAAAAAGGGTGCCATTTTATAATTACTTTAAAGTGTTTCTGTGTTGAGCTCATAATTTTGATGTTTGAATCACCTTTGCACACGCAAAATTCCTTTCCTTATTCACTATAGTGGCATCTGAGTACATAGGATCTTAGATCCAATGTCTGATTTAACAAGGAACTGAACTTAGATCCACAGACCCAAGTTCCAACAAATTGTAGATTTGAGAACCAGGGAGCTGAGGGAGGGGCTCTGATTTAACGTCCACGGATTTCAAGGTGAAAGGTTTACAAACCTATGGTGTAACCCTTGCAACTTTCAGTTACATAACTTCAGATAATTTTTAGATGTCATGGATCTAATGACTAAAATCCGTGAATTTAACATCCTAAGATCTTATATCACCTCGGATCTATCATCTAATATGTAAGGTAATCCAACACACCCTCCAATTCTAAGTGGCCACCCTTCTGTCATCTTTTACTTCTTTGGCATTCAACATCAGATTTTGGATGGAAAAATGGCACAGTATATCTTCTTGTTCTACCCATTTCATATTCAATCTTTACTAAACTAAAAAAAGTCGTTAGCATATAATTATTGTAAACTTACAATATTGAAACACAGATACCTAAAATTTTTAACCACTTCCAGGTCACTTTAGAATCTAGAAAGATATGGAATGTCAAAACTATATACTTGATTTAATTGGAAGAAGCTTACTTTAGATATGGAACAGTCATGTTCTGAATTGAAGATGGATTACGAGCTACAAACTCTCTCCACTCATCTTGATCTATCTTTCCATCACCCTTTGAATCTACCGCTGTGAAGGTCTGGACAAAAAAAGAAGAAGTGTGAGCCAAAGAACTGGTCAAAGAATAAATAAATCTGAGAATCACATTCCCAACCGTGCTGCAGCTATGAAACAGGCAAAAGCTAAGTACCTGATCAACAATGGACTCAACAATATCTTCAGGGAGATCCATTTCTGATTCACTTACTAGTGCCATCACCATCTCTTTCATCTGTGACATGAAAATTAATCAGGGTAGTGTATATGCATGCTTAAACATGCATATGCAGTCATCGATCGGCATCTATAATAAGGATTTAACAGCTGTAGAGTCCGATAAAAAGTCGTGATCCTTTAATAAGATATGCGCAGGATGACATTTATTAGGGATTAGTTTTTTAGCTTCTGATTACCAATTTGAAAAGAAAGCAGGCGCTGAAGGTTACCTCTCCACGTTCAATGTAGCCAGTGTGCCATATATCATACAGTTGGAAGGCAACTGCAACATGAACAACCTCTATTAACTAAAAATCACAAACGGTGACAAAATTGCATCTGATTTGAAGTGATTCTGTACTAAATTGGGACAATTTGCATGCCCTTACATGAAATTTTCTCTGCTTCAGGTGTATTTGGATGAAAGATGCTCAATGAACGTACGAAGTCACCAAACTCAATTACACCGTTATGTTTTGAATCAAACAACTCGAATATCTAAAGAGGAAGAGAACAAGAAGCGTGTTATCTCCTTCTAGAAATGTCAAAAGCACGTTGATGGAAAATTGAGATCCTCCATTCACCTCCCAGAAAAGCATCTTTCAACAGAAAAGCATAAAATAGAGAGACTACAGGAACTCCTTACCCTATCTGAGAAGAGGGTGCGCTTCTCGCTGTTTTTGAATAGAGCAAGCTGAAACTCTTCCTGATAAAATAAAATAAACTATCAACTCCAAAAGCCATTGGAAACATAAGATAAATCACTAGACATATCAAGCTTTGGTACTGAAACGGAGATGCAAAAGCTAGCAAACCAACAAAAAAAAAAAAATCAATCCAGGTAAATATAGAAGTCCTTCGTTATCAAGAAGAAGCATTATGAGAGCTTCACCTTGTTGATGCACCCATTATCCACTATGGTGCTGCTCAACTTTCTGAACAACTCATACAATGCTTCAATTTCGCTAATGGTAACTGCCAAGTGCCAACAGAGTTTAAAAATATTTAGTAGGAAGTGAAAAGAAGAACTGGGTAGTGACGAAATTACAAGAAAATGGTGGCAACCATCTCTGAGGAGAAAAGGTGGTCAAAAGGACGAATGTATAAAGAAACAACATCAAAACGGATAAGAACAGAAGGAAGTCGACTCACAATGAGTCTGCGAGGCAAGAGCAACGGGGTCTTCATAACCAGGAGGCCTCTCCACAGGCTTCGTCAGGAAACAACCCATGAAAGCCCTCTCCTTTCAGAGGCAGCGTAAGGCCTCTGCAATACACCAAAACCGGTCAAATGAGGTCCCCAAATCATTTCCCTTTTTCATTTTTGGTTGTTCTTGCTTGCTTTTATGCATGAACAAACAGTTGAATTGAAAATTCAAAACCAACAAAACAAAGAGAGACATGGAAGCTCTTGTTTTCTTTTCCGTTGTTCAAGGTGTTCAAGGTGAAACCCGACTGCCAACTTAGAAAAAGTTCAAGCAACAGAATTGAAATTTCGTGCGAGGTTTCGAACTTGTCACTTTTCTACCTTTGATGGGAGTTGTTCTCTTTATTTCCCGAAGAATGAGCAGAAGAGTTGCAAATTCAGAAAAGGAGGAGCAGAAAAACTGAAAGACCAGTCTTCCCTTTGCTTATCCAAGGAGCTTCCCTCGGGAGACTCAATGTGTAGGAAGAACCTCGAACCTCTACAAGGAATGCTTGCACGCCATTCTGCTGATTCAGTTTTCTCTGGCCACAAAGGAGTCGGTGTATCAGATCTATATAGCATGGCAAGCATAAGTTATAACCTTACCCGTCCATGAATTTAAATATATATATTTTTGATAACATGTGCATCATCTTCTGACAGGTACACCCATGGAGAAATCCGAACTTAAGTCACCTTCGATAACAATCTCCAAAAAAGTCATATTTATTCCTTCAGTCATAATATTCACTCTGTGCACGACATATAAAACAATAAACAAAACGCAAAATGCTGAAATTGTTGGCAGATAAAAAAATGGTTGATCAAATTTCAACGAAAGCCTCACGTTTCTGATTCTTTGAACAGAAAAGCTTCACTTTCACTGAAATTTGTCCTTACCACTCTCCTTTAACAATCTAACTCTGATTGACACACTAACCAGAAAAGGAAATCCAGTATACTCAACGTTAGAAAGGACACCACAAGTCGTAAAACTACGCGGATTTCAGCATGACAAGAACGACTATGAAGCTTTTTTACGGCAGTTGTCAGCAAAGAATAAGGTCCAATAATAAAAGTCGTCATGTCCAGATTGAGATTACCAATAAGACCGTGAGGCTCAAAAAAAAAAAAGGTTACCCCAGAAGAATATTTTCATTGATTCTCGGTTGTTGGCCTTGGCTTCCATGTATGGTACTAATTCCACAAAACACGTAATCTTAGGATCTACCATTTGATAGGGATTTTTCCTCGATTGCAGAGAATATGCCAATTAGCTTGGTCATCACTGAGTTTGCAACAGTTGTCTAGTTGACTAACTTAAACATTAATTTGGGAAAAGACAGGTTATTTAGACTTTAGAAATAGTTTCATGTTTAGAGTTGTTTCGAAAACTAAGCAGAAAGCAGGACACTAGTCAAGTAACCTTCGTGTAGCTACGATTTGCAGGAATCGACTTGACGACCGACCTTTTCTTGGTTTACCAATCTGTTCTACATCAGCTACACTATGTCTTATGAAACCATTTTTTTAATACGGAGATTTCTCCTTAATTAGCACCAGTCTTAGCTTTCTCATTGCAGGCTTGATGCTTCAGAGTCTAATTTGAGTGTACACACCTGCCCATGACATATAAACAGTAACTGATTGACGTATCAGAATTCTAGAAGGTAGGGGGTATGGGGTCTTTATTCATGGCGGCAGGAGGATGATGGAATACTTGAATTGGAATGGTAGCCAGACGTTTTATGGATTCAATATGGGGGAGGCGAATGTGTTATAAAGGTCAAACGTTGGATCGTGCTTTCCTTTTCCGAAATTTTAATATAAGGGTCATCAAAATTTTGTACATTTTTTTAATAGTATACTTTAAAAGCCATTTAAATATTCCAAACTTGGTTGAATTACATTTGGAGAGTTTAGACTGCAACACTAAAAAAAAGATGATCTACGGTTCCAAGGCCATGTAATAATAACCTAATAGCAACGATGCATGGAACCTTCCGTTATTGAACAAAAGAAGTGTTAAACCAGAGTTATCATATATATATATATATATATAGATTGGTTGCTCCACATTTAGTAGATACTGGGGGGTTTCAAACCTGTTCGATCTGGTTAGACAGTCAGGTCTTCCCCTTCTCTCTCTCTCTCTCTCTCTCTCTCTCTCTCTCTCTCTCTCTCCCCCTTTCTTCCTCTCTCTCCCTGCCGGCAACTGGGGAGCCCCAGTCGCTCCTCCCTCGATTGCCGACACGTAGGGGCTGAGACAATGGAAAAGGGGGAGGCAGCTGCCGGGGCTCCCCTTCTCTCCGGCATAGCTCAGGTGGGCTGCTGATGATAGTGGGGGAGGTAGTGGAGAGTTAAAAACAAAAACAAAAAATCCACCAGGGCCATTCATATGCTTTCATAAGAATGACATTGGTGACTCTAAAGTCACTATATATATATATATATATATATATATATATATATATTAAATTTAAACTTTTGCATGTAAAATTTAAAAAGTTTACGTTTATATTTCAATCTCAGTTAAAATTTTGAATCTATAGTTTGACCTCTAAAACACAAAATTCCTAGGTCTGCTCTTGATACCACGGGATATAACCTCACTTGGTTAGCTGCTTTCTCGAAAAGATATGGAGAAAACAAAAGTAACCCGTGAAATCAAGAGCATATGAATGAAGATATGAATGCCAATTAAGTTCAAATATATATCATGACAATTTTAGCTGTTCTTACAAAGCAAAGTATGTATTTTGGCATCACGCTGCGACTGCAACCACAATGCTTACCTGTGGCGAAGATAGATTCCGAAAATTTGTGAGCATTATTCAAGTTAGAGTTTCACACAGTTTACGCAATCATAATTGCCACAAGTAAAGTCCCAGGCGGCCAAAGCCTTCCATTATTTTATGTCCATTCTTTCCTTCTACGCTTCGGCCAAGAGACTTTGGCGCTTGCCTCAGCATGTGAAACCACCTAGCCCTACTAATGTAGCTGTAATAATGTAGGTGTAAGTATGGAAGATGCAAAGAAAAAAGAAGTCGGGGCTGTGGACTTTTATAGCAGCCATCATTCAAGCTTCTCAATAGAAACAATTTAATAGTCCACTGACTTTGGGCAGCCTTTCTTATGCGGCATTTAATGTCTATAGTTGTGGAATATATTCCAACACCATCGTCTGGGACCCATATTTTTCACTATTCTATTTTGGGGTGGAATGGAGCTAAAATCTGAAGCATAGGTTCCAACCAATTCAATGCAGTAGTAGCATCCTTTAGTGTTGATCATTGAAGATTCCAAAATCTATTTGGTTGTTATGTTTCATATGTTTTTCAGTGAGGAGTATTTCATCATACTATCTAGAGGAGGGTCGAAGTTTCCACTTAACCATTCGGCTCCTTAAGAGCTGTTTGACATTAGAAACATGGTATGAGTGGTTCATGAATTTTTTCTAAAATTAAAGTACATTTATGGAACAGCTACATGTAGTTCCTAATGCCAAATGGCACCTAAGGATACATGACGGGTTTTTGGTATTACGGATGCCACCTCTTTGTGCTTTAGCTACCTTTTTTTTTTCTTTAAATAGAAAGACGACGTTTCCAGAATTCAAAGCGGAAACTAGACGCCTACTGGCCCTTGCGCCAACTGTTGCGCAACCCCCTCAAGGACTCCAAGTCTCATGTTTTAACATCTAAGGATAGAGATACAAATTTCTATATATATTTTGGACACAGTTTTGGATTCTTGGTGTTTATTCATAAAAAGGAAAATATATATTGGCTCTTATGTTTATTTGATAGTTTCCAGTAAAATTGAGGCCTCTATGAGAAAAATAGGAAATGTAACGCCTGCATTTGAATTTTTATCCAAAAGTTGCTCCTTTGAAACAAATTTTCCCTACAACGTATGCATTTGCCCACACGGCCACAACTGCATGAGCTTAATTGGCAGTGAGAGAGAGTCAACTAATAGAAAAATAATAACGTAAACGAAAATCATGCTTTATCCAAATAAAAAATAATAAATTAGACGAAAAGCATGCTTTCTATTACAAAATAAACAAAATTTTCAGTGATAAGAAAAAGTCAAGTTCTTGGCTTCTGAGACGCGCTTTTAGGGTACGTTTGATAGTCTCGAATTTAAAATCTTGAACGGTAGACTTCGGACCCTCACCCTTCCAATCTTAAATCTTATATTTTCTCAATACAAAGAAGTAAAATAAGGATCTTAAGTACGGATCTCAGTTCAAACCTAAGATCCATGAGCCATATATTTTGCCATGATTCTTTCGCAACATCAATAAAAGCATGTCGCATCAGTTCTACGTCAGATCCATAGATTTCAAATCCTGAATAATCAAACGCCTCCTTAAAGTGAGCACCTCCTTGAAGGTGTCGATAGGTAAGGTCTCAACTAGGGATGCAAATAGTTCGGATTTGGGATGGACTTGGTTATGATTCCGACTTGAAGTTTGATCCAAACTTTTTAAAATGGAATTCGGTTCTGATTATGTAATCATTCACATATTTATTGGATCCCAATCGGACATTGGGTTTCAGATCCAAATTTTAGTCAAGAAATGGAATTTATTTATTTGCTGTTGGTTGATAGACTTCAAGAGAATTTAATATATTATTTGGTACTGTTAGCTAAGTTGGAGATAGATTGGATGCGTACGTAGATACTAAATACTATCTACGTCATATGGCAATTTATTAAAAGGGTAAGCTTTCAGAGGGCTTGGATTGAGTAACACTTTGTTCCAAAGGCACGGTCTCCTCATAAAAAAGAAGAAGAAAAATGTTTTTATTTGTTTAGAGAGAGGCAAAAAAAGAAAAAAGAGAGTGTAAAATATTTTTATTTGTTTGTATTTTTAATATGCTTTTCAAAGTACTTTCCTTTGTCATATTTTTATTAATTCAAATGTTTTTCATTTATTTTATCAAGCGATTTAGGGATGGAGAGAGATATATAGAGATAGAAAAATGCAAAACATTTGTTGGACAAGTCAAGTTGAAAAATTTTGTCCTTATAAACAAAGGCTGCAAAAAATTACACCTTGTCTATATAGATAAGGACTTTTTGCTCTTAGGACACTTGTTTTAAGGACATTGAAAAACAAAGGCTCCCCTTTAAGGGGAAAAATGAAAAAAAAAAAAAAAACCAGATGCAAATTTTTACAACATGACTAAAATGTCATTTTTTTAAGTAAAAATAACAAGACAACGGCTCCCATTTTAAAATACAACAGGGTGTTGTGAAGTCATTTGACAACATGAACATAAATGACAACATGAACATTATGTGAATGTTCCATGAATCTATTTTAAAGATTGGGGAAGATTCATGGAGCACTAAAATATGTGTTCCATGAATTTGTCATAATTTTGAGGCCACATTCATGTAACACTCAAAAAATGTTCCTACTGCTAAACAACCCTTGTGTTCATCACCTAAACATTTTTTTAGGTTTTTTCGTTTCCCCCACATATTTTTTATTTTATTAATGTTTTGTTTAATTCAAATAATTATCACATGCATTCGAGAAACAATTTCTCTAGTTAATCAAGGAAGATTGAGTGTCTTTCACTTCCCTTTGTTATATGTTAATGTTTTATTGAGATAAAAAATAGTATTTTTATTAATTCATATGTTTTTCATTTATTTTATCATGTGTTTTAGAGATGGAGAGATATATATATAAAGATAGAAAAATGCAATGTTAAACAACTTGTCTAATTATTTAAACAAACGGTGGACAAGACAAGTTGAATTTTTTGTCCTTATAAACAAACGATGGACAGAATTTCAACTTGTCTATATAAATAAGAACTCTTTGCTCTTAGAACACTTGTTCTAAGGACAAGTATCTTAAGAACAGTTGCCCTTCCAACCAAACGGTATCTTAAGTTCGATATTGAAAGTTTGTTTCATTGAAGTTTAAATATACCCCAAATAATTATATGGTTTAGCCGCATATTAGAGCTTGAAATTAAGCAAACACCTTTCATGGTTGAAAAAGAAAAGGCTCCCCTTTAAAGGCAAAAATGAAAAAAAAAAACATGCAAATTTTTACAACATGAATAAAATATCCTTTTTAAAATAAAAATAACAAAACAACGACTCCCACTTTAACATAACAACAGGGTATTGTCGTTTGGCAGCAAGAACATTATCTAAATCTTTCATGAATCTATTTTAAAGATTGAAGGCGCGGTGAAAGGAATCCCGGACTTCTTTAAAATCCTGCGCGAATGAAGGATGACAAGTCAATCAAACAAGGCCTAAACCATCCCAGCAGGGAAAAAGATAATTTGGGGTTTGACAAAGTTCAGATTTTGATGTGGAGCCTCAACCACATCAAATCCTTGGGTTTACTATCTGAAGTAAGCTCTCCTATCTCAAATCTGTGGATTTCATGTGGTAACAATCTCTCCTTAGAGTAGTAAAAATTCATCAAATAAGCATCAGATCTAGCATCCCTCATGTAAGGATGATTTGTGAATAACCATTTGTTTACCAGATTTATGATAACAAAGTATGTGTGCATCTGAAACTTACATCATATTCTTTTGTGTGCTGAATGGATAAATGCGACGGGAGAGGTTGGCAACTGTTAGATCAAGTGATTGTGTTAGGTTTGGGATCATGAGTTGAAATAAATCAAGTTGTTTGTAACATATTATACATCGGAATGTATTGAAAATAGCCTCATAAAAACCAAGTCGTAGTCATGAATTTATTTTTGTACTTCTAACTAATACATTGTGTTGCGGTTTGTAGATTTTCTTGAGAGCCAGACTAAGTGAGACTAGGATTCGAGTCATATAATTAAATTTTGGGTCATTTAGGGGGCATTTGATGGTTCGGGATGTTGATTTAAGAATGAAAATTACGGAATCATAATTCATCCTCAAACTGGAATGAAATCAAAATTCCAGATTTTAGTTTCCTACTTCTGGAAACAAAATACCTTGTTCGTTTAATCATTCTAATTTCTTAAAAATTGAGCATTTTGATTCTAAAATTCCATGATCTAGATATATCAAACACCCCCTTAATCTTAGGCAGTATTAACATCCATAACTGGATCTGGATCTAAGATAGGAGGATGGATGCTTCGGAACTTGAACCTCCATTTACGATCTAAGGAAGTAGCACCCACAGAAAAACTGAACCAAGAATGTGCAGCCGTTGTGCTGCACCTCTTGAGTCAATTTGCATAGAATATGTGGCAAACCGATTTTTAATCAAGTTGGTGGCAAACTTATTTTTAATCAAGTTGGTGGCAAACCAACTCAGAGCACCACATGCCCTTTTAAATATTTTAAAGAGTTTTCTTATTCTTATGAACTTGGACAAGCAAGGATGGCAAGGTTCTGAATCTGCAGACGAATCTACACTGCCAGTCCAGCAATTGGATAGGGTTGAAACGATAAAGTTCTTCATACTAATTAATTAATCAATCAATTAATTAATGTATTTCTCTCTCTGTCTTAATCTTGCACTCTCAGCTACGTATTTATCCTCACTATGAGATATAATAAGCCATGGGAAATCGTTCAATAGAATTCAGAAGGTTTATTATAAGACATGGTCTACTTTCAAAATAAGACTTGGTCTACTTTCAAAACTTTTTCCTTGCGTACTTATCCAAGTTTGAACTTATCCCCAAGCCAAATAACAAATGACCAGACCAGAGATGAGATGGTGTGAGCAGACCTTAACACTCTGCTCCTTTGTTACTTTGAACACATTAGTGACCCTAAGAATCTAAAACTGTTTACATTAGTACTCCCTTCAACCCAGAATTTTTGGCTCCGCCACTAAAAATGACCAAGAAATGTTCGTGTGGTTGCAGAATCTGTGACTACTACACGCTTGCAAGATGCGAAACAAGTTCGATCACATATGGATGGTGGAGACGTGAAAACTAGAAGGCAGAAGCCTTGGCCGATCATCTTGAACACATCCCCAACCCCATCCACTCCAAGAAGCTAAAAACAGAACCAAGGATCTTGGTCGCTTAAATTCATCACCAAACAAGCAAGACATGAAAGCAAAGACCAAATTTATGAACTGCTCCCCGAAATAACTTAAAAAGGAACAGTGAGAGGGCTCGAAACTAAATCAGACCAAATGTAGAAGCAGATTCGAGCAAAGATCTGAAAGATAGCACACAGAAATATGAAACGAGCGAGCGAGAGAGAGAGAGAGAGAGAGAGAGAGTACCATCTATCAGCCATGCGAGGAGAACAGATGGGCACCGCCTCCACTGCTGCCGCTGCCCTTTTGAGGTCTGGCTGCAGAAGAACTGAGGCTATATGAACAATGAAGAGTTGCACGGACGGAGATGAACGACACTACCAAAAATGGACGATAGAGGCGACGCTAGAAACAAGAAAACAGAGTTCCAGAGAGGGATCAACCTGAGTGTTCCTTATATATATATATATATATATATATATATAGGCACGTGAAAGGTAGATGAGAGCCCAACTGTACTGCCATCACTTTTGGCGGTCCACTAGGAAGTCACGAGTCGAACTGCATAGGTATCTCTGACCATGAGCACTTCTCCCTCCACTTTGCTTCAGGTTTATGGGTTTCCACGTCCACACACGGCTACTTCACTGGATCAAGTGTCAGATATTGCTCTCTCTCGCTCTCTTAAAGTAGCTCAAGTGGACCCTCTTACTGTCAAGAACAGATTTATGCAAACCATCGATAAAGCAGGAAAGTAGACTCATTCTCAAAATTTTAACCAGCATCATCTAATAAACATATCTTTTATTACTCAATAATAAACTGTTTGTATAGGAATACCACGCCAATTTCACAGTGAATAATAATAAGCGAATACAAACTATGGACATGACTCATCACCAGATAGTCCAGTTTGCAAATTGAATACAATAAGTTCAATTCACAAACATGTACACAAAGGAGACAAAAAGATGTCATGGCATATTTTAACTTATTTCCCCTATCAGTGTGTCCTCGACATGCTGCATCAGTACAACTTGCCTCGGAAAATCACAGGCTCTGCACATGAAGCCATCCCACAAGCGGAGCACCACAAGCATGAAGCTTTAGATGGGTTGAGCCCATCTCAGGAGGATGCAAGATGTAAACCTCATACCGACCCAAGTGCACAAAACTGAGCTAGCAGAGATCAGCACCATTTTGCAAATATAAATGGCTGGATCCCTAGTCAAAACTTGCATTCGGAGAGACCAGCATGAGATGGTTCAAGAGAACTGGCAATGAATGCCATCCCTTAATCATCAGAGGCCAACAATATGAGCCTCTTCAGACCCTGGAGACGAACTTGATATAATTTACAGCTTCTCTACAGAACATGGAGATCCACAACTCTCTAAATCTTCAACTTCAGAAGTCAGAATAAAGCTAGGAAATGCTAAGGTGATGTCCCTGCATAAAACAACAGAAAAAGATATTATCTCCGTGATGAAAACCTATAAGCAAAAGATATTATCTCTGTGATGCAAACCTATAAGCAATTTAAGAAAGCAAATTAGACACCAAAGTGCAATCTCAAGCAAATGCTGTTAGTCATGACTGTAACAATAAAAAGCAATGCTCAACCGTGCTGCTTCTCAGCTCCAGCGAAGGATGCGAGGGCAGGCTATAGACTGGGAAAACAGACAATGCCTAATAGTTTCGGGAGGTCTGCTTCCTGCAGAGGACAATATTCATTACCCTCCAAATCCTTAAGAAAGGATAACCAAGACTGGCATGGCCATCAAACTACACTAAAAAACAGCACAAGCACTTATCCAGTGAAGCAGCTCATTGGATCTTGATTCTTGATATCAAAACACGGTTCATAACAACATATCTTAGTCCTATTATGAGGTCATACAGCGTTGAAGGCTTCAGGCTTATTGCAATCTTCTCTTAAAGAAGCGATTTCACCTTGGAAAGTTCGTCACTTTCAGGCCACGCTCAAAAGGGAATGCAATATTGGGTCCTTGAGTCTCCACCGTTGCTTGTTAGCAAACAAGGACTCAAGTTTTTGTCTGATGCCTAGAAGATGATAAAAAAGATCAGCCTATTCCTCAAGCAGATGAATAATTCTGCCGTCAAAAATAAGCAGTTTCCAAGGAATCAAGTCATTTTCAGAAAGAGCTAGTTTGTTAATGGTCTGATAAAAGTGGCTTATATAAATGCTACTTGAACACTAACGTAAGTGGTGAAGTTACACGTGAAGACAAGCAGGGAAGGTGTCTTTAAAATTGATAACCTTAGTAACAGTGGGATAAAGCCTATGCCACATGAGTTACAGTGAAGGTGCAGGAGAATATGTGAGTACAGGTGTACAATTTTCCCAAAAAGGAATTTACTAATTTAGGTACCGGTGTGGCAAGAGTGTGCGTGTGTGTGTGTATATATATATATACATATTTTCCTTCATATTGTACATACGTGCTCCACATATATATATATACAATATGAAGGAAAAATATGCATTTGAATTAGACTGTAAAATAATAATAACCACCAATTATCAACAACTGTCATCAACTGGATAGCTCTAGCCCAAAGATTTAATTACAGCATGAACCGGAAACTGGCACTGAGGTTTCAAGTGTCACATGTACACTTTATGTCAGTGTTCAACTCCAACAGTCGGGTTTCCAATATGCAGTATCTAGCACGTTTAGGCACACCTCAAAGTGCTAGGTTCCTAATGGAATATCTGGATGTGTCGATCTCTGTATTGCTTGCCAGTTGTACCCAGCAATAACAAAAGAGTGCCTACTTAAAGTGTCTAGGTAATCCAGGCCTCTGTTCATGCACTACTCACTTTAGGTATGGTAAAGTCATGTTCTTCAACAAAGAAGGATTTCGTCCCACAAACATTTTCCATTCCTCTAGATCAATCCTTCCATCACCCTTGGCATCAGCCTCATCAAAAGTCTGCAGCACAATTTGTAAAACCATGTAACCATTAAAACAGGGGATCGCAAATACAATTTCCAAAGGGGTCCAGAGAGCAGCTAACTACCTTGTCAACAATTGCTTCCACGAATTCATCACAAAGATGCAAATCTGATTCATTTAGAAGGGCCAGTACCATTTCTTTCAACTGCAAAACAAAACTACCAACTCAAACTACTGATCCTTAAAGATATAAGAGTGATAAGTTATTGAGGTTATTGAAAAGTTAAGAACCTAAATGCAATGTTATTGAGGTTTGCAGATGGAGACAGGACAAGGAACTCAAGATATAAGAATGATAAGAACATTGAAACTAACGCAATAAGAAACTGCAGCAAGGAAGCAAAGGCCATTAATTTCCAACAGGAAAAGAACGTCAACGTTATCCTAGACATCCACTTTTAACATGTGCATCTTATTTTCAAGGTCATACATATGCGTCTCACCCACAAGCTCAATACACAAAACAACATACTTAGAATATTTAATATGCCATCAAACGACGTGAAAATTATTTGAATTTTCTTACATGTTTTAATTACATTCTAGTTGTTATCTACGGCAGAGGGTCACAAAGGGCTTATTAAGACTACTGAGCCTGTGCTGACCTTATAAAGCAGCTTATTAGGTTAGTGGCAGTCCAAAAAACCATTTGCATCCATTAGAGATAAACTAGCCTGCTTTCTGGTACAAGCACACGGACTGTGCAGCATGTGTCTCATGTACTGCTTAGGGATCACTTTTCAGGCTAGAAGTTTCCAATCTAAAAACATAACTTATTGGATCATGAGATTCATTCCATAGATCCTGCTTAAATGATGGAATCAGACTTCCCGTAAATAGTTTGTTTTCTCTGCAGTAAATTAATTGTGCCAAACATTTTTCAAACTAGAAATCAAAGGAAAACTAACTGTAAACTCAAATGCTTCAGTAGGTAAAAATTTAATGGCAATTTAATATACCTCCTCGCGCTCAATGTAGCCAGTATGCCTTAAATCGTATAATCTGAATGCGACTGTCACAAGGTTTGCCCACATGATCAGTATAAATCTAGGTTACAAGCTTTAAAAAAAGCACAAAAACAAATAGAACCAATCAAATCACCTACATTTAATTTTGTCAATTTGTGGAGTGTTTGGGTGAAAGATACTCAAGGATCTCACAAATTCTCCAAACTCGATGACCCCATTGCGCTTAACATCAAACAAGTCAAACACCTGCAAATATTAACCAATATCAGATGCACAGGCAGCAGCCAAACATACACACACACAGACACACACACACAAAACACAGAGAAAGAGGAGAGGAGAGGAGAGGAGAGGGAGGGAGGGAGGGAGAGAGAGAGAGAGGCTTACACGGTCAGCAAAGAGATTCTTTTTCCTGCTATTTCTGAAGAGTGCAAGCTGAAATTCTTCCTGTTTTTAAACACATACAGGAAATTTCAACAGTCAGTGCACCAAAAAGATCAAGAAGGTACTAAGAAACTACAAGTTAACCAACTGAAAAGCCAGTTCAGAGCTGAGAACAGTCACCAACAAATAGAAGAGAAAGAACTTGGAGTCATTTTTTCTCTGTTATCATGACGGAGTTCTGAGATATGTGTGTTCGTGTGTGTGTGAAAGGGTGGGAGGGGGGGGGGGGAGAGAGAGAGAGAGAGAGAGAGAGAGAGAGAACATGCATGATTGTAGCTTTTCCGATGCACACCGGTAAAGAAAGAAAGGGGACTACCTTATGAATTTGCCCATCAGTGAAAATCGAGTTGCTTAACTTCTTAAAAAGCTCATATAGGGCCTCTACTTCACTCACAGTAACTGCAGGCAAGACAATAACATCAGCTTCTAAACATCAACAAGGAGAAAAACTGTGCAAATATAAGAAAAATTTAGAGAAACAGCAGATTTGACTAACATCTCCATGAAAACTGAAACTTATATCAGTATGTTGAATCTTCGTCATTAACTAAGTGGTCATGTGCACAATAAGCATTGCAACTCATAAACACAAAAAACAACAACTAGAAGTGAAAGGCGAGAACTTCATTCCTTCTTGATATGAAAAGATAAAGGAATTGAGCAACTAATACATGCCCCGCAACGTGCTATAAATGAGCCAAAGCACTTAATACGATTCTCTAAATCGTAGGTAGCAAGAGAACATTTGACCATACAATCCCTATTCATTTGCCAGAAAGGGAAAGGAGGAGGAGGAGGAGGACAACTTACAAGATGTCTCTGCAGCAAGAACAGTAGGGTGCTCATACCCAGGTGGTTTTTTTAGATGCCTCGACCCAACACAGCCCATAAGGTACAAACCATCAAACGGAAGATTGCTGTATTGGAGATGTTCCCTGCACGGAAAAAGAATTCTCAGTTAGCTCGATGATGAGATCTGGAAACACAGAACTTAAATGTCTTGAAATTCAAGCGACAGACGTATAGTGAAGTGAATATCAATATCGTGTGTTACAGCTAAATGACGGCCATCTCAAATGAAGTAACAGCAGACTACTAGATCGAAAGAGAATGAAACAAAGGATCATTGGCCAAACAACAACAATCCAATAGTCAAATTGGCTTTCCGTGGAAGACTTTTGCACCTTATTGCTCCAGAAATGAAACCTTAAAACCACCGCTCTGTGCTGAAACTAAAGCTATTATTGACGAAGAAAAGAACTAGGAATCATCGAGGAAAAAGATCACAGGCCAAAAAGGATTTAACAGAGTAAGTGAAATAACCAGAACCAGGATAAATAAGTACTAGAAATGTCACAAACCAACAGACAACAGAAGTGGACAAACAGTAAATGCACTCGACAAATATCATCGGCCTTAGCATCAAGATAGAGACAGAGAGAGCTCGGGTGGGGCTGGGGTGTTAACCTTTAACCCATAAACCTCCATCAGGGTGAATCATGAAGTAATTTAAAAGCACGAAAAGGTTTCAGAAGGCTGGTTTTAAAAAAGGTAAAGAAAAGAAAGATTTTAGGAATTTGGTGAAATACTGTTCGGCTGTCGTCATCCTCGAAAACAGACGTTTTTCAGAATGCCACTTTGAGCCTCCAAATGACGCTCGGAAGCAAACAGGAAGAGACGTTTTCGTTTTTGTAATCATTTTTGCGTTTAACAAGAGTTTGCTTCTTATGTAAACAAGCTGGCCTCCACCTTCTCACGCGCTGCTCATGTCCTCGCTGTGACTCCCCCCTCAACCACCTCACACCCCCGCCTTCCAGGCCCTGCACCAGTCTGACACTCGTCCTTCGACGAAGCAGCCAGCTACCTCTCTCTCTCTCTCTCTCTCTCTCTCTCTCTCTCTCTCTCTCTCTCTCTCTCTCTCTCTCTCTCTCTCTCTCTCTGTGTACAAGACAAGCTTGAAATGCCCAAAAAAGAAAAAAATGAAAGCCGATGGGCGATGACGATGATGGTCGGGCAAAGAACACTTACATGGTTGATCAGATTCATGGAGGCAATAAAAGAATGACTATGATGATTAAGCATGAACAGGAAGATGGAAAAAGGTAAATTTCATTAAAAAAAAAAATCGGCTAATTTTTATGAGGCCAAGTTTCATCCAAGCGCCACATTTGGTGGTCTTTTTTCTTTCCATGACGGAAACGTCTAAGGACCAGACCACTTAATGAGCCCTAACATCCACGCCTTTAAGACCACAAAGAAGATCAAGGTCTGCGGCGACTTTACCAGGGTCATGGAAAAGTTTCAAAACGAAGTTGATGGAAGAAGGAGCTCAAGATGCAGAGTAAAAAAGTTTAAAGAGTTGATCTAGGGTCTTGAAGACCCTCTTCACAGATTCCCTCCCCCCACCTGCTCTCTGTCCGTGGTTATAACACCAGCTTGATAGCCATAATGAGAAGGACGATTTTTGGAAACAAATATACAAATCAAATTTGGAAATGAATTTGCACATGATCAACGAAGACCCCATTGCAGACCCAACGCAATCCAACAAGGACAGAAATCAGAAAAAACTGCCAATAAAATCAACCCCCAAAAGATTAATATAGCAACCGACGATGTATGGTCTTCGAAGATCAACCTAGAAAAGGGAAGACGAAGTATAGAAAGCAAGCAGGAGGATTTCACGAGAACGGGAAGAAGAACACGAACCAAAACCTCCAGCATTACTTATCGACAACACAAGCAATACAACGATTTGGTCCAAACGGGATACCCATCAAGATCAAGAAAGCGTTATAGCCCGTTCAATCTCCACAAAGCAAGACATCCAAAAAGAAGAAAAAAGGATGTCAAGCGCCGGAACTAACCAAAGGAACTCAGCAAACCCCTACTTCCGGCGTTAACGAAACAAAGAAAAGGTCCTTAGGAACCCCTCCTCCTCTTCCTCCTAACTTCCACAGGCTGGCCGGCGATTTCTCAGCCGGAAGTTTCGAGCCGAACTTCTTGCACCTCGCCAGGAATTCCTGCTTACTCCCCGTCGACCGACCACTTCCTACCTCTCGCACTCTATCTCTCACTTCTGAACCGCCAAAACAAACAAACAGAAGGTAAATCCGTCGACTTCTTGAGGTTTCCGGCTGAAAACCCGGCAAGGCGGCGAACTTTCACCCGTCCGCCTTCCTAGCCGAGAATACGTCGCTGCCAATCTGTCGCCCCCGTTTATTTATAACTTCTCCTTCCCGAAGGCCGTCTCTCCTTCCCTTGCTTCCCTCTGATACCGAAAAAACAAGTCCCTCATCGCAGTGCCGCCACGTACGAAGACCCAGACAATTTTATAATTTTGTGCACCCAAATAAACGCCAAAAGATGCTGAGTCAAATCTAAGCGTTCAAACTCGAAGGCTTGTTTTATGCATGCTTTCACTCGTCTCGCAGCAGTGGGAGAAATCCGCCCCACCTCGGCCGTATTTTGATAACGTGGAAAGATTTTCTTCTTGATGAATTTACTAGAACAGCCTCACTCTTCCCGTCGAATGACACCTCCACTGAATTTGGAGCACAAGCCACAAGCTGCCGTGATTATGGTTTGCACGTGAGGACGCTCCGCCCTCCATTTGATGGACTTGGTCTTCAGAGTCGAAGCCTCGTGGAAGTGGCTCACGTGATATATTACGAATTTTTTATTATGTTTCAAATATATTTTATTTCAATATATATATATATATATATATGTTAGAAATATACAAGAAGAAGTTTCGCTTATTCACAAGCCATTTATGAGCAAAAGTTTGATGCATTTCAGGGTGATTTGTGTGTGAGATTTTCCGTGGTGCATTTAAGTACCTGGAGGTGGAAAGACAGAGTTCTGACAGTCCTTGGGAGGGTGACAAGGAAGAACATGGAGTGTTTAGGTATTGGAAAATGGTGTCAGAGCAGGAAGAGACTGTAGAAATAGGAGATCTTATGTTCAGTTGATTCTGCAAACACTCTTTTGCTTTAGTGCTCCTTCCTTCTTGAAGCTTCCATAAGAAATGAGCCCATCCGTTCCCTCATAAATACAATATATATATTTGTATGTACAATATATGATATTTATTATATAACTTAGCTAGTTAAAGACTACCAACTAGGTTTTGGAGTATTTGGGTGGCATCAGAATTGGATTTGGAAGATAACCCAGTTTTGACAGAACCATGTTCTATGAAAGAAAGTGGAAACCTGGTGTCCTTTATGTTATTCAAAAACTGGGTTTGAATGTGTCACTTAAACTAATTTTTTTTTTTTTAAACAAGGGTTTTCAAACTTATTAAAAGACTTTATATTCATAAAAATCATGTTAATTTTCACAAAAATGGGTTAAACGAGGGTGTCTTCCAAACACTCCTATGTCAGTTGCCTAGGGTTGTCAAGGTCGGATATCCGACTAAACCGTTTTGAAAAAATCGGATATGAAAAAAAGGAAGTCAGATCGAATTCTGATGGAAGAAGTGACAAGCAATCAAATTCGGATTAGGGTTTTAAATAAATAATTTTACATCCAATGTTCTTACACTTTGAAAATTATTCGCTTAAAAATTCAGATTTAGATTCCTCTATATCAAATAGTAAAAATCGAATTTTGGATTCGGAGTTAAACATGACTTTTCTTTGTTCGTAACTGAACATGAATTCAAATCTGAATATATATATAGGAAAAAATGCATAAGGTTAACATCATATCTGATTCCAGTCCGATTCATTGGCATCCTTATTATTAGTAATTATTGTGTGTTAGTGGAAGCAAAATAACTAGTTAACCTTCTTGAAACAAGTGAACAAAGAATTTAATTTGACTTGCACTCTTAAGTGCTCAAAAGCTTTCTTTTTCACGGATTCAGTGACATAAGAATATATTTAATTTGTGAAGAGCCAACATGCATAGGTAATCCATAGATGCACACATTTTTTCCGTGTTAGACTTGCCTAGCTCATGGGTGGAGCCAAGGTAGGGCCCGGCTGGGCCTTGGCCATGCCTCAATTTAAAAAAAAAAAATTAATGTAAATTTAAAAAATTTTACATTTATATAAAAATTTTGAAAAATGATATTTTAGCTCTACTCAACCTCCCTCATGAAAGATTTATGACTTCACCCTGGCCTAGCTTATCTTGTGATCAGTTTGAATGAACTCGGTGACGGAAGCCCGAGCTGAGTTTTCTCTCTGTCTCATGTCATTTGCATGAAAATCACTAACAGCAAAGCGTTGGAATGACAAAGAGATTTTTCATGAGAATTATGGTTACGCACCTCCATTTATACATGTTTTGTTTCTACCTTACTTTTACGGTTCAATGCTGCGTTGGTGCCTGATGTCTAGAGCTTTTAATACATGTTATCTGCTATACTAATTTTACTCGTTAATATTATAGATGTCGATGTCTATGTCATTCAAACCAGTGATCGGCCGTCTATCACCTATTCTATTTGCCCATACCAGTGGCAGAGGTATGTTGTAGCTGGTGTGGGCAATTGCCCACACCAGCCCATAAAATTTATATATATATATTTTTTATAACTTTCATTTTTTTACATGTGAGTGCTTCTTAAAGTTTGATATTTAAAGTTACCATGCTCCTCAACTAAAAATTTCTGGCTCTGTCACTGGCCCAAACCCAACAACCGAACCTCGTAACTGCGAGTCTTGGTTTTCTCTTCCTCTCCGCTGTCGCCAGCTGTCTGATTGCGCTTTTGAGGAGAAGTGTTCAACTGGAACTTGCCAAATCCAATTTAAACTAAACTTGCTATTTAATTTTGGATTTGGATCTATGATCTCTCGATCCATACCCGACCTTGGCTGTAGGCTGCAGCAGTTTGAGTAGCTCACGTCTATGTTTGTTATCCATCTTTGAAAGTCTGAAGTCATAAAACCTTCTTGTCATATAAGATACAGACGGTGACATGGATCTGATGAAGAAACTCTTTCTTTATTATTATTATTATTATTATTTTCGTGGGTAGGATTTAGTCAAGTCTCCACTGGATATTAAACCAAAGTCACATCCAACTCTGAAAATCTTAAGGTCCTTGAACGTATGCCCAGGCCCATAAAGAGTTGGTCTCAGCTGGGCCGCAGGTAGTAACTGCTGTTTGGGCTTTGCCTGACACCCAAAACCCAATCCTCTGCGTAGTTCTACTCGGCCCGATAAAAATTACGATAGATATATATATATATATATATATATATATATATATATATATATATATATATATATATATATATATATATATATATATATATATATATATATATATATATATATATATATATATATATATATATGTTTTTAATATAAAATAATATATAAATATAATTAATTATAATAAAATATTATAATTATATATAAACTCAATAAAAAAATATTGAAAATATCTTATCGAGATGAATCAGGCTTTGTCGGTTCGGCCGAGAATCTGTTCCTTTTTTTTTGGGACTTGACTCGATGCCTAGGCTTAGTCATTACCTAATTGATTAAGAGGCATACCTAATTTATAAGAGGCATGATGTACATTTTTGGACCCAATATATGACCTCATTTGCTTGAGCACATGATAAATGATACTTAAGTGTTTTCACGTGAAAAAATAAAATGTTTACTCTTCTTTTTTGGTGTAGAATTATAAAAATGTTTAATTAAGACACAAGGAACACGAAAGTGGGGCGCACCTCGGAGAAAAGACGGGATGCTCCATGTGAAAATTATTTGTAAGATTCTTCCAAGGTTAACGTTATAGATTTTTTAACATTTTTATCGCTTAAAAAAACCTGCAAGGTAGCGGTTGCTTTCTAAAAATTTGGTTTTGTTTCACAACATGTACACAATTTGGTTTTCTAAAAACATTTTTTTTATTGAAGAGGTCGAAGTTTTTTCTTTTTTTCCTTAATTATAAAGTTTAAGGTTGCTTCCGAACATGTACAAAGAGTGGTATGTCCGTCAACTAAGGCATCACACATTCACCGTTTACAGTGCATAAAAATAATAACTATGAAAATCAAACAGCCTGCCAACCTAATTAATAAACGTCTTATTAATCTAACTCTTTCTTGAACCATTTCATGTAAAACATATTGTTACGGTTGCCAAACGATACGTTTGAAATAATTAGAGATGGAACATGGGCCTAATAACCACATTGTTACTTGGGTCAAGAACTCGAAATTTGGGCTAAACAGGTCGAGGAACATTGAGATAACTATCCTTAAGCCTTCGCCAATAGGAATGATGCAAATAATGCATTGTGGCAAGAGTGGGCCCTTAACTCACTGAATGCTTGGGTACATGTAGTCCTGGAAGCAACAAGGAAAATTCTCCTTCAATCCGACAACAATGGCCGGAGAACAAGGCCCCTCCATGCAGTTAAAAAGCACATTCCACTACTACGACAGCCTGCGGCCGAAGTCCGCCCCCTAATGTCTTAGGGGAACAATGGGGAAGTTTCCTTTTATTGGGATTTCATAAATAGTTAATTTTTTTTATTAATAAAGGTAGGGAGCCTAATCTCTAATTAAGAGTGAACACGAGACGAGTCAAGCCCGAGTTCAATCAGCTTGAGCTCTGCTTGATTAATAAAACCTCGAGCTCGTTAATAGCTCAATCGAAGCAGCTTGAGCTCGACTCCGCAGTTACGTGTTGATCTTGAGCTCGACTCGATTAAGGCTCGACAAATTCGTTTGAATAGAATAAATATACATCGTTACGTGTTGAACTCGAGCTTGGCTCGATTAAGGCTTGACAATCTCGTTTGAATATACTTGATATTCATCCTTACCTGTTGAGCTCGAGCTTGACTCCATTAAGGCTCGACTAACTCGTAAACTTGTTTGAATACATGGACTTGATTAAGGCTTGACAAACTCAATTAAGGCTCGAGCTCGACTCGACAGTTACGTGTTGAGCTCGACCTCAACTCCATTGCTTGAATGAGTTGACCCATGCACTCGAGTTTGACTCGTTAACCAAATGACTCGGCTCGAACTCGTTCATGAGCCGAGCTTTAAAGAGTCGAGCTCGACTCGTTGTTCACCCCTGCC
Source organism: Nymphaea thermarum (assembly GCA_011799765.1). NCBI lineage: Eukaryota > Viridiplantae > Streptophyta > Magnoliopsida > Nymphaeales > Nymphaeaceae > Nymphaea > Nymphaea thermarum. The sequence continues at coordinate 713,590 of JAANDH010000020.1, forward strand.
CCTAATGTATGATCCCACTACCTGCTGCAGGTCGGTTTCATAATATCTAGTCAACTAGTGACGCGTGTCTGGTTGCTCAAACTAAATGAAAGGAAACTTAGTGGCTAAGCCATTGACACTTCTCATCACAAATAGCAAAGAGTAGACAAGGAGGTAAAGGGAACAACTATAATGGGGTAGGCATTGTGAGTTCTTAAATAAAATAAATAATAATAAATAAATAAAATACATGAATTAATTATAAGCCTCTTTCAGCAAAGTTCCATCTAACTAAAATCCTATTTGAAGATTCCCCTTTTTGCAAGTGAAACTGCAGCTAACTATATTAGTTGAAGCCCAAAAAGAGATTGATTAATTAAGGCAGCCACCAAATTCAATCTATAATTTGTCTAGAGCTTGATGTGGATCGAGGAAGCCAGCATGATCTCGTGTTTTTCCTGTTTGTTTAAAAAGCTCAGCTATTGCGTGTGAAGTTTTGCTTGTTACTGAAAACGACGATTAACGATCTCGTTGGGTCTCTTGCGTTGTACATCCATAAGAGGATGTAAATGATACGCCATCTATTCTATATGCCACAAACATTACATTACTGGCCAACATAGGGCTTGAAAGTTTTAAAAAATTTCATTTGATAATTTTTTTTTAGAATCATGTATTAATTGCTTTTTGAATAGAAAATAGCATGAAAGAGAATATTAGCACAATATTTTTTCGGTACGGATCAGCAAACTATTTTCCCAATTATTTGGTTTTCATGACTATATTTAACCAGCTTGGGAAAGCGCTCCAAATTATATTGTTGTGTGAAAGATTCTTCCATTGTCCCAAATTCTCGACTGGCTTCATAACAGTCAGTAGATAGTTTAAGTGCAGCCATGGCAGCGAAAAAAGGAAAAAAATAAAAATAAAGGAGGTTCATATTTTTCACAACCTTGAAGGTCGATCTTGGGGTTTTTCTGCAATACTTCTAAAAAGAACTGATTTCCTTAATTGCGAGGCAATAAAAGAAAGCGAGTTGCATGTGCTGCTCGCTACACACTACGGGTGAACATGAACCCAGTCGAGCCTGAGTTCAATCAGCTTGAGCTCGGATCGACTAATGAAACCTGAAGCTCGACTTGGCTCAAGCACGAGAATAACTCGACGGAAGTAGCTTGAGCTCGACTCGGCAGTTATGTGTTGAGCTCGAATTATACTCAATTAAGGCTCGACAAACTCGTTTGAATAGAATTTATATTCATCGTTACGTGTGGAGCCTTAATCGAGCTCGACTCGACTCGATTAAGGCTCGACAAACTCGTTTGAATAGAATTGACATTCATCGTTACATGTTGAACTCGAGCTCAACTCGATTAAGGCTTGACAAACTCGTAAACTCGTTTGAATATATCGACTTGATTAAGACTTAACAAACTCGATTAAGGCTCAAGCTCGACTTGGTAGTTACGTGTTGAGCTCGAACTCAACTCGATTAATTGAACAAGTCGACTCATAAACTCGAGTTTGACTCGTTAAGCAAATGACTCCACTCGAACTCGTACACGAGCATAGCTTCAACGAGTTGAGCTCGAGTAGCTTGACTCGTTGTTCAATCCTACCGCATGCACGACATATAAAGAGAAGAAGAGGTTTTTTTTTTTAATTATTGAAAAAAAAAAGTCTTTTTGAGTATTTTCACTTTTTTCATTTTTTTTCTTAACAAAAAGCTTTCTTTTTCTTTTTTTATTAACGAGAAGCATTTTCGCCATTAACTTACAGGTGCACGAACATTTTTGTGCACCGGTATGACATACATAACTGGCTTGATCAATGAAGGGAATGGAAATGAACGAAAATTCCGAGAACAAGCACACTGAATAACTTATGTAGTAGTCCGCATCATGGAGAACCAACTCACAAGTCCAATAAACTAAAAAGCTCCAAATGAAAGGCTTAATTAGTGACACAGCCCTAATATATAGGGAAAAAGTGAAAGGGGAAGGCCAACCTTAGCTAAGCTTTGATTGCTGTGATGTGAGATGCTACCAAACTAACCTAAAAAGGAGCTTTACAAACCTCACCAGGTGAGTTGGCATAAGACTTTTGTTGAAGAAGGTCCACACTTCCAAACTAAATTTCCTTCTTGGGGTAACATAATTTTGGTAAACATCTACCTAACCCTAGATATTCATAACCAGAACTGTAGCCAAACTACTCTTTTAGTATAATTACCCTAATGAGCAAGCACCAACATCTCCCTCTCTTTAACTTCTATGCTCCTCATTATCATAAATGAAAGAACATGATAAAAGGCATCAGTCAATATAAAAAGACACTCTGGCATAAGCTAATGTGATGTGAAATGCTGCCGACATTATACTATTGTGACACAGCATTTGACACCATTCTCTCTCTCTCTCTTTATATATAAATATATACACACGGCATCAAGTTAAAAAAGAACAGCAAATTACATTACGTATGTGACAGTTTGACAATGGTAGTATGGAGCAGCAAGATTAATATGATGCGAGATGTGACGGACGCGACTAATTGTTATGTAATATTTGACATCAGGAGCTCTCTGGCTCTCTATCTCTGCAGGATGTGAAACTAAAAGGAAATAATTGGTGTCAATTTTGATGAGGCCATCCTCATTGACCTGCTGCAGTAGATGACAAGATGCATGGAGAGCTTCTGCTGGGTCTACGTTCCGTGTCACTCGGGGAGTTTTTTTTCCCTTAAAAGTACGAGTTACTGGTTGTTTTCAGTAAGGTAGAACAAGTTGTTCTGTTCTGCTGTTTCTAGAATGGGCAGAATCAACACGTCTTCTTGTCCTCCTGCAACAAGCGTGCTTCGAAGAACCGCGCTAGTGTTTTTCCAGTTACTTCGCTTGTTGAGTGTGTGTTTTTTGCCATGTTACCCAGAGAATGTTGAAGCCGAACCAAGGATATTCTTAAGGCCTTGTTTATTGCAGAGGAAGTTTTTTGCATGGTAAAACTATCAATGTATGAAAGGAAAAAATTTTCGTGGAAGGGTAAGAAGTTTTTTCAAATTCAATGAAAAACTCATGGTAAAATTTCATGTGTTTCGTGCACAGTATTTTTCTTGTGCATCAAACAGAGCCTAAAGAGGAAATTCTCTTTCACACACACAGGCACGTGCTTGCATGCACACACACACACACTTGTGTGTGTTTCTAACTTTTAATCTCTTTCATTTTGATCTTTTTGGTTTTTAATTTCTTTCTCACACTCTTTTTCCTCCCACTTCCTCACTCACTCTTCTCCTCATCTTTTTCCTATATATATATATGTAAATTTGGTATACATCAATAAGAAAGTGGGGGATCCTGTTTGTGATTCACTTTCACAATGTCACCCACTACGTGACCTGATATACACTCTTAAGCAAATAGTCGTGGAATATAGTTAAAAGAACAGTAGGAGAACATGAAGACAAAAAAGAAGAAAGACTGCAAGGGTTTCTTGTGGTAACAGCTTTCACTTTGAAACAAGTCCCCATCATTCATCAGTTCTCTCTGTTTTTTTTTTTTTCCTTTTGTCTTTTTCATGAAATAGGAAACAAAGAAAAGGAGATACCAACAACCATTTTTTCGTTGCCCTACATTGACTTGATTGCAACTTACTTGCTTCACCATGAGAGTTTCAGTAAGGAGATTATAATCTCATATATATTTGGTTATATATGATGATGGGACCCAACAAAGTTTGCTGTCTTAAGTGCATGATGCTAGTGGTATACTATAGTTTGTATTTTCTTTACATAAAGCAGCCATTTTTTATAATATTTGTGTCTATTTGAGTCCAAGACATGGCATCAAGATATTCAACAACTTAGGCACTGAAACAAACCCAGCCACCAACTTAAAAGGAAGATAGGGATCCAAGGCCCCCACAAAATGCACAATGGCGTATCAACTTATAAATATTGGATTTTTTTGCTATTTCTTTCATAATAAGCCTGAGTCGGCCATTACTGACTGGACATTGGCAGACTCCTCTTTTGACTAGTAGGTGGCAGAGGCGGAGATAGAAAATACTCATATCTGGCGGGGAATTTATATATATATATACTCATATCTGTGTGTGTGTTTAAAGAAATTTTAGGAGACTGATGTGGGCAGGCTCCGCCATTGATAGTTGGCTTAGGCTCTCACTCAAAAGGTGAGATACTCTTGCAAGCTCATTCAAATGGTAGGCTTTCAGCAGCTTTCCAATATACACCAAAATTGGGCATCAACCAGGTTTGAACCAGGACCCCCATGCCAAATTAGATTTTATGGAATTAGGCTTTCCACAAATCTTGATCTATGACAATGTTTGCATGTGTGGATGGTCTCCCTCCCTCTCTCTCTCTCTCTCTCTCACACACACACACAGGTCCCCATTAAATTTCATTTTCAACATGGAATTATGATACGACTATATATTAGTCCTTTTAAGAATGCCAAACAAAAGTACTGGAGGAAAACATGGACAAAAACTCTATTATAACGCTCATGTTTGTTGTGTAACAAATCAAACACCTAACACAACAAATAAGACAATGCTCATAAACCAAATTTGATTCCAGTCAGCAGGATTATCCACCGCTCAAATGAGGCCCGAAGGATCCCCTATTCCCCTTGTCTTTATGATCCTAAGGCTGCATCAGGGTTTGAGTGGGCATCGAGTTGCCTTCACCTCGACGGAGCACACCCCAACTTTAATGGTCCGGAAGAATAGCATCTATGGGCTTCGAAATAGAGACGTGTCAGCCACACGCCCCAGCTCCTACCAGCCTTGCTACAAAAAACTTAAGAAAGTTTATTGGTTCCCTGTAAAGTCCCGATACAAATACCAAACTTCGTGCCTACGAAAACACCAAACTTTGTATTATTTTCTTGTTCAAATCATTTTGAAAATAAAATACCAGAACCACTGGTTGACGAATCTTGTATGTGGTTGCTCTCATTAAATTATATAGAATTACAATATAGCATAAGATGACCCCAAAGGTTTTTAGTTCTACGGTGATTTTTAAAATTAATTGGTGGCATTCATAAGTGCTCTGTCAAAATCCCAGAGATTAAATCAGATCGATGTTTCGAAAAAGTGTGACAGATTGACTTGCATTTATCACAAAACAGAATTCAAAAAATTTAATCCGTAAGAGATATTGTGTCTACAAAAAGTAAAGATGTAATGCAACATGTGAATTCTATCAACTACAGTCTTGCTTCCATATTTCAACGTGTGCTAGCATATTGTCCCTTTGTTTCACTGCGTCATTTGGATTTAAAGACACGATACACATGACTGCTTATCTGTAGTTAAAGTCTTAAATTTTTACTGCAAAGATAAAATATATGTTAAAATATTATGTTTATTGAAATAAACATATATATATTTTTTTCATGGTGCATTCTACGTGCGAATCTGTGCTTACAGTTGACATAATGAGTCAAACCAATTTGTCCTAGTAACTCGGACAAGTTACTGATTTACCAAGTTTTATTAACTTAATCAGTACTTAACTTGGTTGACTTATTAGAGTGCCTCGAATTCTGAATATATGCACAGTTCCTTTTCTTTTTGGCTAAATTATGTTGACAATGGTTTATGTATTGGTCCTTGAGATAAGCCAGAGCCAAATATGCTTACCATTGATCTCTTGTCACATCAGCAAAAACATGCCACATCAGATTTACATTAGATCTATGATTTCAAATCTGAAGTAAACACATGCTGCTTTAGAGGCCGTGTTGACATAAGGAACATAAGGAACATGATGTTTGTTCTTAAGACTGTCAAATGATGAACAGTAAACAACATTGACAGGATGGACAGAGCAGCAGTGTGATTAAACAACATTGACAGGATGGACAAAACAGCAGTGTGATAGTCAGGACGTCCTGTCTATTCTGTCCTATGGTACAACCATCAAATGACCTCTTAAAGTGTGTTTGATAGCCTCAGATTTGACTTTTATGTGAGACCCGTATAGTAAACAAAACGTCAGATTTCACCATTGGAGGATTTAAAATGGTTCATACATAGAAAAAAACATCGGATTTCACCATTGGAGGGTTCAAAAATCGTTCATATATAGCAAAAACTTCGTATTTGACATTCCCAATGATCTCAAATCACCTCGGATGGAAGGAGGTCTGACCTCAAATCCCCGGATACGACATCCCTAGTGATCTCAAATAACTTCGGATCTCATATATGATGTAAACAAACCAACCCTAAGGAAAAAGAAGATCCCAATTGGCACTTGGATGTGAGTTTGGCATGGAGTTTTTTTTTTTTTTTTAAACTCCCAACTTGAGTCCAAATTCTAACCAAACCTAATCTATTCACATGTAAACAACCGATCTTAGTCGAATCAGGCCATGTCTTGTTTCAAGAAAAGAAAACCCAAGCCTGAACCTGTCTCCGAACCCAATTATGTGATATTCAATTGAATTGGACTCTAGGCCTGTTTTATATATATGACCAAAAACTTAGGCTTCACGAGAAATTTTTCCTTTCAAATAGTATATATGAGTCGATTCACGTGACAAGCCAACCATAGTAAGCAACGTAGTTAAAGGATGGATTTGTCATCTAGGTACAACTCTTACGTATGTATTAATAAAATTATGGCTAGACAAAGATATATTTCTCACTCAGCCGTAAGCTAACGGATAGACATTAAAATAAAAGATGTTATCTCTTGCTTTTTAATGCAGTTGACTTGTAAGCTGAAGCACATAGAAAGAAGTAACTGGAGTTTCCTTCCCCTCAAATATTTCCCACATCATGCCCAAGAAAGTGTTTTCCTTTTAGGCCCAAGTCCCTAACTAGAGTTTTAATATCTGCTCAATTCTTTCGTAATAGGTAGTCACCAACTATATTTTATTATCAAATAAAAAACACATTTAAATTTAACGAATAATCAATTCAGGTTGATATCATCTTCGAGGGGGTTGGTGCAACAGACAGGTTAGGCAGGTAGCCTGTCTCCATTTGATCTCAAAAGTGTTAGCTATAATCATAGAAAACACGTTTTTTCCCCAAAAAATGGGAATTAAACATGGTAATTTAAATGGCCTTTTAAATATAAAAAAACGGGTTTTTTTGAAGAAACATTAAAAACGAAAAGAACAAGTTTTTGACACGTTTTTTCGTGTATTTTTTTAACTTTTTTCATTTTTAGTTTTTTTTATGCCAAATAGTTCTTTTCTTTATTTTCTATTTTTTATTTGTTGCAAATCTACTTATCTTTTGATGTTTGTGTTATTAGTTTCTCACTTATTTTATTTTTTTTATTTTTAATTTTTAAAAAAATTACAATATTTTTTTATTTTTTTCAAGTTCACCGTATTATACCCGAGAAAAGCCTCCCTGTTTAAAACTTCGACACGTTATTTCTGACTATGAACTGTTAGTTTTCTATGCTGCAAAGACGAAGACACTGATATGCAAGTTAATCTATATGAGGGTTGTCACCAGGAGACATTAAAACCAAGTCTAGTACCATGAGGGATGATGAAAGAAAAAGAAAGTGTAGAGGCTGTATCTCTCTTATTTAAGGGTACAACAAAATGCTAATCCTACTCACCCAACAGTGCATTGGGTATCGAATTATGTATCCGTAAGAAGCATATATATATATATATATATATATATATATATATATATATATATATATATATATATATATATATATATATATTTATATTTATATTTATTTATGCAACTTGAGCGTAGAACTCTCTGAATCAGTTTCTCCCTGAATCAAACTGCATGGTAATATTCTTGAGTACCGTTTTGCTAAATTAATAACACCGACGTCGTCCTGATGCCATAAACTTATAAATCAACATAGAGATAATGTTTCTTCGGCGTAATAAAAAGTTAAATTTACAAGTCTTTCATATACTTAAAAAAACGAGAATGGATCTTTTCGGGATTCTTAAGATATTCATTTGGCACGGGAACTCGCATTTCTATAGTATTCTAAGCAGAAGAATAAGAAGGAAAATGTTCAAAATATATGAACTCAAGGGGGTAGACATCTTAAAATATACACCGGTCGCTTTTTTAAGATGCAATCTATGTCCTAATGCACGCATGTGGAGGAAAGCCATCTTAGTCCGATGTGTGGATGTGATTTTACGACTCTCTTACTTCTGAAATCAATGCATTATAGATTTTCATCAATTTTTATGTGAAGTTCTATCTGCAGACAGATTTGAACATTTTAAGGCCACTCACATTGGCGCACTCAAAAAAATCAGCAGGAATCTGTCCCAACTGCCTTAACTGCCAATAAAGAAGTTGAATGTGGACATACATCTAGAGAGAGAGAGAGAGAGAGAGAGAGATTGTAGGAAAAATATAGAAAACGTCCGATGGATGAAATTGAGATGGAAAACAACAGGCGAGTCATTGGAATATTGTAATGAATCAGACACTCACATTCATTAACGGGGAAGTAATAAGACGAAGGAAAGAGACGGATCAGCTGTTTGGCTGATGTTGATGGCAGCGGCAGCAGCAGCAGCACTGGGGGACAGCTCTTTGGCCCTTTTCCGGAACTCTTTTACCTAAAAGGGTGTGCTTCTCGCCGTCCAATTTGGGGCTCAGATCCAACCAGGCCTACGCCAGCCGCTCGACAGTGACCGCCAACGCTTTGTCATGTCTGCGTCGGCAATTGGCGAGAGAAAGTTACGTGCACTGTGCACTAAAGGAGAGAAGAGCATTTTGATAATTTACTAAAACGAAATGTTTTCATAGCTTTTTTTTTTATTTTTTATTTTTAATTTTATCTTTATAAAAAGCTTTTTGGCAATGTATTTTAATCACTAACCATACTAATGCATGAAAATTTGTATGGTGCATACAACTAGATTGTACATTTGACAATACTTCTCAACTTGCTTCTTCTCCCTCTCTTGCTGTTAAGGGTGGGCATCGGGCCGGGGAGGTGGAGGAAGAAGGAGAGGCGAAGGGGGGGAGGGGAAGAAGGAGAGGCGGAGAAGGGTGGAGGGAGAAGAGGATGAGGAGGATGGGGGACGGGAGGATGAGGATGAGAAATCAGGCCGGGCCTCACCATCGGGCTCGGGCCCAGCCCGGGACCTGGTTATCCCCGCCCGAATCCGGGCCCGACCAGGTCGTGTACCGGGTACCCGGTGGTGACCCGGCCCGACGCCCAAGCCTACTCGTTGTTGATAAGTGGTAGAGCGAGAAATTTTTAGCTGAAAAACACTCAAAGTTTAAGTTTCAAACTTTGTGAGAAAACACATAAAGTAATAAAGTTTTAATATTTAAATAAAGTAAATTTGTTGAATGGTGTGAGCAAGTTGCCCACATCAGCTCAAATGTAGCTCCGCCACTGCCCTTGATTCTCATAACTACAATCCCCTTGATCTAATAGAAGAATTGGCAATTTTGGCTCCTCTAGTAAAGAGAACTAAGGTGAGTCGGTACACACTAAGGTGGTCGGTCTCCATTTAAAATATTAAGGGCATCAACTTACTATACTACAAAAGGTGCAGTCACTAATGACAAATTTGAAATACAACGGAAGTGGCACCTGAGGCACTGAAAGTAGGCACTATACTTTAAAGGAGAAAGGCTTAGGTGAAAGATTCGGCCTTTTATGAAATGGTGGGTCTCCCCCACTCACTTAAAAGAAATAATAAAATAATTAGAAGAAATAATAAAATAATTTGATTAAGTGTGATAAAACTTCTTTCAGCAAGAGCTGGGTATAAGCTTTCCTATAAAGCTGTCACCACTGAGATTTGAAATAGCGGATGGTTTCTTGCCAAACCCTACAAAACTTATAGTTGGATGTGTGGACAAGATTTTATGGACTGAACAATTTTAGACCTTTGAGTTATATATATATATATATATATATGGCAAATCTTGCATGTACACAAGCCTACCACATATAGCATGTTTTTCTCCCTCCTTCCGTTTCATTTGTTCTAGGCTCCTCTGAATCGTTGAATTTGTGTAAAGAACAAAAAACAGCTGAAATGGTCCAGCAGACAAGAAAATAGATATGGCCAAAAAAAGAAAAAGGGTAGCAGTTAGAATCACAAATTATTGATAATATAATTTTCTCTTTCTACCTATATTAGATCCTGAATTCTATATAAAACACAACAACTGTGAGTACTACCCTTTCTTTCCCTCCCATTATTGGATGTTTAAATTGCAGGACTCATTATTAATCAAGTCACACACTCTCTCACTTATATTTCAAGACCTGAAATGCCGTTGCTCAATCACCTGATGTGAATGTTTGACATAAAGAAAATTAATTTTGCATGTTAAGAAAATCATTCTTGGATGTTGGAATAGAGCAATCCAAATCTTATATTTCAACGTTTTTTAACAGTCGTGATAACATACATGGAAATGTTGAAAGTTAAGTTGATTATTGCAGTGAAATTACATACACCTGATCGATAGCTCTGTGGCTGCCTCTTTCATATATATATATATATATATATATATATATAAAGCATTTATGTATCTGTGTTTTGCCTTTGCCTGCTGTACATAATATTATAAAGAATCTCTCAGCACATGCAGCCCAGATGAAAGTGGCCAAATTTGACCGAAGGATTAACAAATAGATTTTACACGTCGACAGCATTTCTTTCTGCCATCTTATTTTCTAAGAGAATCAACTTGAACTCGTGTCGCATCAAAGCCACAGAGCTTCTAAATGTTAAAAAGAATTCGCATCACCTTCATGCATCATCACGTTCAAAAAGGAAAAGTTAAAGCAGTTCATGCCTCTAACCAAAGCCTAGAACAAATAAAAAGGGGACGATAGTCAAGATCCCCTGTTTGTATCGCGAGATCTGGTAAGGATTTTACAATTAAAACTGTTCTTTATCTGATCATGTGGTGTACATGTGTTCAACAAGATAAAGCGCAACAAGCCTTCTTTTCATTAGTGATTGTTCACATATTGTAATGTGGATGCAGTATGTTTAACACAATTAATTTTTTATGGTTACAAACAAATAACAAATATGTATATATATGTATAAAGAGAGAGAGAGAGAGAAGTTGGTAGAAACCGGACACTTAGGTCAGGGATAAAAACTAGAAGGCTTGTTGATTTGTTGTTCAAAAACTATTTTAAATACAATATAAGCATCTTAATATATTTATAAAGACTATTTTGATATAAAACATGCTTTGATTCAGGTTGTTTTAATGAAAAATGTTGATTTTTTTTTATTATCATGCCATGGGGGCTGTTCATTTTTTCTTATTATAAAAACACCATTAAAGTCTAACAAATCGTCAACTTGGTCAACTTGGTCTCAACCCATTATTAAAATCATATCATTAAGGTTAGATTGCAAAAAACACTTTAAAACCCGAAATCAAAAGGTCTGGTGTTTATCCTTGGGCTAGATGTCTGGTTTTTCTACACACACACACACACACACACACACATATATATATATATATATTATATATATATATATATATATATATTATATATATATATATATATATATATATATAGAGAGAGAGAGAGAGCTCAGCGTAGGTTGCATGTGTTACATGATGGCAAAGGATGATTGATCATCAGCATTTTTCATTCAAAGTTCAAAGCCATGTCCTAATCAACCACCCATCAACTGTATATACTTATGATCTCAAAAGTTAGCTTCAACAGATAGTATTAAAATTAAGGTTAATGCGATAGTAAACTATACAGGTGTATAGATAGCATGCATCTTTCCTTTACATTATAGTAATACATCTCTTAATTGTTTTATAGAGAGAGAGAGAGAGAGAGAGCTTGGGTTGGTTCTTTTCCCTTAGATAACTTATTGAATTGAAAGGTAGCAATGCTAGTTTAAGTGCGCTTGTCAAAATTGACAAGCCCAGTTGTAGATAAAGTTGGGCCCCGTTTGCAAATATGCATATATATACTTTCTTTGCAAAAAGCTTGGTGTGAGGTATCATACATCACCTACATGTGGTAAATAGAGTAAAGGATTTTTTGGGATGCCCAGCTACTTCTTCAACTGCCTAGTGATTGCTAGGTGACTTGTTCAAGTCCCACGGAGTTAGTTTGAAAGAGACCTCTGGAGCCCTTGTGTTCCATGAGAAAAGACCCACTTTCCTGCTAAGGAAATAGCAGTATTTTTCCCCCAAACGGGTGAAACAACAGTTTAGCTGGAGAAAATGAGGATCCCACATGGCTTGTTGTACATTCAACTGAGCCGCCCTCATGGACTTTGAGCAAAAATCTTTTCCATGCTGCACTTTTTTTCCTTGGAAAACTTAGGGTTAGCTCTCTCAGGGTTTGGAAGCAGTGGCGTAGCCATAACTGCCCACACCAGTCTCTTAAAAGTTCTTTATTTTTAAATGAAAATCTTAAATATTTATCTTTATATATATATAAAGTGCGGCGCCAGATTTGAGTATTTTTAAACAAGTGCCCCTCAATGAATTTTTCTGGCTCCGCTACTGTTTAGAAGCAAATGTTTCCCCAGTGTTACAAAATTCAGCCTACATCACTCAATCCCAATCTCATCTGATACAACTACAAGGATGTTTGTGGCCGCTCACAGCCACTGGCCCAAAGGGCCGACCTAACCAGCTGTATCACAGCCTTTGAGCCACTAGCCGGAGCCAGAATTTTTTGGTTGAGGGGCACTTGAGTCACAAGCCCATGTTTAGTGTGGGCACCATATGTACTTTTTGAGTCATCATCAGAGTGTGTGTGATATTAAACACTTCTAATTAATTTTTCCGTAGGCTCGTGTGGTCGCTGGCCCACACCAGACCTTATGTATCTCCACTACTGCCTCGGGCTAGAGAACATCTGGGGTAATTAGGTCTGAGGAAGGTTCCTTAGTCATAGAAAAGTTAGGCTGGACACAATTTGTCTCTAGTTAATAAAATAAGAGTGTGTACTATATATGTTTGGAAAAGATAAAGCAAAAAAAAAAAAAGTATGTGGAAATATAAAAGAATGGAGAAAAAGCAACTACTTGAAAAGAACATTAGGTCCATTTAGCAATCAGTACGTGCATGCTGTAGTTAGCATCCGGTGTAGGTTACTAAACAAAGCACATTGATGTCATCTTTCACTTAGCCTAGCGATAATAAAATAATAAAATCAAATTCATAAGGCAATCTGGCTTGTCTTATATACTTAGTTAATGAGCCAAGCTAGACTAATGCCGCTCACGTGAAGCGCCTCACTGCGGCAACTTGTTCGTATTCCTTTCTTTCGGTCACTTTAACAAATTAAGTTTGGCACTTCATGACTTGTTCTCTCTAAAAGCTGAAGTATAAGCCTTTCGTGTAACGACGACAAGCCTCCTGATCACTGCACAAATGCCAAGCTTTTGATCAGTAAAATACTTGTTTGTGGTTTTGAACATGGTTTCAGCTTCATCGATCTAAGTAGGTGGTAGTTTTTTTTAGCCGCAGGGCACTTTTTTCTAAGAGAATAACAAAAGATATATATATATATATATATATATATATATATATATATATATATATATGTGTGTGTGTGTGTGTGTGTGTGTGTGTGTGTATTGGGATTTAGTGTTAGACCCATACAAAATATTTTGGCGGTTGAAGTTTTCAAGATGGATGGTGGAAATAAAAATTTTTAAGAAGAGAAAGAAGACGGAGTTTTTTATTCATCTAGCATTAGTTAATAACTTTTTCTCCTCCAAATATTCATGAAACCCTATAACATAGTGCTTCATTAGTCTACTCTAAATTTTGAGATGGAATCAATAGATCCAGAGACGAACAACCTGTTATGAATGTTAAACTGCCCCTTAAGTGTGCTGAGGGGATGTCTTCTCAACTTGGAGATACTCACAACTCAAGTCGATTGTGTATTTTCGACGATCGAATTCCCTCCAAGATATTGGTATAGTTGCAGATGTGAAATCTTTGTTCAAGTATTTTTTTTGTTTTTCTTGAGGCATTGGTCCATCAAATATTTTCAAGCAGATGTTCAAAATAAAAATTTAGTTGTATTTTTACAATATTTTCTTGATAATGATCAATATCGTGGACGTTCTGGCTGTCACCTTTCCTCTTCCAAATGGTTAATTTGTTTCTTAGCAAAAGGATGAGAGCATTAAATGCTGCTGTCATGATCGTAAGAAGTAAAGTTTCTGTTTTCTACTAATTAAATGTTCTGGGTCCTTGTTCGAAAGAAATGCCATCGTTCGTGTGGGCCGCCTATTTGATTGAAGAACTATTTAGATCATTGTTGTTCAGGATTTTTTTTAATAACATACCATGACATAAAAGCACTGCGCAATTATTGGGATATAAAAACTTACTATTAAGAGCTACTTGAGACAATTTTGGTATTCTGAAAAACCTATATTTAACCTATATTTACCTATATTTAACTAGCACAGTGTACATGCATTGTATACGTCTGTGGGCAAATTGACATGCATTATTGCAACATCATCAATCAGCTCAAGTTTGATCTTTCAATTGAAAATTTGTGAACTATGGAGTTATGATTCATATCAACTATTGCTATTTTCCATCTCAAAATTGTAGAAGTTACCATGATTTTTTTTTTTTTCAGTGGAGAAATTGGGTGGATTTAAGAGGGGAAAAAGAAGAAATGGAGGTGCAGCCTTTCATACAAGTTAACCATGTTCCATTCGGGAGGAAAAGCACCAGTCAACAGCTTGCTGAAAAGTTTTTTGTAGCCTTTCATGGATCCAACTTGCATTAACCCCCTGCGCACAGCACAATTTTACTCGTCAATAATGGAGATGGTAATTGGTAGAGATGGTACCTTTGGTCTGTCTTCCCTTTGATAGGTACTGAACTGAGCAGTTTCTACCACTATCACAGGACTCATCAAATTTTTCAGGCTTCCAAATAGTAAATCTCTTCAAGGCTTCCTCTCGTCCACCAAGAACCCAGCTTCGGACTTTCTAACAAAAGCAGCAATCTAATTCCCTTTTTTCTAAGACCAAGTTTTGCGGTCATTATGATCGTCTAAGCATTAAAGTTTTGCATCAACACACTCTTTGGGTACACGAAACTATGACTCAAATTCTGAACTTTTAACAAATTTTCCTTTAACTGTAAACCAATTTAAAAAGACTTACATGGGAAACAGTATATCTGTAAAACAACTACTTCTTATCAATTCTAATACAAACTAATAAGTATCATTCAAATAGTTCTGCCATTTCTTGTGTTTTTTTTTTTAATTTATCAGGAGATCATGTATTCCTCTGGTACTCCTCTTCTATTCGTTGTTATTTTAAAAAATGATGACGTTTTTCTTAGATATTAGACATAAAGGGGTGACACAAGGAGCATTGTTTAATTAAATTATGTTATAGTTTTTCTTGTTCAAGAAGGGCTGCATACGCTTTTGTTCGAATATGAAATTTATTTAGATAATTTTGTGAATAGTACCGCCGTCATCCCCCCTTCCATTCTTCCTCTTTTCATTTTTTCTAGCAGTAGCTTTCTTTTGTGATGAAAATATTGATAGTCGATTCCAGCAAAATAAAAGAAAACATTCAAAAAATTAAAATTAATTATTCAGAGACAAAGGGAATAAAACAGAAAGTTTTGTTTGACAAGGGGAAGAAAGTTTTGTTTAATAAAGGGAAGAATTTAAGAAACCCAATTTGGAACCAGTATATGATGAACCATGTAAAATGTCCATCCCATCGGATGAGCGACTCTATAGTTAAATTGTCTGATTTGACTAACTTCTTACATCAATATGTTTGATTTGGATTGGATAAAAACCCTTCAATTATATTTCAAAATAGGCATGCCCAAATAAATCTTAAAAAGTTGGCATTTATCATCATTAATTAGCTTATGGGATGTGCATGACGTGACTCAAGATTATCGATATTTTTGCACCCTCATTTCTGTGTGCCTCTATTGTTAGACAGGCCGGGGCTGTAGGCATGGCTTTGTAATATTTTTCATTGACAAATTTGTGTGTGTGTGCGTGTGTTTTGTTTTGGCTATACTAATTACTTTGAACTGTTTTCTGGGGCTCCATGTTACGCAGTATAAAGTTGATATAGTATTATTTGTTTTATAATAGTTACCATTCTATGTGTGTCCTCTCCAATGATCCTTGACTAATTATATCTAGAAACATTCAACTTTATGCATCAGTACCATATTAACACCCATCAATTGTGTCATATTTAAACACACCTTTGTCTACATGTATATATATACAATTGTCACAACTGTTAGAATATTACACTTGAGAACGTTTATACTTGATAAATTGCATGCACATCCACACACATCAACAACATGCAAAACCTTAAATATTTAATGTGAAAACTGCGAGCGATTTGCAACTCGTCCGTGTGGTTTTTATCGTGATTTTTTGCGCTCACGTCCTTCAATACTGACTGTTGTGCTTGATTAACTTGTTCATATATGTGCAATTCTTGCCTGATACTCTTACTGGGAGATATGCTAACTATTAAATTCACCAATAAGTTTGCCATAAGAAAGTAGCAATATAAGGTGCATTGATTTCATCAATATTACTTTTCCTGATTAGCGCCTGACTGGTGATATAATACAATCTACACAGTCAGACACATTTCTCTGATTTTGGTAAGTTAATGGCATTGTATTCTTTTAGGCATTGTTTGCCTTCAAATATTTGGTTGGTCATGCTCCAGTCCCAAAAAAACAGGCATTTTAGAGGCTTGATTACATTAAATTGTTTAAAGCCTTCAGTTGAAGCCAGTTTAGAGTTCACTGCAGCATTCTCATAAAGTAAAAAAGAAGTGAGAAACTTTTTCTGAGTAAAAGAAAGGTGCTTATTTCCGAAGAAACATTAAAGAAGGTATCACAAGCACATAATAGTTATGTGTCTCCTATAAGTAATCAGCACCGTCATAAGGCATTTGAACACAGGGCATCTTACATATTTCTTCAATTTTAGGTCCTCCTTCAGCTTAGCTTGTGCATGGGATGGGCACCACATGGGGCTCTAACTCCACTGCCTGCCTAGAGGCGATGGCTTCGAACCCTTTGGCCTAGGCGGCCTGTCACACAGTACCACACTGCCTCAGGGCGAGAGTGTCTCCAACATAACATGAAAACGACATGCATATGGTTTAATTAGAGATGTCAATAGATTGGATTTGAATTCCAACATATCCACTTTTTCGGATACAAATTCAAATACAAAGAAAAAAAAAGTCATATGCAAATCTGA